>PDUO01000044.1:2003-425800 GCA_003008705.1 Pezicula radicicola | reverse complement strand
TTTAATAATATTAATAATTTTAATTATATTATATAATTATATTCTATATTTATTTATTATCTTATATTATAGTCTTTACTTTATATTCTATATTTCTATATATATAGTTTAGAGATTTACCCTCTTATAGTAGTAATAATAATAGAAATTAAGTATAAGATTTAAAGAGTAGAATTAAAACTATTTAGATAATTATTATACTATATAAGACTAATTTAAGTACTAGAGTAGTTTCTTTAATATAATTATAAAAAGTATAAAAGATATTATTAAAGAGTAATAATAAGTTATATATTATTTATTCTTTTAAATAAAATAATTATAATATTTATAATATAACTTACTTATTTAATAATAATTAATAGATAAAAGTTAAAATATTTATTCTTTAATATATAAAGTTTTAAAACTAAGAAAATCTAATAACTAATAATTTTATAAGAATAAAAGAGTATATTTATATAAACTTATAAGTTAAAAAATATTATTATATTATATTTATTCTTTTTTCTTTTAGAAAAATATATTTAAATTTTAAATAAAGTTTAAATTAGATTTATTATAGAAGATAAGTTATAGTTAGAGTAGTTTAATAAATCTAGAAGTAAAGATTAAAAGAGAATAATAATATTATTATTTATATTATCTATTTAGAGATTTTTTTATAAAATACTTAATATATAAAGGGATAGAATAAATAACTATTTTAAAAGTATTCTAGTATTATACTTATCTATATCTAATAAAGTTAGAGGGGACTAAGTTCTCCTAAGTCTCTACTAGAATTTAAATTAGTGTTTCTTATTAATTTATAATGTCCGTCCCTACGTAGCGAGAAACCCACCGTGCTGAGAAAAATGATAAGTACTTTGACTTTAAACATCTCAAACTCTGTACACATATCGATGTCTCCAGAAAAAAAATTCATAAGTCGTAATCTATAGCTACTCCCGAATAAGGATTCAGTATGCAGTGAGAAAAGACCACAGTTGTAGTTATGTTATCGATCGTCCCGTCGACGGTATCGGAAAGTCTTTTTGGATGTTCCCCCCTGCTCTATCACGAGTATCGACCTTTCTTCGAATTTCAGGCCAAAAGCACGAAGCTTCTATTAACAAAGAATATAGCTCCAAGCTTTAAAGACATAGAGCACAAAGAAACCTACATTCCGAGTTTATCCGGACAAAAGAGGGTGGTACATAAAGCTAAGCGAATTTATTACGCTTATATAATATCGTATTAATGGTCACGCTAGTCGTATTTGTTTGTATATTATACCGGTACCCAGTTCATATAAGTGAGCGTTCTTCTAGAAATTTCCATGACCAGCCACATGCCTGCCTTCGCTCTGCACTGAGCTGCCACTCATCGTTCCTATTCCCATCTCTGTCATCGCTGCAACACAGGAGGCCATGTGTTCCCAGCAAGGCACTTTGAAATTCAAAGGCCATGCAAGCGCTAGCTTAGCTATTTTCTGCGTCAACAGGCTTGATATCCCACGACAGGCAAACATCATAAAGAGATGGCGCACCCTCGGTCCAGATCGAGTTGTTCTGTCGACGCAAATGCAGTCAACTGGCCGATCAGGCCAGTAGAGTTGCCGTTTGCAGGATCTAGATGGGACTCAACTAGAAGGCTTTGCTCCACATGCAAAAAACTACTCCGAAATGAAAGCAGAAACTATCATCGATCCGACGAAAGCTTCATTTCCGCATTGGATAAAGGTTGCCTCATATGCGTTAATATGCTGGAGTGTCTTTATGCCTACGGTCTTGAAAAATATGTAGAAACACTGGGTCACGACCAGGCGATGTTGGGTATCAATATCAGTTCAGAGTGGTTTCCCGGATCCGATGGTGTCATCAGGCTCGGGCGGCTCAACTTCTTTTCCAAGAGGAACAACACGGTCGAAAAAGCCTATTTCAGAGTCTTTGCAAAGATAGGTAGGTTATCACAATAAAATACCAAGTTAAGAGGTACAATGCTGAAAAAAATCGTGTTGTAGTTGATGTCAGTCCGAAATTTCGATCGGAAATACCAGGATCAGAACAAAATAGCGGACTCCGGGCCGAGAGATTCGGTCAAATGTGCCAATGGTTATCCGTGTGCCAAAGTAGTCATAAAATATGCAAGATATATCGACAAGTTGCAAGAGAAAAGCCTACGAGGCTGTTGAATGTCGACAATGACGCAGACGGGGCAGTGAGACTTGAAGTTGTCGACCAGTCGGCCTTCAATACGCCCTACGTTACTTTAAGTCATCGATGGGGTCAGCCAGAACCACCAAAGCTCACCATAGCTTCCTTCGAAAATCTCAAATCAGGTGTTGCACAATGTACTTTACCAGGGACATTTCGCGATGCAATTGATATTGCAATAAAGGTCGGAGTGAAGTATCTCTGGATCGACTCACTCTGCATTTTCCAAGACTCAGAGGAAGACTGGAAGTGTGAATCCCGACGTATGGCTGGAATATATGCTGGAGCGCTATTCAACATCTCTGCCACCAGCTCTGAAAATTCCCAATATGGATGTATTCAGTCACCAGTCCTTCCTGGTCTCGTGCCAGTACTTCCACACCACGGACGGAATCCTGAACAAACAACTTTCATTGAGTTGCATGATGCCACGTCATTGCCGGTCGATATCGCCTCATCCATCTTATCAACCCGTGGCTGGGTGCAACAAGAATGGGAGCTTGCGCCTGCAACCCTTCATTGTACATCGACACAGTTACATTGGCGTTGCTCTGAATCCCGTTTCTCAGAGACATACCCCGAAGGCATACAGTACGGTTTTGACCTTCACGATCAAGTTCAACATAAATTGGCCCACAATGAAAGGCTCTTTGGCCTCCAGTCCCTCATTGTATCCGCAGTACAGGGATCAACCGAGGCGACTTGCCTCAATGCTATAAATACATGGCTCGATCTGGTCCGAAAATACTCATCCAGAAAACTTACAAAAGAAGACGACAGATTTATAGCCATTGGAGGACTAAAGAATGCCATGAGCGAATGCTTCAACAATTCTACTCTAGTACAATATCATTCAGGTCTCTGGTCGCAGTACTTGATCGAGCAGCTAAACTGGAAATCTATAGATATCAACTGTCACAGGCGCCAAATTAATGTTGCCATTCCCACGTGGTCTTGGGCTTCAATTGAAGCTCCAGTTGATTTTACGTTCGTGGCCTTCTTAAAAGATATAAGGAGAGACTCGTGGAGTTACAATTATGTCATCACTCGTGACCCGAAGAGACGACCACGACATCTTGCGCAAGCAGAGTTTCTTACCATCCACAGCCAAGACGAATTCGGACAGTCAGCAACTAGGGATGGCTGTGCTATCCTAGTCACAGGAATGCTTGTGCAAACGTATCTCGCTAATTCCTCAAGTGATGCTCCTCTTGTCGGCTTCAAGGGTTTGGGTAGGGTGGTAGATTCCGTAGAATTGAGATATGACTGCATTGAAGAGAGGTATATATCGGAGCAGTGGGGGTTGGAATATTACTTTTGGCCATTACTTTACTTTGATGACAACAAATGTTCGAAAATACACGGTATTTTGCTGAGAGGGATAGTTGGGCCTTTCCGAACTATTCCTAACTTCTCTTGCAAGCAACTCATTCGCTGTGGATGGATCGAGATGAGTGGCAAGTCCTTAAGAAGTGTAATGCACTCTTGTATAGAAGATAGAAGTTGGACGGAACGTGAAACCTTCTACGTTTTCTGAAACGCAGAGGAAAGAAGGGGAGGAGTCCCAACGTGGAAATACGAACTCAAGGAAATTGAGGAGTCAGATCTGGGCGTCTCAGAGGGAGGAATGATGCAGCGATGGGCAGCGCATACTTGCAGGTACGTGTCTCTTGATCTAATGAGTTTTTAATGGCCAGCGCGTACCTTGCTTCGTTACTATAATGTTAACGCTTTCTTTGTAGGTTGTACGTTGCAGCCCTTGAAGTCAGAAAATCAATGATAGCTGAGTGAATAATCCTTGAGTATAAGCATCCGCCGCTCTACCTATAGATGTTTATAACATTCACAGAGAATACAAGCTATAACTTCCTCGACTACTTAGTGAGCATTTACCTTTAGCGAAGGAGACTACTTAGGCTAGGATTATAACAAGGCATTAGAATATGCCATCTAGTGGATAGGTGGGCAATGGGCACGGTCTGCGGGCTATTCGCATTCTCACTTTCGGTATCCTTGCTAGACTTAAGGAGAAATCAAATGTATACTAGATATGCAGTGGTTGACTACAGCGACAGCTTTAGATTGTAGTGGAATGAAGAGACGGCTATAGGGTTGACTGTAAGTGTGGGCTGTCTAAGGACAGTGCAAAGGACTTTAAGGAAAGGTCTTCACAAGGTAGGAAGAAGTGTCATACTTAGAAAACGTCTAAGTCAAGCTACTAGAGTGATGCTTTAAGATTTTGAAATGTAACCCTAATGTAATGCCTTAAAACTGAGTATAAAATATCACGTGTATAGAGGATTATTATAGCCACTTAGGCCGAAACTCTTCCTGTACCTCCGTACTAAAAATAGTATTTTATTCTTACCGCTTTTCGGGTAGTAAGTAGTACTGCCCTAACGAACCTGCGGACAAAAGTCCGTGTTTTACAGGGCATCTACCCTACTAAAAACACTACCAAAATACAATACTCTCTTTTTAATTAGGAGTAGACTAGCCAGAACGCTCTACTAATACATAAACCTAATGCTCTTATATATTAATTAACTTATTAATCCATTCCTATAGAATTCGATCCCATTCCTCTGTTATAGCAACCCTCATTTCCTCTTCTGTAGTTGGTTGTCTTCTTCGCCTATAGAGTAATTGCTTAATTTTACGCCAATACTTCTCTATAGGGTTCATATCTAGGCTTATAGAAGGATAAGGTAATAATATAATACTATAGTTTAATTAGAATAAGGTACAGCAGTTGTTTTTCGACTTATAGCCATGTACAGAGTTCCTATCCTCTATAAATAAAGGCTCCATCCTAAGGGTATATATAAGTACTCCAAAGTCTTTAATAATAGAGACTATATATAGTGATAGTACTTATGACTCGTAATCAACTTATATAAATACTCCCTTCTTGCCAGATCTATTAATAAACACTAATAGGCTCTTATAGCTATATCTAATAGCTCCCTAAGTATTTACAGGTGTTGTATAGCCTTAATAAAATTAGTATTGTATATAGCTATTGTAAAATCACTCTAATTTATTCCTTATAACCCTCTGTTTTATTGTTCGACTACTAACTAAAAATATAACTTTATCTAACTAGAGAACTTTCTTCTACTCCTTCTCTTTTGTCCAGAATATATACGTAAGTACCCAGAGTAATCGTTGTATTACTTAAGCTTGTATAAGGTAGGGTATTTAGTATACGATACATCAATAGTAACCACTCTATTTAAGCCACCGTTCAAGGGTTTTTATACTATAATCTAATAATAATACAGTATGAAGACGTATATAATCAAGGATTCGAGTCTCCCATCCAGAAGTACAATATTCGATAATTTAATTAACTTATTAATTATTTAATAATCTAGGTCGTCCTATACAGGTAGGTCGGGCTCGCTTAGGCGCGTTGTAATTCAAGATCTTATTAATCGTTGAATAGCCAAGGTTATAACGCTCTATTAGAGCTAGAATTGGGATCTTTGCAAAGCCATACAATTGGCGTATAGCCTCCTTGTGTTTTGTCTCGATTTTATAGCCTGGTTCGAGGGCTAGAGGTGGTGGAGTAGTAGGCATTTTGGTGGTGTTTTTAGTGGGGTAGATGCCCTGTAAAACACGGACTTTTGTCCGCAGGTTCGTAAGAGTATAGTTAGTCCAGCTTGTATTTTCAGGGCACTACCTCTGTTTTCAGGGTACAACAGCCTGTATTTTTAGGGTACTATAGCCTATTTTTTTTTAGGGAGTATATCTGATTTTACTAGTAGAAAAGGCTTTGCAGAGGTTGGAAGAGTTTCGGCCTAAGTGGTTGTAATAATCCTTTATATACGTCGATGTATTATAAATATAAAATGAATTCCTCTTCTACTTATCAACTATACTTACCGTGACTTAAGTGCCTTTCTAAACACCCACGTAAGCCTACTTCCCGATACCATCGACTACCTTAAGTCCTTAAGAGAAGAGAACAGCAAAGAGGGTAGTAAAAGATATTATCGGTAGTCTAGCCCCTCTATAGTCCGAAGTTAGTGAAGATAAGAAAACCGATATATTCAATCGCTTAATACAACGTCTACGAGCTACTAAGAATAGTAGTATAGTAGAAGCTATAGAGGTAAACAAGGAACTAGCGTGGGCAGTAATCTAGGAGAAATGTAAGTCTATGCGAGTAGAGGAGAAGAAGAAAAGTACGTAAGTGTACCCACCTTAATAGCTTCCGAATACTACTAAACTATTACAGGGAAGTCTAATAGGGATAAAATCAACGACAGGGGCTAGTAATATACAAGCCATTTTATATTCAACCATGTTAGAGGTATTGCAAGAGTAACTACAATAGTTCTTGTACATTTCAGAAGAATCTAGCTGTTTTCTAAGGTATTCTCACTTATCTAGGTTTACAGTCGATATACTGTATAGGATACACCGAACTATACATTATATCATTATAACCTTACTTTAATGTCTATTAGTTTATAGGTGATATGTTCGAGTAGGAATTAACGTAAAAAGTTTATAAAAAGCGCTACTAAACTAAAGATTAACTAACCGTACTAGTCCTACTCAACTACGAAAACCACTCAAGACCAGCCCGTAGGCATCCTACCGGCGATACACTTTCCCACCCTTCACACCCTTCACACCCTTCCCACCTTTCACACCCTTTTATACCCTTTCACACCCTTTCACACCCTTCACACCCTACACACCCTTAACACCCTATACACCCTATACATCCTACACATCCTTCCAACAATCGATATGGCAAGTCGAGCTTAGTAGACTAATTATTTAATAGATACTGTAGATATGTATGTATAAGGAGAACTATGTAAGGACAGAAACTCTCGACTAGCCGATATCCCCCTCTTATAATAAAAGATAATACGGGATAGCTTCTAATAATGTGAAATATCCGAGAACCTGTATACTTATTTCTAAAGCAGGATAAATATAACTTAGCTCCGGCTTGAATGTTGTCATCCTATCAATTATTACTAGAACGAGGTTAAGGTAGTATTCTCGCTTAAGGAGCTCGACAAAGATGTATAGATGACATCGTTCTCTATTCCTTAATAACCAACTTTTCCTAAACACTACTTATAAATAGATTGACCTTATTCGGTGTAACTCTAAATACCTTCTATTAGAGATGTCTTAGATTAGGGCTAAATTAAATAATTGAAAAAGCTCGAGTCTATTAGCTAAGGCTCTTATTATCTAGTTGTACGACCCCTTCCATTTAAGCCGTCGCTCCTAACTCTCTTATAATATAATTTCTTCTATTAGTAGTCTAGCTACTTCTAATTTATCTATCACGAGTTTCCGAGTCTGCTAATTTATATAAACTAGTTAATTAGCTAAAATTATAAAAGTACTCTCTTATCGCTTATAAAATCTTAGGTGAAGGTAGCCTTAAAGGATATACAATAAGCGAGCTAGTGAACACACGAAAATTAAGACGGCAACCTAAGATGGAAAGGAGCTTTAAGCCTAGCAACTGTGTTAAATTTAAGAGATAGACCCTACTAGGTACAGAGATAAAGTGACAGCTAAATAAGATACTCAAGCTTCAGACTGATTGAAACGCCTATAAGCATAGTTTAACAGCAACTTGTGTTCTACAACAGCCCTAAACATCTCTAAAATATTAAATTCCGTCGATACAACCCAACTATACTGGCTCTGAACCTAACGCTTACGTACATCATTAATATCCTCTAAGCCTTTAGGATTGTCGGTACAAAACTCCGAGAAAGACCGCTTCTGAGCTTTGTTCCGCCGTATACATTGCTTAAGTCTATAAAACAAGAATACTGTTTCTTCCGCGAATTTGGAATCGGCGTCGTCGAGAATAACTGTAGAAGTATTTACTGGGTATCCCTCAGGGTTGTAGCAACAATATATATCATCGAAATCGTCGTTACCATTATTGTCGTTATAATTATTGTTGTTCTCGATAGTTGAGTTATCTAGACATGAGCTAGATACCGATACAGAGAGTTGGGGCCTTACCAAAGAGTATTATTTTCTCCTTTACTGTATTGATTTTAATTTTCATCAGCTTCCTTTTGACCGAATGTTTTACAAAATCGATTTGCATGCTACGCAAAAGCTCTCCTGCAATCTTCCTCTCCGCTAGTGTATCAATCTGGTTGGAGGTATCTGCTGCGTTTGCCAGCGCCGCTTCGAGCGTGTCGTATGTTTTGCTTGTATCGGGTATATCTGCTGCGTTTGCCGGCGCTACTATGAGCGTGTCTGCCATATTGGTCTTAGTGTATAATTCGATGGTATGCTCTGGTGAATTGTCGCTCTCGCTCTCGCTCTTATTCGATTCTCGAAGATTTTGGTTGCTGTTTTCTGATAAGTCGACGCTTCGGGTTGCCGTGACCCGTCCAGATCTGAGGGAAGGCATGGTAATTGCTATGAAATGAAAGAAGTCCTGAAATTTGAAAAAAAAAAAAAGAACAATATAGCTAGGATTGTTCTTAAGAAAATGCTCAACTACGCTGCGTCTATCTATTGGCTTTCAATCGTTCCGGCCTACGGGTTGGGCCGACTAACATGTAGATACAAGACCATTAAGCGATAGGACTAACTGAGCCTATACATTTAGTAGTAAGCTGCTATATACTTTATCGCCTACTAGCCTTGTCATTACCAGTAACCCTGCGAGGGTAGGTGATCGGCGATAAATTTCTAACAGTTACTGCCCGTCACTACTAGTAGGCAAGGGAGAGAGGCCTCCTTTTTTGGGACCATTGTGCCTGCCTTGCGCTATTGTACCGAAAAGCAGCCGTAAGGACGAGCCGACAGGCTACTAGAGCTATGTATAACGTCCGAGCCACCGCGTAAAGTCTAGTTAATTAGCTACAATCAAACTACCTACTTGGCCTCTCTGTATTCGTATCTGTACAATTTACGTAAATATAGTCAATAAGCCAGTAAGGCTACGAATTCTTATCTAAAGGTGTGTATTCATATATAAGTAAAAGCAGCAGCTTAAACAACAACCTTTTTATCGAAGCTAAGTTAAGAAACCGACAACTACTAAATATGTATTTTTTCGGTAAACTAAAATTTACAAAAAAAAGAGACGAAAAAATATAGAAGGCGGGAAAAAAAAGAATTTACTCCTCGAGGAAATGTCGACCCGATCGGGGGCAAAAAGATTTCGCGGGGTTTGAACCACACCTGATTTGAACAGATAACCTTTGGGTTGTTCCATTTAACTGGAATCCAACGCGCTACCGTTGCGCCAGCGGTCCTATTTGTTGTTTGTTGAAACAATTTTTCTTAAACCTTTTTGTGTAGTAACTATTTCCCGATAGTGTGTCACATGTTCTCCCGCCAAACCTTATCTCTAAAGACCAAAGGTGGGATGACGATAGATATGACCACAACATAGACTACACAACATGTCCTCGTCCATTGCGAGAGTCTATCTCATAAATCAGAACCGGTTTATAATATCTAGCCAAGGATCTCATATATCTATGAGTTTAAGCGAGGGTGGGCTACGATGAGAGAGCGGAATGGATGTTTGACTTGTCGGAAACGGTGAGCAAATAGAGCCATATACTTACTGCCATGTATCTTGCTAATGAGAATTACAGAAAGAAGAAATGTGATAACAATTATCCAATATGTGATCAGTGTAAAAGGCTCAACTTTACTTGCGAGCGCCAAGATCCTCGGAGGCCAAAGGCGCGTGTAGGAAGACCTCGTGTTTCCTCTCCATCTATCACTCAGAATCGAGTTGTAAATTGTACATGTGTTCTGATACCGCCTGCGCCCAACCTATCATCGTTTTGGATAGACAATGGCACTGTCGTGGATCCGTCTAGTCGAAGGCAGGTGATGCGCTATTACATCCAGACCTTCACTCACTTATTGACAACTACGGCTGAGAATAATTGCTTTTTATCTGGTTAGTATTAATCGATCTGCATTTTAAATGGTATGCTAAAGTGCCTTGAAACTCGTAGTATTCCTTCCGATGAGCATGGAATCGCCCTTATTACTTGACGCTCTAGCAGCATGGTCATCATCACATCTTGCACTTCGAGATAAATCTTATGAGCGTATAGCCATTGTGAATCGCTGCAAAGCATTAAATGCTCTATCAACTTCTTTATCCTCGCTTAATCGGAGCCCCGAAATGGAACTAGCTTCCTGTCTTATTCATTGTGCCATAGAGAGTATTATGGGAGACACAAAACAGTGGTTCGGACATCTCGTTGGAGCTTACCAAGTGATCCGTTCTATTGCTATAGTTGATGGCACTGAAAACCTTGATCTGAGTCGGCTCAACGCAACATTCGAGGATCGTTGGCTCCTTAAGAATTTTGCATACCACGATATAATGATGTCAATTGCGGAGAATAGAAAACCGTTACTTATTGCTGGAGAGTACTGGAATTGTGGTGATACATTTGCCGACGCCTATTTTGGCTTGGCTTCACGGCTCATGTACTTGCTGTCCGAGATTAGCATACTTAATGTTGACATGACCGAAGCTTGTGAAGTGCCAGAAATTGAGGATCTATTTTCCGCCACTGCACAGAGAATTCATCTAGACTTGGTCAGCTGGACTTGTGGTCCTGCCGATGACATGCTAGTTAATCTCGCTGAGACCTATTGAAGCGCAGCGCTGATACATCTCTTCCGAACCATCCGCCAGAATCGACCACAGTACGATGGTAAACTTACTACAAAGATCAAGGAGCAAGTAGCAGAGATTGTAAGAAGGATACAGGAGATGCCAGCACGTTGTCTTGCTGAAAGTGCACTCTTGCTTCCTTTATTTTTAGCCGGTGGAGATGCGGATGACTGGGATCATATCGCTTCCATCCGTCAGCGAATGCAAGATATCATCGATAGTCACCACTTCCATAATGTGGAGTCAGCTCTTACTGTGCTTGAAGAGGTTTGGCGTTTGAGAGCCATTGGAACTTCAGGTCCTGGAGGGCCTATTGATTGGAGAGACGTGGTCGCACATCGGAAATGGAAGCTTTCTCTAGTTTGATATCATTATCTCGAGATTCCAAAAAGGAAGAAGGAAAAGAGAGGAGGTGGCGTTACGAGTCTTAACGCACTGTGCCGTCGAGTTCACAACTCGCTTAATTTTTAAAAGTTCCTTTGCCAAAACGTGAATTACTCAAGTCAATTGAGTTACTCAATTTAGGTGCACTGCTTAAGTTAGTTGGGTTAGTCAAGTTAAGTGAGTTATCTATTAGGTTGCTTTGGGTATACAGCTCAAGTCTCTACGCCAATCCAAAACTTCGTTCGCCATGGTACGCGTTTCTTGATTGCTCGTTTATTATTTCTATATATTGGAATCGATCATCTGTCTAGCCTTATCGCATTTTCCTTGTTGGAGCTAGGCAAACAAAACCTAAAGTACAAACCGGATCCCAAAAAGCTTTTACCCAAAGACCTTGTCAAGTATCGTACCAAACTTCGTCCTATCACATGAAAATGTCAGCTTGTCTCTGTTATGGAATCTTCAACTCCCAAAACTAACCTTGATACAGATGGCATATAACCCCGAGTATACTCCTCAATTTCTCGCACACCAGTAAACAAGTCTACTTCCCCTGGCTTCTTCCATCTCGTTCTTTTCACAATCTTCCATCCTACGAAGATGACAGGAAATACCCCCACCATCATATAATCAAATAGAAAGGTTGGTACATCCCAAGATCCCTTCATAAAGACCTCCCAACCTCCAATCAGGCACAGGAAACCACAACATCCAAAGGCTATCCAGGCGGCGTATGGTTGGAAAGGAGATTTATACGGCAGAGAATCTCGAGAAAGTCCTTGAGCTTCACAAGCCTTCTTAAATCTTGTATACGTGAATGTAATCACACAGAAGTTAATGAGCTGACTTGCAGTTACCAGGCTCACAAACCATGATAACACAACAGCAGCCGATGTATTTACTTGTAGAAAGGCAAGCATGCTAATAGCGAATACCACGAGCACACACAAGTATGGTACTCCTGACCGGGTGCAACGGCGCAAGACCGCAGGAGCTTTACCCTCAAGTGATAACCCATACAAACTCCTTGTTGCACAATAAAGGGTACTATTTCCGGCGCTAAAAGCGGACGTAAGAATCAAGGCATTCACAATATCAGGAAGAACCTTAATTCTCAACCTCGTCATTGCTCGAACGTAAGGAGAAGCCGCAGCACCTCGACGACTGCTTTCGTAGACAGCAATCATTTGGGCGTCATTGTAAGGAACGTTGATTCCAACAGCGAGTGATCCAAGTACAAAAAATGCTGTTAGTCGATAGAAGATTGACTTATAGGCTTTTGAAAGTACGACTCGGGGATTCTCTGCTTCTCCTGCTGTCATGGAAACATATTCGGGACCGGCAATGGTGAAAGCTGCTTGTACGAGGCAATATACGAAACCTAGAAACCGGCCTTTGTTACCTGTTTCTAGATATTCGGCCTACAGTCAGAAACTGGAAGTTAGTTTAATTGTTCTAGGTATCTCAGGAAGTGGCTTTAATATTATTTATGAGCAATGAGTAATCATAAGTGAGTTACTCGACCATAGGTTAGGAGAAATAAGAAAAGGGACCACCGAGAGGGGCAATTACGACCCATGAAATCCAGTACGTACAAAGGGTCCAGGATTCTCCCAGTATCGAAAACCAAAGCGATCATGTTCTGGATTCCCTCTGAGCATGGTAATGAACGTATAGATCTATATGTCAAGAACACAAGGTCAGAATTGCTTAATTTGTTTTTTTTTTTTTTTTTGGGGAAATTTAAGGAATACAGTAATTCAAAAAATAATTCTGGAGTAAAGATCAAGGATTCCCAAAATGAATTTTCTATGTAGAAGTTTTGACTTACAATGAGGCCAACGATAAGAACCACCTTACCCAGAGAGAGCCAGAATTCGGACTCGCCATAATATGAAACGGCGAAGAAATTTAGCAGTGCGTACAGAACTAGACAAACGAAGACAATGGCCCAGATTGGAATTGCATCTGTCCAGTACCGGATGATGAGATTACAGACCGTGATCTCATATGGTACTGTGGCAAAGGTCAGCTGCATTCCCAAGGGAGCACGGAATAGGTGAACACACCGAGAGAAGCCTGTAAGATAAGAATTTGGAGTCAGTTTACTTGTGGTATGAATTTTAGGGGTAATTTAAATATGATTTATGATAAAGGAGTAATAGTCGATTTTTGAAGGGGAAAGGAAAAGCTAACCTGGAATATGAAGAAATTGTAACCAGCAGCGACACCAAAAGCCTCATCAACATAACGACCTGCAAAGGTAATGAATGGAGATGAAACAGGGAGATAAGTGGCCATTTCTGACATGCAGAAAGTAACTGCCAAGATCACAGGACACCTGACTCAGGTTAGAATGGTTTTCAATACTTCTATGAGGAGAAATGAAACGTACCACATCGTATACGCAATGAGCAACGTTGCTGGACCACCTGCAAGTAGACCACGTCCAATGTTCACAAACAGTCTTGGATATAAAAATCAGTAAGGCAAAATAGAGGACGACGATTATCTTACGCAGTTCCAATTGTCCCAGCAATGCCAATTAGCTGGATATGCCTCGGCTTCAACTTTCTTTTCGTATGATCATATTTAACGGTCCCTTCATTGATTTCGATATCGGACGAAGGAGTATGTTTCTCCGTAGTTCCTTTCTCATTACCTACAGAGGTAGTCTCACCAGAGATGAGCGCCATGATTGGAAGTCCTCGAGAAAACAACAAGAAAAAGCAATATTCAGTTCTCAACCGAGTGGAGTAGTGGGAGGAAGCCGTATTAGTAGCTCAAGTTTGGGCTTTTGAGAAGCTCCTGTGCCAACATAAATTAAAGACTAACAGATTAACACCTTATCATAGGGGCCTTGTCAAAGAGCGCATTGGGCGGACATTTTTACGATATATGGTCTATTGTTTTAGCGGTCAACATCTACCACCACTCTTGATAAAGTATGAAGCTCAAAGAGATACCTTGTATGTTTATGGTTCTTTTCGCAAAATTAAGTTGTAACTCTTGTCTTATCATCTTATCATTGCCAACGGGAAACTAGCTTCACCGGGGCGCTTCTGGCGGGCATTATTTCTCCACATCTCGCCAGCACCAGCCAGTCTCGCTTAACTTTTCGTACGATCGTGGGTCGTATCCCACTCCTTGACTTGCAGGGAACTGAGGTAAGAATTGCTTAGTCCCTAAGAATGAGCCACAAGTTCAATGACTTGCGGCTCGTATATAGAAAGAAAGAAAAAATACCCTTTGGTTCCAAGATTTATAAGAGAGGACATAGAAGACAACAGTGTTTACCGTCCACTCATCACCAGTATCACCATGTCGCTTGATCCATTCTTCCAAGAATCCAACATCTTTCATCGTTCATTTAGCAAGAAACCACTTCATGTGGCTTCAGCCAGCGGTCTTACTCTCACTCTCGATACAGGAAAGAAAATACTAGATGCGACAGGTGGACCGTCGGTTTGTTGCCTGGGGCACAACCAACCTGAAGTTGTAGCCGCAGTCTCAGAACAACTTCAAAAAGTTGGATACTTGTTCTCTGGAGGTGGTTACAGTGAAGGCACCACAGAGGAACTCGCAACACTATTGTTAAAAGAAAAGCCCGGTGGCTTAAGCAAAGCTATCTTTCTCAATTCCGGATCAGAAGCGACAGATGCAACCTTGAAGCTCATTACTCAGTATTTCCATGCAAAAGGCGAACCTCAGAGATGTAATTTTATTTCAAGAAAGCAATCTTATCATGGGAATACGATTGGAGGTCTCTGTGTATCAGGTCACAAGTCAAGGCGGGACATGTATCAAAATTTCATGTCAAAAAATGTGTCGTTTGTTGATCCTTGCTATGCTTACCGATGCAAGCATGAGTATGAGACTGATGAAATGTACGTGGAACGTTTACGCCAGCAACTAGATGACGAGTTCCAGAAACTTGGCCCGAGTACAGTGGCGGCGTTCTATGCTGAGACCATTGCTGGTTCGACACTGGCGTGTGTTCCTGCTGTGCCTGGATACTTTAAGGTTGTCCGAGAGGTTTGCGACAAGTATGGAGCTCTTCTTGTCTTGGATGAGGTAGGTCTATCTTCATCTCCTTGAGAATATTGTGTCACTAACTGTGTTCTTCTAGATCATGTGTGGAATGGGTCGTAGTGGGGCACAGCATGCATGGCAACAGGAAGGTATTCGTGGTCCTGATATCTCTACGGTGGCTAAGAGTCTCGGCGGTGGCTTTATTCCATTATCAGCAGTAAGTCTCAAATTCTCAGAGCAAACCTGCCCCTTCCAGATTCAATTACTTATTGCTTCTAAACCATGTTACTGCTACTTCTGTTATATCTTGAACACCTAAGCTAACTGCGGGTTTCTAACTACAGGTGCTTGTCCATCAGGACATTTTCGATGTGATAGCAGATAAGTCTGGGAGTTTAGCAGGGGGTCATACTTTCCAGGTATGTTAATTTCGACTTTAATTTAAAGCTAAAGAAGTTTACTGATACGGCTAAATAGGCACACCCAGTTGCATGTGCAGCAGCACTGGCAGTACAGAAAATAATCCAGCGTGACAATCTTTTGGAGAACGTTCGGAGAATGGGTGCTTTACTAGAAAAACTACTTAAAGAGCAAATTGCACCCCTACCCCTTGTTGGCGATGTGCGAGGACGAGGTCTGTTCTGGGCCGTCGAGTTCATGCGAGATAAAGAACAGAAAATCCCGTTTAGTATGGACGACGACTTTTCTAGCAAGATTAAAGATGCGGCTTTGGAGGAGGGTGTTAATGTTCTTAGCAACATGGGCTTTGCAGGAATGCATAAGATTGATACAGCGGCGATCACTCCTCCGTTTATTGTGACGGAGGTGGAGATAGCCCAGATGGTGAATTTGTTGAAGAGAGCTATTGAACGGGTCAGCGAGCCATACCTACGTTAAGCAGGGTGGTTCAAAGTGAGATATTTGCATAATATAGTATGTATTGGTATTTCAGTTCTTCCACATGTAGTAAAAGAATATCCACGTATCTTAATCCTCAGAACCTCGCTAAGTAAATGGTAATTAAGGTAATTAATTCCCGTTCACGAGTTGCAAGTAGTGCCATGTTCGGGTTGAACTCAAGAGTTTTATGTGATCTGAGCAGCACATGGAGTGTAGGGCCTGTACCAAAATTTCATGGATCGCTTAGATTCATGAATACCATTTAAGTTAAGTAAGTGAAAAATTCTCTGGTTAAGAAAGTCAAGTAAGTTACTTACCTACTTAACAACCCCTATTGCTAAGCGAGATTAAGCGATTTAAGTGAAGCCTCGAAGAGAAGGTGCCAGTAACACAGCACACCTGTTAAAGTTTCTATTTCTAACTTAAACTCTTATGTAGGGCTTAATTTAATTACTTTAAGTTAATCCTCTATCATTGGCTTACGCTAAATTTCCCCTACTTAGAGTTAGCCTGTAGTAGCCTGTGTTATTTGTAGTATTAGGTTCAGGACTATTAAGGAATTTGAACGAACCTAATAAGTTATAAGTATCATCTTTCTTGTCTATACTCACCATAGCACCTTTTGTAAAAGATCGTTCTGGCTATGTAGCTATATCTTGGAGTCTAAAATAACAGTTGCATTGGAGCACTGTAACTTACTTGGTTTAAGTAACTCACTTCATTTAGCTTTTTGATTTAAGGATTGTGGTGCAAAATTGATTTACTCTACATAGTGGAGCACCAGCAAATACAGAAAAAGCAATCTTCAATGTTCAGGCTCCTCCGACTGTAGCAAAGTATTGTCCTCTTCTTCACTGCCACAGTAGATACCATCTTCATCTTCATCAAACATGTCGCCTTCATCATCGGGTACGGCATCCTCCAAGTTCGACGAGTGTGCGGTTTTTTCTGTCGCTGGTTTTACGACAGCAGCACCAGTTGACTTGGAAAAGAAAGGATGGCTGATAGACAAAGGCTTTCCTGAACACAGATACCCCATAGGCGTGTGTACGAAATCTTGTCCTTTCCTTCGTATAGCCAGCCACTCCTGGAGGAAGGTAAGCGGCTTTGCCGTGAAACCTCGTGTTGAAATCACAAAGTCTTGTACCTCGTCCTCCTCTTCATCCTCAATGACTCCGTCAGCACTCACACGAGCCTCTGCCAGACTTGGATCTCGCTCAGTAGGTTCTTGCGCTGTCTTCTTGTCTTGGTCTTCTGAGTCGTCTACTCAAGGCATTAGTCCCGCTACTCGAAATAAGGTAGTCACCCAATTCACATACCTTTAATCATGGTTGTATAACAATCTCCATCCTCTTGAAGACCCAAAAATTCTCGCAAAGCATCATACTCATTATACTCAAAGTATAACCGTCCAGCAAAGATGCCCAGTTCAGCCTTCAACCATGATGGCGCTACCCAGTCTTGAGGGAGGCTAGGTATAGCGTAGTAATCAAAGTTATTGAAATTTTGAAGGGTTCGCCGTGTGGTAGGTGAGGAGTATACAAGTAGATGTGTTGGGCTTCCTAAATCATTTGCAAGGAGAGGAATGATGATTTCAGCCTCTTCAGGAACTACTACCAGTGCGGTTTCAGTAACTTTACTCCAGAGAACCCAATGAACTTGGCGCATATAGTTATCGTTGAGCCGGTTCACCTGAACGGTACGAGCGAACTCGGTGGAAACATAGAGACTGGAGGTGGTCGCTTGGCTGCTTACACCATGACTGATTCCTAGAGCCGTATTCTTGCTCAAAGAAACAAAGATCTGCTCGTATCCTGCTGAGCCAACTGATAGTCTTCCGGTCTCCGCAAAGTTCATAATGTCTCGGTGCAGGCCCGCGAACTTGAGCGGAAAATAATAAATTGACTTTTGAAGCTGGCGAACCGATTCAACCTCAAAGGCAACCTCACGTTCTTGCTCAACCTCTTGAAGCGCACTTCCATGCACAGCTTTCCCAGTGTCTTGAAATCCCTTTCTTCGAGCCTTCAATTCTTGCATGAATAAATAAATCGAAGGATCTCTTGCTTCGAAGGTTGGACCCAAAGTTGACTTCGACTGAGGTTTATACAATTGCTCTAATGTCTGCTGTTCTTTTGTTCGTAAAGTTTCAAGAAATCTATCGCGCTGAATGGCATCCTCCAAGAAGTCCTTGTTGCTTATGGCGGCTTGTGTACGTCGGCAGTAGTCAACACCTTGCGCATAGTATAACGGCTGGAGAGCCTCTAACCCATCGCATCTGAAAACACTTGGAGTTAGCTTATTTGTTCCGGAGTGCTTAGAAGTACTTTACAAATTGCATCGTAAGAGGTCATTTTTGATTTGGTACCAAGTGAGTTACTCAAGCCCGACTCCCATATCTCAACAAGTAGCCACCCAAAATGACCTCTTAGAAGGCAATTTGTACTGTAGACTGAGAAAAAAACTTACGTATTGTCTAAGAGCCAGCATACCACATCATATGAGTCAATGATGTCATTCACAGTCTTTCCGCGAAGGTCGAGTATGCTTTGATGTACCTCAGAGGGTGCAAACCAGACTACCGATTGGGACGTTCCAAGCTGTCGAAGTCTCATTGCAGCTTGCACGGTATGCTATAGTCAGAAACCCGAAGTTAATTTACTTGTTCTGTTAAATATCGGGAGTAACTCAAAGGTGATTCAGGAGCAATGAGTAAATTCACCCCAGAAGAGGTAAATTTATTCTGAGAACTTGAGACTTACATCTTTAGTTTGCCCAATACTAAGAGTCAAAGCCCCTTGAGCATGAGTGGGCAATTTCAGATCCGTACCCCTAGTATGTGCCTCATCTAAGTAGACGAGACAACCTGCCAAATTGTCACTGAATGGAGATGCTGCAAGAGGTACCTTTCCGCCGTTTCGATATAGTACAAATGGTCGGCTGTCTGCGTCAAAATAGATGGCAGCAGATGCCTCATGATCAATGGTAAGCCACTCCCGGGCCAGCGACAGGTTGTCTAACTCTAGTATTTTTGCTCCGGCATCGATCAATACCCGAATCTTCATTTCTTTCAGCATTTGGAGAAACGCGGTCTCTGAGCGATGTGTAGCGAGCACATACTTTCGATTTCTTTGTGCAAGGAGGTGAGTAAGTACTAGAGCGTTTGTGTGAGAAAGGCCAGCGAGATCCTGCTGTTTGATGTTCAATGGTAGCAGAGCTCTATTGTCATTCGTTCCACTAAACCCGGTCGTAAGAGCGTTGGTAGCCAATGGTATACTATAAAGACAAAATAGTTAGTGTTGTCTCATTACTTAGAACACGAGGACCGCGCCATTAATCGTTACGCCACCAACTGCTTAAATATGCTTCCAGTAGGAATTCAGAAATACGTACTCCCAACCAGATGCCTGGAGCTTGAGCTTGAACTGCTTTGCATGCTTTGGAAAGACGAAATTATTGAGATAGTAGTCAGCAACTATCGTGTTGTACCGAACATGCTTCCAAATTTCCAGTAGCAGACCTTCGTCATCAACGTTGATACAGTTCCACTAGATCATCGGGTAGTCAGTAATAGCTTAGTAGCAGAAGTTCGTAGGGGCGAAAAAAGAACACTAGCGGCTTGGGTGTTTAGAGAAAATGGAATATATGAGATGAAGCATAGATAAGATCAGGAGAGTAAAAGGCTTGTTGTACTTACGTCCCGTAGCGAATCTGGGAGAGTGCCAGATGCCAATGACCAACGACTGTATTCGCTGGAGGGATCATCGGATTTCATTACGTGCTCAAGGCACTCTCGGATCTGTTCGATTTTTAATCCATCATAATAGAACGAGAGACAGGTCAAAGATATTGCAACGTCTGGATGACCCCACTCAGCTTGATCAGAAGGCAGTCCTTTGGCATGGAAAGGCACCGCGATAGGATCTCGGGTGGGATGTAGACCATACTGAACATTCCATCTTTTTTTGAGCGTGAGGAGCAGTATGCGATGAACTAGCAATCCTCGGAGGAGATAAAGATTCTTTCTTGCCGCCTCTTTATCCGGAAACATCATGTTGATACGTCCGACGATTCTTTGCGTGACCGTAGCCTCTGAGATAAACTGCTTGATTGCAAGGCGATCCGACTTTTTACAGTCTCGTGTGGGTAAAATTGACGTTCTTCCTTCAATAATATCTGCGGTGAGTCGCATCGTCAGAGCATCCTCCACGTCTCTACGCAGAAAAAAGATGATAGGAAAACCACCATGTGGTCTTCGTACTATCTCAATACTCTGTGGATAGTCTTCTTGAAGGCTGAATAAATGGCCATCGACCATGTGTAAAAGCGTTTCACATACTTCCCAGCGATGCGGATGGCCATCAACAGTTGCCTGAGATCCACTCGGATAAATCAATTGTGTGCGTACAGCCAGCGTAAAGTCAGACTCATCAAGGACATCCCGGCATTTCTTTCCTAGCCAAGCTTGCACTTTGACGAGTGGTATGGCTTCTGGAATTCGTGCATCCGACAATCTCTGGAGACCAGATAGCTTGAACGAGAGGGCATGTTCCGGAAGAGAGATCAGGACGCCTGAATTGTTGAGGGCTGCTTTGTGGATTTCGTGATATACCTTGATTACTTCAGGCTTTGTGGGCGTCTTCCTCGAAAATGGCACGTGAGTTATCTCTCTCCCAAGCAGCCCACCAAGCCGAGCTTGCATCAGCTGCGCAGTTTGCAGTAATAATGGCTTGGGAACCACAACTCGATGAAGATTCTTTCCATTCGCAAGGAATGCTGCGACCATTGGGATGATACAAGACGTCTTACCCTGTCCCATGTTCATTTGTAAGACAGAATTCTCGTTCCCGTCCGGTTTAATAGTGGCTAGGGCGACATCAACCTGATCTGGCCTGATTAAAATATTTGATTCGATCTCAAGCAGGAGCCAATCAGAATGTTCGAAAGGTCTCCAATTGGTATGTCCAATATTCTCCTGCTCTTCACTCAATCTCTGTTGATTGCCCTTTAGTTTGGCTTCATGCATCCTCATAAGACGTTGAAGACGAGTGATTGCGCATGCCCAGACTGTAATACTCTCCTTCATGCCTTTCCCAAATACGGTCGTTGAAGCAGTGGTGCGCAACTGCTCAAGGAGAGTTATATTGGTCATCGAGGGAAATATCTCGCCTTCTTTGAGCCATAATGTGCGCGACTCAAAGGTCCCAACGGCCTTGCAAATCCGATCAAAGTTCTCCACAACCGTTTCTTGAGCCTTTTCAATTTCCACTACAAGCTTAGAAGGATCATCTACCAGCTCAAAGCTTGAAAGTTTTCTTGGGGCACGTCTGAGTATTCTCAATGCTTTGAGGCTCTGCATCAAACTTTGCCCGTAAACTTGTCTAACTGACGATTCAGAACCTAGACTATCGATGATCTTCTCTAGTTCATAGATTTCATGCGAATATGATGGTAGTCCTGTCTGAATTTCCTTTGTAAACTTCTTGTTCCTTTGCGAAGCCTGTCCATTTGGTTTCTCAGTCAAAATGTTGCCGGGACCTGAATCAGTTGCGTAACTTAAATCTGGGCCGGTACTGCATAGAAGCTCTTGAAGTGATAAAATCTCTCGACCGCGACAACGATCTGGAAATACTTCCTGCTCTAGATGGAAGTGTCAGCTTTGAGATTCTCGAGCGTGTAAAAAAGACATGGTGCACTGCGCCGACAAGTTCATGGATCACTCAAACTCATGAATCTCTTGGTGAACCGTGCAGAATATCTTAAGTTAAGTGAGTTACTTTGCCTGAATTCATGAATTCTAGAACAGAGTTATGAATCAAGCATTCGTCAATTCGTCGGCACAGAACCTTTGTACCACTCTCTTCAATCCAGTAATTGGTGGGTGCGAATGGACGTACCATGATTTTGTGCAACCTCTTTTGCAGTCTCAATGTCGATTTCGACGCGATGGCTGTCGAGAATTCGCTGTAAATCTTGTATATGTTGTGAAAGTTCGCTGTTCTGGAATAGACGGTGCCATTCCGGTCTTATAATTTCTATGGCTTTACCAACATCTAAAAGCCATTCTTTAGATGCCACTGTAAAATTCATTACATCGTCTGATGATGAGGAAAGTACTGCTTCTGCGACTTACGAGACTTGAGTTACTGAGTCTAATTGAATGGTTTGGAGAGTGAACTTACGTATGTCTATAGACAAATTTTTGCTGGGCCACTGAGCTAGAAGAAACTTCGTAAAATCTTCACAGTCAGCTTCGGACTTATCCTCATGTGCGAGTTTCTGGGCTTCGAGTCTTCTACGTTGCTTAGGATGTAGAGCATCTCCGAAACTGCTACGTTCGTCGGCTGGATAGGGAATTCTGAAGGATTTGATAAGCTGCAAAAGTAAATTACGACTAGGGGCCTGATTTTGCCGAAATTGCACATAAGTGCTGTGCTGGGGAGGCTGAAGTGTCTTTATCTCTCCCAAAAAACAGACAGTTAGCAGTGTCCGAATGATTTCCATATGGACATCATCTCTGAAGCCAATGAGTGCAAATAAAAACATGACATGGAACATATCTGTGGCCTGAAAGCTGCGGCATATGCTGTAAAGGGCGCCCCATTCGGACGCAAAATCAACGGCAAGGAGATCACTAAGAAGGACCTTATCAAAGACACGAACATAGCCTCCAATCAAAGGCCAGTTCTGAAGTATACCTGCAAGATCGTGAGGTGTACCAGAGACTCTAGAAGGCCAAGATCGAATGTAGCGGGTAATCTCAATGACGTTTCTCCGGGCTTGACACTCCCGAGTTTGATCTCGCGGTTGATAGACGATCTCAACAGATTGTTGGACTCCTCCAGTGGCTCGTTGGTGCAGACGTCGTCGAGTAAAACTGCGATTCAAAAGGTGGCGATCCCCTGCTCGTTCGAGTGGAGGAAGACTAGTGTCCTGGGACGCGAAAATGGACAATTGCGCCGACTTCTGACAGATTTCCTCGATCAACAAACGGAAGTTGTCATCCTGTATCAACATTGTTAACTCCGGATTCCAGAAAACCTTTTGCATTCGTTTTAGGTCCTTAGGGTAATATTCTCTTCTCGGTGTAAGACTTGAAATTGACGCCAAGATATGGTAAATGTTGAGATTAAGCGGTGACCACGGCTGGAGCTGGCCTGACTTTAGAAATGCAATGGCTTCCTCAGTACCAGTGCGTCCTGTCAAAGGGTCTGGTACCGGAAAGGACGTGTAGGCATGCAGCTCGGCTTTCTTATAGAGTAGTCTTGGCTCGCAGGCACATTCCTGTTTTTTGTTAGTATTGCTTCACTTCTAAAGATATGAAAGACCTTGATATGATTCGTTGGACTCAAGATACGCCTCCGCTCTAAGGCTGTGCGTTGCTCTTGCAAGGATATAAAAATGAGGCTTTGACTTCAAATGTACTTACGAGTCTTCCAAGAACAGTATTTATGGTGAATCTGCCATATATTCCATCGGGAGCGGCTGCGACTGAGACATGGGGTTTCTTGTAGCTAAAGGACAGCGGACCGAGCGCGGTAATAAGGCTGCGCTGTAGCGTGACTACATCCCTCAAAACGATCTTGCTTTCAAGACCATACCAAGTTCCCTAAATAAGCGAGGGTATCAGTAACCTTAAAGGCTTGTTGCGTAGTGGTAAGGTAGATACCAAACTTTGTGGATCACTCACAGCATCTTGATTAGGGTCAATTTCCGATCGCAACTCCTTGGATTGCAATAAGCCCTTGCTATTCACCGAAAATCGTAGTTCCAAACG
Organism: Pezicula radicicola; assembly: GCA_003008705.1. NCBI lineage: Eukaryota > Fungi > Ascomycota > Leotiomycetes > Helotiales > Dermateaceae > Pezicula > Pezicula radicicola. The sequence continues at coordinate 401,847 of PDUO01000044.1, read as the reverse complement.
CCTCAATTCGACCGTTAAGGACCATTTCTTCGGCTGGTAAACAGTCAAATATTGGGGGAACTCAAAGCCGGTGAAAAGTTTAGCAATGCTTCTGAACGTCTGGCTGTTTGGGTCTACCAGAGTCGACAATCGACGATAGCATCGCCGGTTATAAAAGTCGAGCTGCCAATCGCTCGGTTTAGTGACCCAGATGTTGGACTCTCGGCGAATTTCGACAAATCCCGTTGATAGATTCAGCCAGTGCACACATTTTTGAACCAGAGATGCAGGCAAGTCGATGGAGGAGGTACTGGTGAATATTTCAGGAGGAATATATTCAAGGACAGTGTTGTTAATCAAGGCTCTGACGAAAAGATTGCCGTCTCTGAAACCCAAAAAAATGCGATGCCCATTTTTCATTACAGCCAGCATATAGGTAGTTCCAGGCATAGTTGAAGGATACGTCAACAAGCTTTCTTTGCCGAATAGCTTTTCTAATACTATTGATTGCCCTAGAGGATTTTCTAGTTAGCACTCCGATTCTGGGATAACAACTTGGCTAAAATCAAGGCCACTGCTCATTGAAAACTCTTCAACTCATTAAGTCCGTTGTTTGACTTAAGCTGAGCTGTGCCGACTTCGTGAATCACTAAAACTCATGGATCCCTTACTGAACTTGCTGAATTACTCAAGCTAATGAGCTACTTCGCTTAAATCATCCAGAAACAGATCCATGAATTCAGCGACTCATTAAGCCGTCGGTACAGAGCTTATGGCAAGCGATTGTAGTTGTTCTTTGTAACAGGTGCTGCGCATGAGAAAAGAAGTATTGCTTACGGTGTTCTTCAGGTAGCTTCCCCAGCGGCTGTCCGTTTACAAGCAAGTGGCCTTCAAGTAGGTGATAAATGCATGTGTATTGAGCCGTCTGGTCACAGACCCAAAATCCATCCCCCTCTCCTGAGATAAAAGTCAGGTTTGTTTTGGAACCTGCCGGCATCTCCTCAATCTGAGACCATATTTTGCTTAGTGAGGATGTCAAACTGTCTGGAAATGCCTCCAGAGACCGGCGAAGAATGAAACGTATTCTCCAGACCATTTTGAGATCTTGTATAAATGCGTTTTTCAGGGTTTGGGGCAACGCTGCAGGATCCCCGACAAGATGATCTTGTAAACAAATGGAAGAAATGATGAAGCAAATAAAGCTTTCGCGAGGCAGTGCGTGATCGGCCTCAACGTAAACATCAAATGTTTTCCTTGCCAAAAGAGCTGTAACAAAAGCATATTTGCTTAGTTTCCGCGAATCGCTGGCATCCGTGGCTCGCTGGGTTTCCGTGCGTAGGAGATTGATCCATCTAACGATTATTGTACGAGCCCTTTCGAGAAGATTCAAAGCTTCGATATAGATTGCCCGTTGTGATTTCGTGGTGTTGTTTACAGAAGCCAATCTAAGTAATAATGTGATTAGAAGGTCCATACAATGCGTTTCGCGCCAATTTGAAGATATCGCATCAAGACGTTGTTGTATCTGTTCCAGAAGTCTTTTGCATAGACCTTTATCTCTTAGGGGAACATGACAAACTCGTAGAGCTTCCTCTATGAATCATTGGATTAGCGTGAGTTACTCGTGTTGGAGGAGAGTTAGAAGCTCTTACTGGTATGCTCACCCACGGGGCCAACGTGGTGGGCTAGGTGGGAAACAAGTACTTTTATCGCCTCTGTACTGAAATTTAGATTGCTGCTGCCCATTTCCCTCAAAATTTGAGGCCACCGGCGGGCAAATCCAGAAGAAAGCTCCTGATACGCCATGAACTCATGTACATTGAGCCCAGAAGGACATATACCCTGGCTTGCTATGATCTCATTGGATGTCGGGCCCCTTGAGTTGACAGAGAGATCTGGCATGAGTGAAGCGAACGGTGATCTAGATGGCAGATTAACTTGACAGTGTTTGGCAAAACTCGGCTTGAATGATTGACGTCCTGGCCATGCTTTGCTCAGTGAGGTAGAGTAGTAGCCTAATTTGAGCCCATTTACAAGGCAAACGTTGTCGATAGTGACAGGGAAACGAACTTCGCTATAGTGTGTAGCTAGAAAGGATTTTGCTGTTGATGCAAGAGAAATCCTGCACACTGTTAAAGTTCTATATCTTCTTAGCTCTGTGTATTCGCTGAGTAGCAACTGGGGATTGTAGCATTCGGTTTGATTCGGAGATGCTAGCGTACTCAGAATTCTCCTGGTCTTATAGTCAGTAAAACCTAATTCTGTGTAGCAATCAAAGATGAAAAGCGATAGAAGGAAGTTGAGCAGATAGCCCATGTTGCTGAGTTGATCAATTATCTCAAAACGTACCAAGTTGTATCTCGATACGAAGCAAATGCATTGGGACACCCCAACTCGAACACTACAGCCTTCGCAACAGCAATTCTTTCTGGTAGCGGATGCTCGTGTACTCTAATCCTAATACGACCAGCCTTGCGTTGCAAGAAACATTTGGTACACCGACTATCGTGGATAATCTCCTCGAACTCGTCTGTTGTGTACATACAAGTTGCCTTAGAGAATTCTTTGAAAAGCGTCTCATATTCCGCGCTCAATCTCTCCCATTCTTGTGTCTTTTTTTTGCGAGCCTCTTCGGCCTCATATTCGATAAGTCGGTGCAGCTTTTGTAGCTCTGGGCAGTTGTCAAAGTACTGGGCTGCAAAACAGGTTTCGCTTGGATCATCAAATATGGTCTCCCGGGTGCCGTTGCACTTATTATGGCGTTCTTGAAGATATACTTGTATGTCCTGTAATCGGCACATATCGTGGTAATGAGGTAGTAGAAGAACATCCAAGAGATCGACTGGGAACAGAGGTCTGTAACGATTCAAAATGCCGAAAAGTTGTGTAGCACACCGGTCCATTGCCACCCACTGAATACAGTTAGTAATTTGGTGGTAAAACAAATTGTAGAGACCAAAAGAGCTGGACTACCAATTTGAGGGACTATTTTGAGTAATTGGACTCAGGAGATTAAATATGAGCTATGCCGACGAGTTCATGAACCGCCTAATTTTATGAATTCCTTGCCAAACTGCGAGTTGCTTGAAGCTGAGTAGATCACTCAAGTGAGGTACTCAAGTCAAGTGATTTGTTCTTCCAGAATTCATGAATTAAGTGATTCATGAGCTCATGGGCACATAGTTAAATGTGAATAGGACCAGGGTTAAAATGACAGAAAGAACAAGATTATCCTTACCAGCTCCATGACTGTGAGAATTAAAATACTCTTTTGGGTTGGATTCGAATCGTACGCATCTATCGCAAGGCCTGGTAAATTACCAATTAGCTCACTACTTCCTATAATAAGTGTGTTGGGCGGTTGGACTACGTTGAGTAGCTCAAACCCACCCACTAACTTACTCAAGTACTTTTCGATTTTGTTTGCAAGGTTCAGACACTGCTTGCCATTAAAATCGAGGACAGTTTCACGCTCCAATTCTGTTTCTGTCTCCGAGAGCATGAAATAGCGCTTGGTAAAGGCGGCTACAGCTGAGGTGTTGTAGTTCTGCGGTAGTTGGTGAGGTGTGGGATACTTTTTTGGACCGTCATATACTTCGCGTAGAACACTCTGTAGATATACTCCGCTGTTGGGGAGTGAGAGATGGAGGTCCTTTGGATTACAACGAGGTCGGAAAGCAGCGATAGGTCTTTGAATTGACTTTTTGACATTATTCCAGTAAATGTCGATGCTGGATTTGACGTTCTGAGTCGTGCGATAAAAGACAGGAGAAAGAGCAGTAAACATATCGTCGTATACAGTACGTAGGGCCTGCTGCGGAGCTCGATCTTTGTCGCATTGCAACTTGACAAGTCTTCGACAAAGTTTCGCCTTCAAGAACTGCACACTTTCTGGGCTTAGACGAGATACTGCCTCCGACAACAGACGTGCGAGAAATAGGCAGATAAAGAATTTGTAATGTATGCGCCCAATTTCACCGCCGAGTACTTCATAGAGGTGTCGTTGGAGAGCGACCCGAAGCACCAGCCAGAGTGGCAATCTTCGCCATGGCTTCTCTGCATTATCCCAGCAAACATCATCCCGCACCCGCTTGCGAAGCAATGGAGGGAAAACGCGTCGTCCAAGGCTTTCCAATAGTGACATAAGTAATTCGGTGATCATAGCAGGATGGACAGTATCGCGACATTCGAACGTATAGGAAGCAGCCTTGCTGGTCTGAGCTGCAAAACGCTTGATTGTCTCTCCACTAGCTCTCTCAAGAAAGGATGAGAGCTCGTTTTGGAAGGCTTCTTGTGTGAATTCGGCGAAAGGAATAGATGCCGCACCGCCTGGGAATTGCCAAACGAGTATGTCTGCAGCAAGCACGCTTTCGGAGAGCGGCGATGCTTCAAAAGCTTCGAAGGTGACCTCATCCTGAGCACTGGAGAATGCCGCAAATTAGTTCGAATTTGAAAGACTTAGAACTATGTTTTCCTTACCCATGTGTCCGAGAGATAAGTAAACCGGAATTCTGATCTGCAACATGCAAGACTAAGAGATCGCCTCGTTGAAGTGCTTGGAATTCAGCTAAAAGAGTGCTATTTGTAAGCTTTCCACCAGCATTTAGTACTCTGCAAGTCTGTATGATTCGGCGGACTGTATCCCAATGGGTAGAAGTTTTGCTGCTTAATATCTGTCAGCCCTGTCACAACTCTAGTAACTTTCGTCCTGCAACAACAGGCCAGCAGCACTATATTGCTGATAACACAAGGGAGAATGATGGGTAATGATGAGCGTGATTGTTGTCTTCCAATTCTGCAGCCAAATCCTTCATGGCCCTCCGAGGATTCTTCGTTGAGGAGCTGGGAATGATCGCAAGCAACGCCTTCCGTACGACTGGAAACTAGGAGGATGTCGACGAAGAGAAGATAGATCACTAACCTGGGAGTAAGCAGCATAAGGTCGCGCGGCACATCCAGCAATAGCTTGAGAATGGCATCTTGTACTTGGTCGATAGCGAGCTCCTGTTTCCCAGGGAGTCTGGCAGGCAACGCGATGTGATTGAAGATGGCCTCTAGGATGGGGTTCGAATATGAAGCCATCCTAGCACCAGGAGGAAGAAGATGATGTTGGTAACAATCAGTGGCTTGGTATTACCTAGGTAAGGAGAAAAGGTGAAGGTGAAGTGGAAGAAGTGTTGATTGAAAGAGTCCTGAGCTCGCGTGGTGCGCGCAGCCTTTGGGCAAGCGGCAGAACGTGGTGGATAATAGAGAGACGGCAAACCACAATTTCCCAGTAACTCAGGCCAACTCAGTTATTGAAAAACGAATGCGAAGAAATTGCGTTATCTTTACATGGACAATTAGGTTAGACAGGCTTAGACACAGCGACGGTTCGTAAGTGTGACTTTGAGACTGGCACTCGCCAGAGATCATTCACCCTCTTTCCCCCCATGATACAGTAGATGGCATTCTTGCTATCATGATTACCCTGGAATCCAAGCATACCCGCATTACCTACTTACTCGTTCCGCCCTAGCTACTCTCCTTGGATACAGGCTTTTTGATGCTGCTGATGTTGCTGATGCCTCATGTACCAGCTCCTCCCAAGTTGGCAAACAACTGTAGCATATGGTAGATAGCTCTTTTATTTGATAAATATGGAATTGTACCTAGCCCTAGAACCTGGTTTTTTGTTTGGGCTCTATGATTCATACATACACTCGCAAGAATACTTCCAATCATTGTCAATCGAAGGCCGTACATTGTGCTCATAAGTAGCCCAAAGAACATCGCAATGGTATGCAGTGAAGGTTTCGTGTGGGTTAAGTTGTAAATAGCGTTGACCTGCGACTGTAGTCCTCCAAAACTCGGTTTATGTTGTCGACAAGTGGTCGGAGGTCAAAATTAAATTAACGGGACTGGGGTTGGAGTCGGGGGCCTCTTTATGAATCTTTAGGAGTGGACTGATAGGCGTTCAAATCAGCGCTCTAACCCTGTACTTCCTGAGGTTAGGACACAATGTCTAGTTCGAGTACCGTGTTAATTGCCTTGTAAAGTACTATTTTGGATAGCTATCTATTGAGATACAAGAGATTAACCTGAACTCAAGTATCTTATTTAGGTTCCTAACTTATACGACTCGCTTGATTCAAGTAGCTCACTTCATCTGCATAACTTTTGACTTGGATTTAAGTAGTTGACTTATCTAGTTTGAGTAAGCCATTTGATATGGGTAAACAATCCCCTATGTGCAAATGTGATCTCAATTAAACTAATCTCTTACGAAGCAATTCGTACTGATGTTGTAGGAAGAAGTGCTCATTGAGAAAAAGGCTGGCAATGCCGCTACTATGCTGTGGACTATACTACCATATCTGATCTTCGTAGACTGATGCGATGAAAATAGCTAGCTAGCTCAAAGCAAGACTCACTGGATATCGATTACACTAGGTATTTGATAGTCATGAACAGTCAAGACCAAGCTTTAGACAGGAACTAATATTGTTCGGTGTTTGTGACATTTGTACATCTCTCGTTTTGTAGCTGCAGCCACAAACAGTCGCTAGTTATCGTACAACATTCTCATTCTCCTTTACATTTAATCCATCTTTCCTCCAGTCAACTCTTCACCAAGCCTCTTCATACGAGCTCCAGTGATGGTCGCAGGGCCTTTGTGGAAATCTATAGCCTGTTTCTGCGTCTTGTTCACCGTTGATAACATATCCTGAACCGTCGGAGGTGCTCCTAGTGCATCCCAGATATTCTCCTCGGCCCCACTGACAGCAGACCATGGGTACTGCACAAAGATCTTTTCGATTTGAGCATTCAATTGTTCTTCGGTTGTGATGAAGTAGCGCGCATGCATATACAATGTATGCAATGCATCCTTCCGTGCTTCTTTCTTCTCCGATTCCTTAGCCTGAACCCGTGCTGCCTTCGTAATAAGCCGCGTCTCACGTTCCGGATCTGGCAGATGCCCTTTCTGGAGTGTGCTGTTCAGAGCTGTGATCGTGGGGTTAGTTAAACGCTCGTCCTTCGGAGTCGGAGCATTGAAGCGTTTGGCCCTGATCTTCTGCTTCCATGCGCTCTGCCTTGCTACCTCTCTCTGTTGGTTCACCTTTCTCTGGTGGAGCGCCGTAAGACCTTCTCGAAGATTTTTTCGTCGCATCTCCGCCATTTGACGTTTCCATGCTACGTAGTCATTTTGCGGCTCCGAGACATGTTGTGGTTCGGGGGTTGTCAGAGTAAAGTATTCTGGTTTGGTTTTGTCTGGGCCGCGGCTTGGGAAGAGGTTTCGAGGAGGAGGGAGTTTCCCTTTGATATCTCGGGGGGAATATGATGTTTGCTGAGGCGGTCGAGGGATGTCAATGAAACGGGGGGATTCAGGGCCAATTGCTGAGAGCGGAGTCGTCGTTGTGAATACTCGAGATGGGAGGGAAGATGGGCAGGATTTGCAAATAGAGCCCAATGCGCTCCGCGGTAATAAAGGAGGCATTGTATGATGGATTGTCCTTTAATGACAGTACAAGGCCGAGGAAAGCTCGTCGGCGATGATCTGGAACTGTGTTGAGGCTGCTTGATCAAATAAAAAATCCACTAGTGGCTAGCGTGCGAGCATCAGCCACACGCGCCACAAGGCGCTCATATTTCACGAACTTTTTTTTGTTCAGCCTGGCTCTTCACATTCACGACCACTTTTTCCCTCCTCCCCCTCCAACATAACAGCGCTTTGCGCACCTGAACTCAAGATGGGTACCGGAAAGAAGGAAGCTGCCAGGAAAATCCGGCAGGGAAAGATTGGCGATGGCATGGCCAATGTCAAGGTCAAGGGAGAGAATTTCTATCGGTATGTCGCAAGAGATCTGCTCTCAAACATGGCCTAACGTGGTTGTAACAGCTCGGCGAAGAAGGTCAAGACCCTTAATATGTTCAAAGACGGAAAGGCGCAACACAATGCCGCAGGAAAGGTCACTAAAGCTGCGTCGTTCCAAAGCAGAGAAACTCCAATTGCACGAATCGAGCCTAACCGGAAATGGTTCACCAATTCAAGAGTCATTGGCCAGGATGCGTTAAATTCCTTCAGAGAAGCCATGGCTGAGCGTGCGTCCGATCCATACTCTGTTCTGTTGAAATCAAACAAGCTTCCCATGAGCTTGATCAGAGATGGTGAAGGTAAGAAGGATGGTATCAAGCAACATCAAGCCAAGATAGCAGTGGAAGCTGCACCCTTTGGAGATGTGTTCGGACCCAAAGCACAGAGAAAGCGGGTGAAACTGGGAGTCAGTTCATTGGAGGACCTTGCTGAAGACAGCTTGAAGAGCCACGATTCTTACCTAGACCGTCTTGAACAAGCGCAATTACTCAGTGGCAACTCCATGCCTAATGGAGAGCCTATCGGTGAAGCTGCTGCACAGGATGACGGCTACCTGACAAGTGCACGAGAAGCTATCTTCAACAAAGGTCAGAGTAAGCGAATATGGAATGAGCTTTACAAAGTTATCGACTCATCAGACGTTATTATCCATGTGCTGGATGCACGAGACCCTCTGGGAACACGATGCCGAAGTGTTGAGAAGTACATCAAGGAAGAGGCACCACATAAACACTTGATATTTGTCCTTAATAAGTGCGATTTGGTACCAACCAAAGTTGCTGTGAGTACTATCATCTCTTTGTCTTCACGCACTATCCCTCTGTTCCATCGTTAAGTCAAGGCACCTTCTGCATTTGTATGCTCTCTACAATGGAAGGCCGTCTGTTACAACTTTGGTAGAATAAATCCATTCTCGTCGCTCCTGGTCTTTCTGATCTTGAGTAGGCAACTCGCCGTCTTGGAGGGTCTGCCGCAAAGAGTCTGGGCGTGTTTCGTTTGAGTTGAAAACCACTTCCACCCATGTTGGTGGCTCATGGTGGTTTTCTTAGTAATGATTCATACATATTACATTTCGGAATTTACCGTTTATAAAATGATCTGCAAAAACTAATATATTGCAGGCTTCCTGGGTTCGTTACCTCTCGAAAGATTACCCAACTCTTGCATTCCACGCATCCATTACAAACTCGTTTGGCAAGGGTTCTCTGATAGGACTCCTCCGACAATTCTCCTCTCTCCATTCCGACCGCAAACAGGTATCTGTAGGTTTCATTGGATACCCAAATACAGGAAAATCATCCATCATAAATACACTACGAAACAAGAAGGTTTGCACGGTAGCTCCAATTCCAGGAGAAACAAAGATTTGGCAATACATCACCCTCATGAAGAGGATATATCTCATCGATTGTCCAGGTGTCGTGCCTCCGAGCTCAACAGATACTCCTCAAGATATCTTACTGCGAGGTGTTGTCCGAGTAGAGAACGTTGAGAACCCGGAACAGTATATCCCGGCTGTCCTGGCCAAAACGAAACCACAACATATTGAAAGAACATATGCCCTGAAAGGTTACAAAAATCACATAGAGTTTCTCGAGCTGCTTGCCAGAAAAGGAGGCAGACTTCTTGCTAAAGGTGAACCTGACGTTGATGGAGTGGCAAAGATGGTCCTCAATGATTTCCTGAGAGGCAAGATTCCATGGTTCACCCCACCCCCTCTTCTGGAGGGCCAAGAAGAGAAAGAGGGCATAGAAGGCAGAGAAGGAAGACTTGGAGAGATGCGCAAAAAGAGAAAGCGTGACGACGAGACCTCAGTTGCCGATACATCAGTCGCTGACATAGCTTCGACCGCCGCGGACGAGAGTGCCTTCGAAGGATTCGACAGCGATGACGAAGATGGTGGAGTCGAGCTCGACGATGTCGCCGCCGACGTCGACGAAGCATTCGGTCTTGACTCGGAAGATGAAGATAGCGATGAAGCAGAAGCTAATGAGGCGGAGGATGAAGAGGAGACAGACGAAGCAGCTGATACCCAATTACAAGAAGAGTTAGAAGATGATTTGGAAGTGTCGGCGCAAATACAGAAAACTTCACAGAAGCAGAAGAAGAAGCGTCAGAAAACATAAATTAGTTAGAAAAGAAAGCTTAATCCATCCAAGAATTCAAGAAACAGAATGTCTAGTTCCACCTTTTGCTGCTATTGATGATTTCGTTAAGGTCGACAGGCAATATAATCTTAACTCTTGTCTATCCTCTATCCCATCTTAAAGCAGTTCTGTGCCGACAAGCTTATGAGTTTGGGCATATTAAGTCACTTATATTGACTTGACTTGACTCATGAAATCAACTATTCATTTCATGAACTCATCAACACAGCTCCCAAGAAACCTAAAATACTTACCAACAAGTCCAAATCCCCTCGTTATCTTCGAAAGACCTCCAAAGATCTTAGAAACTACTTGGCTCCCAACCATCAAATTACTATAGAGCCATCTCACATCACAAATCACGACAGCAGAACCACAACAGCAAAATCAAGCAAACCAACAAAACCACACACACACACAAATGACTTTCTAAGTCTCATTTAATTCTTAATCTGAATCTCAACAATCAATCAATCAACTACGCACTATATCAACCAACATCCTCTCCCCTTCCTCTCCTCGCATTCCCTCTCAAGTCTGCCAGCCCCTCCCTTCATCCACACAACTGTAGTATTCCGTACCCGGCTTTCCCTTCTCCCGTCTCCACCACCAAATAATCCTCCCCTTCGAATAGCCTCTTGCTGTTCTTCCTTTGAATATTCATCGAGAGAGAGCGCCGCCGGGTATTTATTTTTTATCTCTGTCCCATTTTAGAGTGTGGGGTGGGGTATCATAGAACTTTCAAGAAATCAAAGTTACAATACAGACAAAAGAAAAATATACGCGATGGAGTTGACCCGGCCCTGTCCCAGTTTCCGAACAAGAAAACGAAAGTAAGAATAGAACGCCGTCCCTAATGCATGGTCCACCTAGGTTGCCGAGAAGTAAGTTGGCCCTGTCCTGCAAATAAAACTCCCCTTACTAATCGATCCCATAGGCTGGTTTGTGTAATGAATCCCCTTATTCCGGACAATGATGACTGACTGACATAAAGAAAAAGTCGGTGTATCGACTGAGTGAGTGGTGTGTTGGTTGTACAAATACGTTGTTCTCGTTGCCTGCCTGCCTGCTAGCTGGCCTCCCGCTTCTTATTATTGAGGCTCTCGTTGCAATGGTTCCCGTAGCATTCCACGCTCCGGATCCAATTCGATGCCGCTGTCGCGGTCATCTCGACCTAGACCTCCCCATGGTGCTAGGTTCATTACTTCTCGTAATAGTGGAGAGTTTAGCCCCGACATTATTCTTTCGTTCTCCTCATCTTCTGCTTGGTTGAAACTGACTTCATCAGGCGCCAGGACTCTTCCTCCATGTCCAAAATTCTCAGCGAGACTTTTGGGAAGGTCAACATCGCTGACTCGGACGTGGTATTCCAAGGCCTTCTTTCCTTCATTGATAAGTTCTTCCGTCCAGCCTAGACACCTCTTCAAGCTCTGGTTCATCTTCTGGCTATCGACGAGTAATTGTTGGTGTTTTGATAAATCCAGCTGTAGCCTCTTCTCGTCTCTCGTCCGATGCCGGGCGTCACTTTCAGCCATCGCTCCGGGGGATAGTGAGCCATCATCTGGCGTATCCTCTTCTGATGAAAATATTTCTTCCTCTTCACCATCCTCTTCTCCGTCCCCTTCGCCATCCTCTTCGCTCATGTCAGACAAGTCAGGGCCTTCCACTCCGTCCATAGCTGAGAGGTTGATCGATGAGATACGGGACGAACCCGCTGTATTAATTGATAACCTCCCAGATCGACTTAATCTTCTATATCTTCGAAGTTCTGCCGTCTGCTTTCTCATCTGCCGTTCTAAGGTTCGATTTATAGCTTCTAGTGACGAATTTGTAATTTCCAGGTCTAACACTTTCCGCTCTCTCCGTGCATTGGCTGCAAGCTCATTCATGTGCTCTATTGAATGACCGGCCTTTATGGGACTTGGCTCGGACGCAACCTCATCTTTGGCTTCTTCTTCGTCCTCCTGCTCGTCATCTTCCTCCTCAAGCCTTCTCTCTGGCGTTGATATTGAGATAGGGCTAAGCGCAAGGGCTGGTGTGAGTGGTCCTTGAGGTTCGGGGCTGCCATATGAAACCTTCCTTACTGGCGGCGTCTTTGCCTCCACCATCGATCCCAGGCTCCCTGTCCTGCCATGACCAAGCCTCTGTGATGATTCTATACTTGTCCTGCGAGATGCCACGGTACCTTGTGCAGATTGTCCACGTCCTCCTGGTCCCGGCCGACTAAATGCTGGCGATGTCCGCCCCGGTGCACTTTTCAGCGATGTAACAGAAGCATGCGAGCCCAGCTTCTGCGGTGATGCAGGCCTATGCGATATTATCGGAGCAGTCGGTGCTAGCCGTGGAGAAGTTATACGAGAAGAATTCGACACGGTAGAGCGCGGGGGTCCGAATTGAGGCGATGCGTGTAGATCGGGAGTGCCATTGGCATGAAAGAACTTTGGCTGACAAGACTCTTCCCCTATCGATGATCCCACAGTAGAACCACCGGATTTTAGGGGAGGAGGAATCGAATCGCCATTGGCGTAGAAGAATGACGAGCTCTTCTGTAGAGTTGGTCTTGGTGCTGGAGGTGCCCCTGACTTTACATCGCTCGCAAAGAAGAATTTTGCATCTGCCGTTGCCGGTGGACTTGTATAGCCAATGTCTGATACAGTTGGACTGAAAGATACGGTTGTACGCTTTGATCCGTCCCTCTCCATTCCATTTATACCGAGTCCCTGCCCATATGTGAGGTCCTGAGCGATTCGAGGCAAATCCGCCGTAGATTGTGGGTGACCAGTCGTCGGTGTGTTGTTAGGACTGTCGACTCGAACCCTTCGTGGACCTGATCTCGGAGTGACATTTTTGCTCAAGTAGGAACCAGGCACCGATAGATCCTCCTTGTGAGTCGTGGTCGTGCCATTCTCTGGGCGCTCTACACGTGCCCCCCTCCGTGCTGCCGGCGTCGTCGCCGGCGCAGTCGAGCCAGCAACTCTAGGTGTCAAAGGTGACTTGCTTCCCTGCTTTGGATTCGCACCAAGTTTTGGCATGAGGGGTCGTCGGGAGGCATTTTGTTTATCCAAGGGCATGTTGGTGCCACTCTTGACGGCTAATGGTTGCGAGCCCTTTGGTGGCACTCTCATGGCATTCTGATCGCGAGGTTGAAGTGGTGTGCGAGTAGTCGGCCGTCGTGTGGGAGTGTTGGTGGTATTAGTTGTCAGATTCTCCTGATTATCTTGATTGTTTTTGGAGGATGTTCGTAGAGTCCGAACTCCTAAGGTGGTGAAGGCCCTCATATCTACTAGCCGAGTTTATAGACTGGACCAAACATCGAATAAAAAGACCGGACTCATGATTGCACAATAAATAATACAAAGAATAATTCTATCGAGTTCAAAAGAGAGAGACAGAAATTCACGATACACAATTTTTTTTACAAAATGAGAGAGGTTCCGGATTCCTTTGTTTACATGCACCTCGTGCCCGTCCATCCCATCTTTTCCATAGTTCTTAACGGCAGAGCAGCTATAGCTTAGCGGAGTATTAGTCGGTGAGCTGTCGAGTCAACTCATATGGCCCCAGGCTTTTGTTTATGCAGAATCGATAGCGGCCTTGTGGTTGGCCAGCAAAGGGGGGGGCTTTCTTAGTTAAAACTGGTGAAATCACCCCTGACCACCAACCCCGCAAGGTAGGATGCCCTGTTGAGGCTCGGGATCCGGTAGTTCATGTACAACCGTTCCCAAAGCGTGTTTGTGTACATTACTAGGTAGCAGTCAGGTACGGATCCTCCAGAAACGTTCGTGATTCAGGTACCAACTATAACACCAAAGCCAAATCCTTAATAATAACAAGACACCAGAAATAACAGGTGGGGTTCGTACCAGACGACCAAAAAAAAAGACAAAAAGAGAGATGAGTTTGAGATGTTAACTTTATGCACTTATCTAAGCGAGTCCTTATCCAACCTTCGTGCAGCCTTGTCTAAATTTAATTTTGGTCAACCGCCAAATAGTCAAATAGTCAGAACCGTAACCAAACTTCTGGATTTCTGCTAGTACAGTATCATGTTCCTCGGGCTATCAATACTGATCGCCTCAGTCTCATTCTTGTGCTACAGACATCCGCCAACATCATGGTCTTTCCTACCATGGTTTCGACGCCCCAGTCTTCCCGCTGTCCCCAAGCCTCAGAATGCGCCGGAAGTGGTGGTAGAAGAGAGCAAGGCAGGAGGAAGTGAAGATGTTGCTATCTCGGTTGTGGGGGACTATCTGAGGGAGATGGGCATGATGGGCGACGATGATGATGAGTCGGAAGAAGATGAGGAGGAGGAGCCGCCTGCGAAGGTCTCAGAACAAAAGAAAGCTGAACTCGATCGCAAAGCAATGCCGCCTCCACCATTCGTAGTAAAGAAGCCTTCAGTTACCCAACCAACCCCCAGCTTCAACCTCGAACCTTCAACCTCCTCCCCATCACAAAATACACCCTCCTTTCCCGCCGCGAACTCAGCACAACGAGCATCAGGAGGCAGAGGACCCCCACGACTAAACCCCATAGCTGCCGCTCAACCACCCCTCCGCTCTGTAAATGCCTCCTCGCTGATGTCACCACCACTGCGCTCACCAGCTCCGAACCGTTCTGCAGGCCTAGTACCACCACCAACACACTCTAGCATCCCCACGAAACCCTCAAAGAAAGTGCAACTCACACCAGGACACTCTCCATTAGATTGGGCAAGACTGGCCAACTCACCTAATGCCAACCTTAGCGGCTTATCACCTTCTACCCCATATCTAAGGGTTCCGCCTTCACTGCTTAAGCAGAAGACAGGGAGGAAGGGGAAGGATGCATGGACGGTTTTGGGTGGGAAAGTGTATAATATAAGTCCGTACTTGCCTTATCATCCTGGCGGAGAGCCAGAATTAATGAAGTGTGCTGGGAGGGATGGTACGCGCCTGTTCGGTGAGGTGCATCCTTGGGTTAACTGGGAGGGGATGTTAGAAGGGTGCTTGGTAGGCATAGCGGTCGGTGAGAGTGAGGTCGCTGGGGCACCAGGAGGCTTAGAAGACATGGATTAAATAATAGCATCGTTGGCATTTATAGAGTATTTACACAGCCTAGACGAGAATTACAGGTCAAGATACACTGTAGCTAGCTATGTGCAACTAATACATGAACATGACGAAGCCCATCATTCCCCACATACCACAAAAGCGCCTCATTTCTTCTTCCGAAATCTAAATTTAAGTTCATCCTCACTATCGGAATCCTTATCGCTTTCCGGTTTCCTTAAGGTTGTCTGCCGTGCCTTCTTGGCAGGTGCTGGTTTTGTAAGTGTTGTCGCTGCTGATCGCTTGTTCTGCGAAGGTCTCTCCGGGGGGGCGCTGGCAACACTAGCTACGCTCGTCTGCCGGGACGATCTCGAGGCTGCCGCTGATGGTTTGGCTTTGGGAAATTTGGGGACATCATCCGGCAGATCCTCCGAAGATGACGCATCATTAACAACGGGGTCTTCTATGACTTCCTCCTCCACTGCTTGACTTCTTGCACTAGACGGTCTTGATGACTGCGATTGCACTTGACTGACACCAGGTGTCCTTTTCCCCTTCCCTTTCCCCTTCCCCTTCTTAGGGCGCTCACCAGCATCTCCATCCAGCCAGTACTCGTCACCAATACCATAATCTCGCTTCTTGACCTCTTCAAGTTGGACGATGACTCGGTTGAGATTACGTGGAACGTTCTGACCTTTCGGTCTAAACTTCTTAAAGTTCTTACGACCATTCCATTTGTCGTCCCAGCGTTCACTATCCTCACCATGCGCACGGGGCCGAGGCTCTGAGCGCTTTACCTCAACCTCTTCAATGATGGCAAGATTGCGGATCTGCTCGATATCCATTCCATCCAGCTGTTCTCGTAAGGCTAGAGTTTCGGCCTCTGCAATTTCCCTCTCCTTCTCTCGTCGGCGGGCAAGTTCTCCTTGCACATCAATCTCCTCTACCGGCTTTTGTTTTTTCGGCTTCGGGACTGGAGCTACTGATTTTTGGGCCTTGGCAGGAGCAGGTAGAGGAATTGATTCTCCTCTTTGTCTACGTGCAGCTTCATCATTCTCGCGCCGTCTCTTCCGAGCTGCAGCTACTGGTGCCATCTGCTCCATGATATCCTCCTCTTCTGACTCTTCCACAACCACTGGAGGTGTTTTTCTCTTTCTAGATCTAGTCGTTTGCGTTTCTCTAGGTGGCGAATCTACAACCATTTCTTGCGGATCTTGTGATACGAACATGCTTTGGGACTGAGACTCAACTGGAGGGGGTGCTTGACTGACTTCCACAGGAGGAGGGGCAGCGTTGTTTGGAAGACTTTCAAAATCATCATCTTCAAAACCCTTGAAGCGGCTAGTAACTGCTCTCCTCGCTCTGCCCCTCCTTACTGGGGCAGCATCAACTTCTGCCGAGGCCTCAACTGGCCTAGCAGGCGTAGGACGGGGAGGTGGAGAGCTTCGGATTGTTTGTGAGGTCATTGCAGTAGCTAGATTTTAGTCAGCAAAGTTCAAAACAGAGAGGACATATAACCTCACCAACTGAAGGCGGAGGTGCCATGGTGCCAGTCTCTTCAACCTCCAGGCTTTTCCTTAGAACACTAGCATCATTGTTGAGTATAGCATCCAAGAACTCGTTTTGCTCAATTAGGCGGTGATCAAGTTGTAGCGCTACACGATTGTAGAAGGTCCCATACCAAATCCGCGCTTCCTCTTTTGCTGGGTCCTCCGTTTCCCTGGGGATGAATCTGACAACAACCACTCCCTTGCCAACACTCCCGTCCTCGAATTCGCCAAGTCCTTTCTCTCCAGCTACACTCTTGACTCTTCTGACAAAATCATCCACGGTGGTCTGATGGGCTACGACTGGTTCCAGGGTAGCCTTGCCTCCACCTTGCGTGATTGGGGCGAGAAGAGTGTTGAACTGGCCTTTTTCGTAGAAAATGTACGTATAGCCCTCAAACATGTTTTTCCGAGCAGAATTGGGGGCGTAGGCTTCAGATGGGCGTTCTGTTGGTTCTTCACCGAGTGGTGGCAGATGATCAAGCGCATTTGGGAAATTGCCTTCGAAGTCCTCTTCTAAGGCAGATTCAGATTCCAAAGGTGCTGCAGGTTCCCCATCCTCGGCTTCCTCGATAAGAGCAGGTGGTGTGGATGATGGCTGTGCTGCTTTGATAATAGCATCTGTAAACGTTTGACTGACAATGAACTTCCCATCAATTAGAGCCTGCAGGCCTTTCGATGTATTTCGGGATTTTGCTACTACATGAGTAGTTTGCCCCTGTTCATACGTGTTTAAAACTTTGATATCGAGAGGACCTAAAGTCTCATAGAGTTTTGGAAACTCTGTCTTGCCTAGTTTGCCAGCGAAAGAGAACGTAAGCGTCACTGGAATCCAGTTGATTCTGGATTGAAATTAGCAACGAATCATCATCATTGATAAGAAAGATTATTTATACTTAAAAAGATGCTTATGGCGGCCGAGTCTGATCTCGTTATACTCATGCTGAAGTTCGCGTTGCGAATTACGGATCTGCTCATCATTCAACAGCGTGCCTATCTTTGATGAATCTTTCACCGAAACTCGGGATCGTTTGTGGACATTTTGCTTTTGGTAATGTTAGTTTCGGGCATTCACAACAGTAAAGGTTGTCTCCTACACAGTCTCCAACCTCAATAGGCCCTACTTCCACTGTCAAATGTTTCTTGGATACTGTCTTGTCTTCAATGGCATATTTGGCGCCTATCCAGCGTCAGAGAGAATCTGAGTCACGGAAAGCGGAAGGCCTTACCCTCAACTTTTGTACGGCCAATAAGGAATTTCTTCCCAGGCCGCAGCCAAAACTTCTTTCCTGGCTCCGAATCAGTTCCATGGGGTCATAGGATCATGGTCATATAAACATACCTTTGAAGGTATCGCCTTCGCTCTCCAGTATCCACATGTTCCTTATCCTAAAATGCTACACGGAAGATGCAAGGTGCGCAGAACGTCGCAGCGGACGCGTTGATAATGAAACATGGAAAAGGTGCTTCTAGGTTGACGTGTCGGACCTCCTTTTAGGCACGCCAGATCATGTGATCGTGTGTTGCGGGGTATGGACCTTGCAGGCCGGATTCCTGGGCACTCGTCGTCATAGGTGGAGTTCGTTGCTGAGGGAGCACTAGGAGCAAATTCAAACAAGGATCATTGTCAGGTGGGCTACTAGGTGGGCGCATACAGTACGAGTAGTTGAACCCAAGATCACCCTCTTTCTTTGTCAACAGCCAATTCCTCTACAAAACCCCCAAGACAACTTTCAGCTTTCCCCCGTACATTCCATTCCAAGCGCAACTAAATACTCCAGTCACCAACACAATAAAAACACAAAACACAATAAACACCACAAACATGGCTGACCGAGAGTCCGCAATCGACGAGGTTAGTTTACATATATCCACTACATCCAGTCACCCCGAGAACCAAGAAGCTCCTCAGTTCCCCTCTAACTAAAACACAAAACTCAGACACCAATTTCCCCCTCGCGCCCAAACCACGCCCGTCAAAACTCCTTGGAGAAACACCTCCAACACAGACCCGATCCTCAAGATCTCAAAGACCGACACATCCTCCTCGATACCAACGCAGCTCCAGCTCTCCAATCCGCCGCCCATGATCTCGAGCGTCAGCGTGCATCTGATAGTTTGAAGAAGGGTTTGGAGAGGCGACCTCAGCGTGAGGATCTTGTTGAGCGTATGTTTTCCCCTTGTTCCTCTTACTTCCACTAGTTACGGCTTTATTTAAATATATTGAATTGACCCGCGACGAAAACTCACATATATTTTCTTATGGCGTAAGCTAATATCTCAAAGGCAATATCCTTCCCGACTCCACAGCAGCCCCAGCTATCCAAGGTCAACAAAAGGAACTAGAGAAACATATGCGAGCCGATACTCTAAACGAGAAGATCGCACATCGACCTAGTCCAGCTGAGTTGGTGAAGGAAGGAGTCTTGCTTGAGGATCCTACACAGGCAGACAAGGATAAGCTTTATGAGGAGAGAATGGAAGATGAGTATGCTAAGCGTGAGGGTGGAGCTTGATTTTTTCAGTTCTGTAAATTGATTGCGAGCGTCCTTTTGATTTTATGAAAGGCGTATGGTAATTGGGGAATTTGAAAATTGAAGGGTGCAACTCAAACTCTACTTAGTCACGTAGTAAGTTTATGAATATGATGGTCATGACATATTAAGGTCTGTGTTTTGATATGTGTTTATCCGTGGTAAGACTCTCGAGCCTTCGTATGTTTATACTACAACTCTCGTAGGTTTTGTGCTTGTAGGTAAGGCTCACCAGCACAATGCGAATAGGGGAAAGAGAACGAAAGTGATTGCTCTGACCAGTAAACCCGGCGCAAAAAACCTCCGTGCTGAGAAAGCTAGTTGTTTGTGTTGTCTACCAGAAGGTCGCGGAAAATCTGATGAACAGGAAGGGGAGAATTGCTGAAGACTACTTAAGTCTAGTGTGCTATTCAAATTAGGGGAATCTGAGAGAGATATTCTCCCCCCCTAAATAAATGTTATACGGTGGGTCGCAGTGTAGGTTTACTCGGGCAATTACATAGACTAAATGTAACAGCTTAAGTCCACTTTAAGCAAAATCCGTGGAATTTACACTATATTCGAGGAATTCTAACAATCTTAGTAGCTCTACACAACTCGTAAGGCCACGTTACGGACCCACCGTATAACATTTATTTAGGGGGGGAGAGTAATGCACCCTACACTTCATTGTCTCGCGCCCGATTAAATTCATATGTGGCTTTGATTGTGTGCCACAAACTCCACGAAATTCAATGTTCACTAGCCTAACCACCTGGCTAATACCACCAACACGGATTAGGCCAAAAACAAATTGCCCTTCAGGTCTATCAACGCCTTTAAATGCCACCTCCAAATGCCCGAGAATCCGTATTACGATCCCTAAACTCCTTATCCATCCCTTATGCAATGTTGCCCTTTATCCGAAGAATAACCTCCTTTGTTTAGGATCACTAGGTCCAGATCTATCCTTCTTGTCAACGCCAATTTTCGGCTTCTTACTTACAGGCGTTGAACTTCTCTCAACGGCTGCATTCTCCTGGACAGCATCTTTAATTGTCTGTCTCGACAGACACAGGTCAATATGCTCATTGAACTCCTTCTCGCTGGCGGCTTGTGGCCTAAGACAGATGGGACAATCCCACCATTCTTCCTCAGGCGTGTCCTCTTTCTTAGGATTCGGTACGATTTCCTTTCCATGATGTCTTCGTTTATCTGCTTCTTCACGTTGGCTCAAGCTCTCGAGTTCCTCAAAATCGTCTTCACGCTCTTGGCGCTCGGCGTCTTCAAAAAGGAGTTCATCCGGCCATGTCTCCCATTGACCTTCGTCGTCAACAAGCTTGTCTGCTTTCCTCTTGGGTGTCTGACTGTCGGCTCCATTGATAGTGTCTGGGCCACTGCCTTGCTTTTTCTTGAATCCAAAAAAGGCCATTGTGTCTGGCTTCTTCATGCTGACGAGATGTGTACACCGAAGTCCCATAAGTCGTAGCTTCATCCCTGGAAAGTCTTGTTCTAGTTTTGTAAGCATTGGGATGCCGTAGTTGTACAGGTCATCGGCTAGGTAAATGGCTTTCGGTAGAATAACCTGTCTAGTATAGACTTCGTATGTATGCAATTTGACTTTCAAACAAAGCGTTCTGCCTTTGAATTGGGTGCGTACCATATCCTTCTCTAACTCTTTAGCCGTCCATCGAAGCTTATTTCGAAGTTCACTTGGATCCGACATTTCGTTGAACGTGCTCTCCGTCCCAGTGCTTTTGCGCTCATATTCTTCTGCAGGTTGCACCGTTGTCCTCCCCAGACCAAGGTAACACTGCATCAGAAAGATAAAGGCCTTACCCCCAAACAGCTTTGATAATACCTGCCTCTCCCGGTAGATATCGCCACAAGTTTTGACGCCAATCGCGTCAAGTTCTCTCTCGAAGACTCTACCAATACCATTGACTTTCCGTGTAGGTAGATCTCGCATGAATGCCATAATTACATTTCTCTCACTTGCGAGTTTGAATTGCCCATTCGGTTTATTCATATTAGAACAAATCTTGGCCAGTTTTGCGTTAGCAGCGATTCCCGCACTGACCGTGATCTTGGTCTTCTCTTCGACTTCTCGTCGCAACTGTTGACTGTAAATTTTGTTAGTATTACAAGTTCTAGCACTGTTATGTGCATGTTAGGGCCTGTGATCTACGTACACTGCATCTTCAACCGTGATGTCGTTCCTCTCACAGTATTCTGTGATGTTTAGGTATGCTTCGTCGATACTTGCACTTTCGAATCGGGGATCATAATCCACAAGGATCTCACGAACCTCTAACCAAAGAGTCAGTAACTCTACAAAGCTGATGGTTGGTTCCTCTTGGGTGTGGACCTTGTGCTTTGGCAGTATACTGTAGAAGGAAAGTCAGCATGACTAGGTAGCTTTAGACAAGAAAGATAACAGCATTTAGATGGATTCCAAAGACTGTAGACGTCTACTTGAGCAAGGGGATTCTTCAAGCCCCCAGGCATGCTTTGCGTAAAGAGGTATCTACGTGCCTTTTCGAAATTCAACGGGACCATGATGAGCTGTGGGCATAGTTTCTTCGCAACAAACCCAGCCATCCCACTCCTACACCCGAATGCTCGAGCAGGATAGCTGCATGTCGTGAGAACACCTCCACCAACACAAAAGGGAACATCCTTCAGCTCCGGCCGATCTAATTGTTCGCAAGCTGCGTAAAATGCGTCGCAGTCTATGTGAACGATGATCTGGGACAAATCGCGGGACAGCTCAAGCTCTGCAATACAATCATCCGCTTTCCTTCTATCGTGTGCCAGGTCGAGCTTTTCCAGTTGTGCTTTCCTCCCAAGGATCTTCTCGATCTTCTGTGTCAGTTGTATATCTCGCGCCTGCTCGCGGTTGAAGTATTTCGAGCCTTTAGACGCTTCATAGATGATTTCTGAGACCTGGAGTAGTAAGTAAGAGTGCAGATTCTGGGGTAAATGATCACCTACTTTCTGTTGGTCGACATTGTCCTGGCCTGACTTGGTGAGAGATGGTCCAAGAAGAGAATACTTCAGCGTGTCATGTTCCTTCGTATCATCGACTTTCACAACGGCTTCTGATTCTGATGTCATATCGAATGCAGACGGGCGGCGCTCATCAACATTCGTACATGCTGTCTCTAAGAATAATCGCCTACGATTAGGCCATGGGGCGCACTTCAAGACATCGACGCGTTTTCTTGAAGTTGGGTTGTCGCCTAATCACGTGTTGATTCTAACAGGGATTCAGGGTCCACCTTTTTTATCTTCCAGTCGCGAAAAGGCGATTGAAGAGCAGCGACACTTCGCAGCAATTGAAGCAGCAAACATGAGGATGCAAAAAGCTGTGAGATTGGCTGCTTCGGCGGAAGCATCCATTGGGTCTCTTCGAGGCTGCGCCGTGAGGTCCAGGTCTCTGTGCTTAAATGCTCAGATTCCAGGAACTGCTGGCAAAGGAGGATTGGCGTTCAGGGGAAGAGGATCGCAACGATTGTTCTCGCAGACGGCAAGGATAAGAGCTGGCGCTGCAGAAGCTGTTCTGAAGGCTGCAGCTGCTGATCCAAAACTCTCCCAATCGACAATCTTGGACAACTTAGACCCTGTTGAAAGAGAGCGATTGAACAGGATCAGGAATATTGGTATAGCAGTAAGTTTCGTACGTACAGTTTCCCTGAAAACAAGCAGCTAATCTTTAGTATAGGCGCACATCGACAGTGGAAAAACTACAGCCACCGAGCGAGTCCTATTTTATACTGGTCGAATTAATTCCATCCACGAAGTTCGAGGCAAAGATGCTGTTGGAGCAAAGATGGATTCCATGGATTTGGAGAGAGAAAAGGGAATTACCATTCAATCAGCTGCCACCTTCTGCGATTGGGTAAAGAAGGAAAATGGAAAGGAGGAGAAATACCACATCAATCTTATTGATACACCTGGTCATATTGACTTCACGATTGAGGTGGAAAGAGCTCTGCGCGTTTTGGATGGAGCTGTAATGATCCTCTGTGCTGTGAGCGGTGTTCAAAGTCAAACCATCACAGTTGACCGACAGATGCGAAGATACAACATTCCTCGAATCAGTTTCATCAACAAGATGGACCGAATGGGTGCCAATCCTTTCAAGGCTGTTGATCAGATCAACCAGAAATTACGCTTACCAGCAGCGGCCTTGCAAGTACCAATTGGATCCGAAGACACGTTCAATGGCGTGGTGGATCTCATCAGAATGAAGGCTATCTATAACGACGGGCCAAAGGGTGAAATCATCAGAGAGACTGATGAAATTCCCGAGGGCTCAAAGAAGATGGCCGAAGAGAGAAGGGCAATGCTAATCGAAACTTTGGCTGATGTTGATGATGAAATTGCTGAAATCTTCCTTGATGAGAAGATTCCCACTCCTGAGCAATTGAAAGCTGCTATCCGAAGGGCTACCATTGCTTTGAAGTTCACCCCAGTACTGATGGGAAGTGCATTGGCGGACAAGTCAGTCCAACCTATGTTGGATGCTGTCTGTGATTACTTACCCAACCCGGCAGAAGTTGAGAATTTGGCATTGGACACACGCAAAGCCGAAACCCCAGTCAAACTTGTCTCGTATAACTCTCTTCCGTTTGTTGGCTTGGCCTTTAAACTCGAAGAAGGAAACTATGGACAGTTGACCTACATTCGGGTCTACCAGGGTTCGTTGCGAAAAGGAATGAACATCTTCAACGCCCGGACAGACAAGAAGGTCAAGGTTCCCCGAATTGTGCGAATGCACTCGGATGAAATGGAGGAGGTTCCGGAGATCAGCGCTGGAGAAATCTGTGCTGTGTTCGGTGTTGACTGCGCATCTGGAGACACTTTCACTGATGGCGGTCTCCCATACTCAATGTCGTCCATGTTCGTCCCAGATGCTGTCATATCGCTCTCCATTAAGCCGAAAACGAATCGAGATGGCGCGAACTTCAGCAAGGCCATGAACCGCTTTCAACGCGAAGATCCTACTTTCCGTGTCCATGTTGATCCCGAAACTCAAGAAACTATTATATCCGGCATGGGTGAATTGCATCTTGAGATTTACGTAGAGCGCATGCGTCGGGAGTATGGTGTTGAAGTCGAAACTGGTAAACCACAGGTTGCTTACCGTGAGACGGTGACTGAGCACGTGAAGTTTGATCACACCCTCAAGAAGCAGACCGGTGGTGCAGGAGACTTTGCCCGAGTGGCGGGTTACCTTGAGCCGTTAGAAATGACTGAGAATGGTTACGCTCCCCCCGTCTTCAAGAACGAGGTCACTGGAGGTGCTATTTCCGAAAAGTTCATCTTTGCTTGCGAGAAGGGCTTTATGCTGTCTTGTGAGAAGGGACCTCTTCTTGGACACCAAGTTCTAGGCACACGCATGGTTATTAACGACGGTGGTATCCATATTACTGATTCCTCCGAAATGGCCTTCAAGAACGCTACTCAACAAGCTTTCCGAAAGGCTTTCAAGGAAGGAAAGGGTATTGTCTTGGAACCTTTAATGAAGACGGCCATTACTGCGCCAAACGAGTTCCAGGGTAATATTGTCGGTCTCTTGAACAAGAGAAATGCGATTATTCACGATACCGAGATTGGACCTGAGGATTTTACTTTGACGGCAGATTGTAGTTTGAATGCTATGTTTGGTTTCAGCTCTCAACTGCGAGCGGCAACTCAAGGAAAGGGAGAGTTCGGAATGGAATTTAGCCATTATGCTCCAGCACCTGGCCAGCTACAGTAAGTCTTGTACCCCATATGCCACGTTCGGTTCTAACCCTCATGTAGGAAGGAGCTCATTGCCCAACATGAGAAGGCTCAAGCGGAGAGGAATAAGAAGTGAAATGCAATGTAGTACGTTGCTGTGTTACTAAAGATTATCATAAACCTTTTCTTGTATTGTGGCTCTTGTCTAGAAAGCTTTTTAGATATGTATAGATTATTGCATTCTTGCATGGGAAAGCGTGGTCCGGGTAGGAAAAATGGGCCATCTATGTAATACGAACTGTATTATATGATAATGAAAATGAATCTCGACTCGAGCCAAGTGTTGTTCTTGCTCTTTCCCCGCAAAATAAAGGTCTAAAGCAACAACAAAATGATGAACTGCTGTCAAGTCTCATGCATCCATCCCAAAGTTATTTTGCAAAAGGTATTGTGCCCATACAGTACTGTCAACTAAGGCTCATTGTCGTCGCTTATGATCAGTTTAGCAATTGAGAAGATTCAATACCTATGGATTTTACTGGGATAAAGTAAAAGAGAGGCCTTTACTGTTGCTGGTCGATAGTGAAAAAGTAATTATTAGTAGACAATTTGAAGAAACGTTCTTCTTATAGGCCTCATTTCCGTCTAACTGAATTTTCATTTAAACTCAAGAAACTAGCATATCGTCATTATTTCGTGTAAAGCCATTGAATTGGTAAAATAGGTCATCAATTTTGCCAATTTGGCGATTGGTCAAGTCGTCGGAACAGGTCTTCGGCAGTAATTGCCTTTGTATTGCGATATAGCCCGTGACTAAGACATTGCGTTACTTCCAAGAAAAAACATGGACGTTTGGCGTTGTATTGAAACTCCATCGCTTCCCCGGGTCCCCGTCTGGTTTTGAGTTTAAAGTTTCGTCTGATCCAACAGATCCCCCTGGACTTCATGTTAAGCGATCAGTGTAAGCGAGTTAGACTTAAGATCTCCAAAATATCCAGGATGATGAATATATCACAGCAGTGAACATCCAAAATAAAGTTATCATATCTCGAGAATTCAGAGAGATTTAGAAACTCAAATGGGCAACCGAATTAAAAAGGTTTTACAGTTTAGAGAACTGTCTCTTACAACTTCTAAAATTGCCGTGAGCGAGCTTCAAGATTCGAGATGAAACTAAGCGAGCAAGCCAAGAATCAACGGCAAAATATGGAACATGTTTCTTTTCAGATGACAGAATGCATAGATTCACAAGACCTCGGTACTAGCTTCACAATCCTAATAGAGTAGCGCCATAACATCACAAGACTCTCAGAAGATCATAAGACTATGGACTTGGCAAAAAGTATAGCCAGCCTACTCCAAATATAAAAATCTACCAAACTCCCACCTTCTAAACCTCATCATCATCAACATCAACTTAACTATAATCCTCCCTCCATAAATCAAAACCCTAATACAACAAAACGTTGATCGTTTTCCAACCATCCAACCATCCACCATCCACCAACCAATAAACCCAAACTCAAACCAATCAACAAAAAGAAAAACCAGAATCAAAATCAAAATGAAGACCTCAGTCCTCTCCCTCCTTTTCGTAGCTACTCTAGCTATCGCAGCACCAGCATCAGCTAACGCCAAACCAATCGGAACACTTGAGAACGGACAGAGGGTTTTTAAGGATAGTGATATCTTTCCTATTAGCTGTGGGAATGGAGATGATTCTGTTGAGCCGTGTATTAGGGAGAGTCAGTTGAGTGCTGCGCAGAAAGCTGAGTTGGGTCTTTAGATGGGGGATGGCTGGATTGGGTGGAGAAAATTTGTTGGGGTTTTCTTTTGGGGGGAGGAAAGTGATTGACATTGAAAAGAGATGTTTACTTGAAATCTGAGCTGTTTAGTTTGTGTTCTCGATGGTGGACAGGAATGATACAGTAACTCTTATTCAGATTAAGTTCATACTGTACATTACACAGTGAATACAGTGAATTTTGATAATGGAGAGAGCTTAGTACGATAAGTAACTTAGTCCATTCACCAAATTTGAGTGAAAGTGATAGCGACTCAAATTAACTTGGCCAATCAAATAGGTTGGCGACTCAAACCTAATTCTGCAAATAAGTGAAATAATTTGGCGACGTAAAGCAACTTAGCCACACAAGATTAGTATTAAGGGTTTCCCTAGGGAGGCAAGTTGATGCAATATCATGTACTGCTTTTATTGGCCATAGTCTCTGAAGTGTGAGTTGTTGTGATGCAACAAGCAAATCAACGTAACCATTTTCCAGACCCTCACCAAACAATCGGAATAAAAGCGATTCCACAAACAAATCCTTCCCCAAAACTTAAAGTTAGGAAGTCCGTTCATAAGCTAGACCATCTATGCTCATAAAAGGTCGTTCTGAATTTCCTCAACAAACGACCGTAATTCCTTCTCCCATCCACGAAAGACTCCAAAGGTCTGTGGTGGGAAGTAGTCGTAGGCGTACGAACGCTTGGTGTTGCATTCATCGATCATACTGTTGATTTGCAAGTATTTCTTGCGATAGACCTTAACCAGATTATCAAGATTGTCCTCGACCTTCCCAATGACAAAGATTAAACTCCGTCCCCATCTTCTATCATCAGGATCATTACGGATACTGGCCACAACTTTCATGCAACCTACTCCCTTGACACCATCAAAGGCTTGGGAAGGATTAAGTGCCATTGCTTGTCGGATGACGCGTCGCCAACATTTCAAGAAGGGAAGTACGATGCAAATACGGATCAAGAGCGTGTCAACGGAGGGATTGATGTAGATTGTCTGACTGCTTCTTGTCTTTTTCTTGCCATCATCAGTAGCTGTATAGCTTCTCATAGCTTCTCTCCGGGCCTCGTGGCTCACGTGGAAGAGGGTTGGGATTGGTGTCTTGGTGAACTGAAAGGTAGACATTCCTAGATTGAAGTAGGCTACGATCAGTCGAGGGTTGTTGTATCCAGCGTAGCGCCAGATCTTGAAGCGCCTGTATGGAGTTAGCGTGTTGATTAAGCTTTTTTAATAGGCGTTGTTAGCTTACAGTTCTTTGGGAAGATCGGGAAAGCGCGGGAAAGCGCGTTCGCCTTCAACATCTTCCATGATTGCGCTGGATGAAGATTGGGGGTTTGGAGGTGCTGAAGTTGTTGTTGGCGTTGCCGGGACGATAGATTAACTTTGTACAGCAGAAGCACCGGTCGACGCAGCGGTCTTGTGAAGTTTGGTTCTTGGTGGCATCTTTGAATGTGCTGTGCAAAGTGATAGAGTGTGATCGACAGGTACAAAGGGGAGCAAGATGGGAAGGAACGTATAGAGCGGGAGGAGCGCTAATTACTAGTGTGCCCCGTGACTATCTGTTAGGGAGTGAGGTGAATAAGTCGAGGAGGATGGTCGGCGACAACGTGAGGATGTCAAATGGCAGAAGCGTCTAAGGGTGAATATGATGGTTGCTTTAACAAATTTTTATATTTCAGTCCAGTTCTCTGTTTTTAGTATAGAAAAACACCGTTTCGGCTTTTGTTTCTTTGTCTTTATACATTTGTGGTAAAGCCTTGCAGAACGGCTTGTTATTTGCAGTATTGGTATTCCATGAGATCACCATACCACCGAGGGAGATTATGGAACACTGTATATAAACTGTTGAATGGTGAAGCATGTTCTAGAATAAGTAGATCTGTGGCTACCGTTTATCTTGTTTGTTGTACACAGCAACCTCTTTATGATACAGGTCTATAGTAGAGCTTCTAAAGAGCTCTTGGCTCCGAACAGAAGACAGAATCAACACAGTTGCTTCCTTAAAATATGACCTTTTACACAACTAAAATCAAAGCACCAGCAGTAAGCATATCCCCTAGTTCGTTAGTTGTGCATAGACCACTGGGACGTGCACGACAAAACGTATACATTTTTCAATGGTAAAATTCTCAGAGTGTCGAATCCCTGCACAAAGTCACATCTAACGAACTAAGGGATACGCTTCAAGAATTCAAATCCAGATCCTTTTCATTATCACTATGATAAGAAAGCCTATCCCCTATTGAATATATGACCACTTTATGGGTGTAGGCTGTCAGAATTTCACTTTATGTATTGAATACAAAAATCAATACTAATCATAGTTGAAATGAGTAAGAGATGCTCTCAAGTTCTTGAAGTGAAATCACGGTAAAAACGCGAAATGCTTATATACTCAATAGGAGTTAAACCTACCTCTTCATGTTTTGCCTCTTAGGTATTGTATTAGTTTTATGCCATCAATCCGGGGTGAAGGTCTTACCTTATTGTTACTTCGCTGGCCATTAATTTGCTTTGTTTTGGTTCTTTTGCGTACATAGTTTGTTGTTTAGCTGCTTTAGAAGTTATGTGAATTCACATCAGAGGATAATCATATCAGAATCAAACTTCCAAAGCAACCACCCAATCATCAACCCAATCCCCCCCTCCCCTCAACCTCCCCAACCAACAACCCAACACCCATCTGACACCTATCCCAAGCCATACTATCCCAAACCTCCACCTGCTGCCCCCCAAACCAATCCAACCTCCCCTCCTCCCACAGAGTCCAATAATCCTCATAAATCATAAACTCAGGCATCCTCTCCATCCTAACAACCTTCATCCCCAACCCCGCTACAAACTCTTTCATCATCTTCGTGCTTTTCTTTCGCATAATTTGTAATTCTCTGTTCTTTGCACGGGAAGTATGTTCTTTACCGTAACTTATAAGCATTATCGGTTTATGGTTAAGTGTTGATGGGGGAAGGTTAGAAAGGGCGTTTTCGAGGGGGTTACTAAGAGACCAGATGTGGAAGGGGTGGAGGAGAATGAAGGTGGCGTGTTTGGAGATTTCTGAGTTCCATGTTTCTGCTTCAGCTTCTGCTTTTGCTTTTGCATTTGCTTCTTGGGAAGATTGGGCTCGTTTTTGGAATTGGTATTATCAGTATTGGCGGGATTTGGGGCTGAGCGGTTGAAATATTTAAGGTCTAGGACTCGAATAGTATAGTTTGAGGGAAGATAGGGAGTTAGGTAGCATGTGGTTGATACCTACACTATTTTGAGAGCTAGAATGTTGAGGGGATGAGGTACTTGTGTGTTTATGATGAGGGCGATTGTTTTCTGTGGTGGTTCTAGATTCGACATTTTGCGTATAGAAACAATTGATTTGAGCAACTCAATCCGTGCTACTCAGTTTTTGCTCTTAGGAAGGAAATTCCTGTTATTATTTATACTCTTAAGTAAGGGCAGTGGGCAGTGCAGTTCATTGTGATGACTCAGGCTTGGCGGACCTCGTGTTTTTAAAAAGGGGCTTCTCGGCTAATTCGGTCTGACTTCATGGACTTCAAACTC
The DNA here is from genome assembly GCA_003008705.1 of Pezicula radicicola. Taxonomy (NCBI): domain Eukaryota; kingdom Fungi; phylum Ascomycota; class Leotiomycetes; order Helotiales; family Dermateaceae; genus Pezicula; species Pezicula radicicola. Next base: position 371,690 of record PDUO01000044.1, on the reverse strand, counting down.
TGCGAAAAAACCCTCGGAGCTGAAATATCCTCATTCGCGGCATAGATTTGAGTCGTGTCTACCATATAAAAATACAGCCATTGTAAGAAAATGGGGTATGCAAGCGCCACGTAAATGCCAGTCATGAACGCCACCTAATGTCCACACCAACTTACTATCATACAACATAAGTTCCTGTCGGATACAATATAATACAAACATTATCAGTCAGTAACTTTGAGGTGATATGTTTTCTGTTGTGAATCTGTCATCAAGCTTGGGCTATTGACCATAAGATCTTCGCCCTTGGAACTTTTCGGAAAAGCGATAACATCTCTGACCGAATCGACACCAGTCAGGATAGCGACGAGACGATCGAATCCAAACGCAAAGCCGGCGTGTGGAGGGCATCCTGCTCGAAGAGCTTCGAATAGGTGGGAGAAGTCGTTCATGCGTTCTTCGCTCATCTGTAGTCACTCAGCCTCAGCTTCGATACATCTGAGAAGTAACATACCTTCAAAATATTTCTCATCACAAATTTTTGCATTTCTGCATTGTGGATACGTCTACTTCCTCCTCCTAGCTCAACACCATTAACAACCAGATCATAGTGATCAGCCGTGACTTTCAAGGGGTCTGTGAGCAGTAAATCGACGTCTTCGACGGTTTTTGGTGCCGTGAAGGGATGATGGGTTGCTGAGAAGCCAGACGTCCCTCCTTGACCAGGATCGACACCATTATTCAAAGTGAAAAGAGGGAAGTTTGTAACCCAGAGATAGTGGTGTTGTGGATCGGGTTCTAACAATCCCTGCGCAACAGCTTGCTTATAAAGAGCGATGCGGAGCCGGCCCAGAGCTGTAGACCCACCAGTATGGGGTATATTTTCACGTGCTTGTATTATGAGTAAATCTCCATCTTCCAGTGCACTATCGGCATCAACAGCCGAATCCTGGGCAAGCAAAGACTTGAGGTCTTCCGCACCCTCAAACCCAAATGCTTGCAAACCGCTAAGAGGTTTCCTAGAATCAATGGCAAAGACTCCAGGGGGTCCATCGGGATTTTTGGAGAATGTTTCCGCCTCCGGAGAATCCATAAACTGAATGATGAATTCTTGAACCGTCTTTGGGTCACCCTTGAGACGGAATTTACAAGCCTCGATAATAGGAGTTTGAATAGAAGTAAGCATGCCAGCGAGAGCCGGAGGGACAATTTGATCAATACGATAGATCTAGTTTTGTTAGCGTTGAACTTGGGTTTGCAGATAAGGGAAAAGATACCAAGTTTTTTATCCTGAGGTCTGGCTTATCAGATCCATGCTTTGTCATCGCTTCAGCATAGGACATTCTTGGGAAGGTGTGAGCTTGGTGCTGGTTCTGTCCTGAAGCAGAATACTCTAATGATTCTTGCGGCTTCCCATCGGCGTTCGAGAGCGAGCTGTTGGTGATATGACCGGATACTCGCCCGCCAAATTCACCATATACTGACTTGACTAGCTCTTCAATTCTCTGCATCACAACCTCCCCGCTTCCACACGCCATCTCGAGATCTATCTATAAACTAGTGAGCTTGAACGAAACGTGTCGAGTCCGAGGGAACCATACCTGTGTAAACTCTGGCTGTCTATCTGCTCGAAGGTCCTCATCGCGGAAGCATCTGGCAAACTGATAATATTTTTTGATCCCACTTGCCATTAACATCTGCTTGTATTGTTGAGGGCTCTGGGGCAAGGCATAAGAATAGCCTGCACGTCTTGTAGGAACTAGAAACTCTCTAGCGCCCTCTGGAGTGGACTTGAACAAAATTGGTGTCTCAACTTCAATAAAGGAAAATCGCTCCAATTGAGATCGAATAAAGGTTGACAATTTTGATCGAAACACAAGCCTCTGTTCTAATTCACCGTCAAATCGGATTTGCAGATGTCTTGCTTCAGGAAGGAATTTGGTATCATCACCAACAATGATATCATCAGGAAAGGTGTTAAGGCACTTGATACTTTCGAGTTTGATCTCACAAGAATTTGTTGGTATACGCTCGTTGATTTCACCTTCCCACGGCTTTTCCCCTTTGACAGGCCGCTTTTTTTGCAATAATCCTGTAACGAATACAGAGCTGTTTGGTTTAATAGATTTCAGAGTGTTATGCGCCTCGTCGCTGGCAGATGTTCCGTCCCGAACAGAAATTACTTGCAGAACTTCTCTCCCTGATTGTATATCGGCAAAAGATAGCTTATCAGCTAGATCTCTTCTCTTTCCTAGGAATCCAGAAATAAGGACCTTCTGACCGAGGTCTGACTGACTAAACGATTCGCGGAATCCGAAGGGCTTGCCCGGGACTTGAACTATTGCTCTCGTTAGGCTTGCATACCGATGAGGATGATGGCGCAACATACAACTTCTGTTATATTCCTTCCAGAAGGTGGAGTCCCGAACGTCAGCTGTATTCTTCCCATCTTCCCCTACCAGCGGTGCCCGTACGCGGTTTGAATTGTGAAAGTATTTGCATAGTGAGGATTGAATGGGGCACAGGACATTGGCGGACCGTAGATGTTGCGGATATACACGAAGGCGTAGAAGCTGGCGTCGGCCACAGCCAGCTATGATTGTCATATTTCGCAGAATGGTGGCATCAATGATCAATGGCCTTGCTGTGAAGCCTTGTACTTTGTAGGTTGTCTGGAGATTTATCTGAAGCTCTCCCGATTAGGACTAGCTCTGGCGTCTTTCGGCAAAACTGCGGACGCACCAAACACCATATATTTTTTCGAGCTCTCCGATTCCTCTTCTTTTCTCTTCATCCTTCCAAGTTTTAAACACGTAAGTCCCTACCTTTCCAGTGCTCATAACACGATCAAAAGCTAATTGTTCTCACAGATGATGAAAAGCCAGCGTGTGCAATATGATAACAATTCCTCCGACTCGAGCTTCCGGACTCTCCCTTCACAGGGCTTAAGTGGTCTGGTTGTAAGGGAAGGTTGGAAGCGTGAAATCAGCGTTCGACACAACCTCCTTGTTCAATACGAACGCGATGAAGGCATCTCTGACCCTTAAAGCTTGGAAGGCTTCAAAAACATACTCCTTACTCTCGTTGGACGTGGTGGCGTGTACTGGAAGCCCAGAAGTTCTACAACATGTGGACGCGCCAGGTTATGTCGCAATACCCCATCTCATCGATCCTCATCATTATTACATTTTAAGTTGTCCTTGTGTGGTGATATGGTAGTTGTATCTATTATGAGAAGACGACAAACTCTACTAGATTTGGTTGCTGTTGGCCCTATATTGTGGATAACCGTCCCCCGCATTATCATGAGATATCGACTTGATTTTATCGAGATAGATGGTATCGGAGGCTACACTATTGGCACGACGACGGCTTATGTGATTCATACCATGTTATGCTCCTCAATTATCACTTCAAAGAAGTCTTTGCGAGTAGCTCTTAAGGATCAAGCAAGGGAGGTATGATAAGTATTCCGGTATATATCTCTTTTCAGCCATGATGTACTGTAGACTAGTAGTTCGAAATTAATTAATGGCAAGCTTTGCCAAACATTGATCGGACCTTTGTTTCACCACCATACGGTAAGACTTCCTCCCCCAACATGACCGTAATGACCCCCAATGCCAATTGCCATAAACATTATTGTCCTGGGCTGAGGCAGTGACCGTGATTCTGCAACGCGATAGCATTGTGCACTGACTAAAAAGCAGGAACTCATTTTGCCAAGCAGAGTGTTCTTTTGCCCGTACCGATACCGAATCGAATCTCGGATTCCGTACATGGAGGGGCCTCTCGGGTGCTGGTGCTGGGCTGAATGACGCTTAACCTTCTGACTTCTGACATGGGGAACAGACAAGGGATAACTGGACAACAAACGGTGGCCACCTCAGACCCTTGAATCTTCTCTACCTATGAACTTTGCACCTGGACATTCCTAAGAAATCCGTTCATGTAGCTACAGTAATCCAGCAATCCAGTGCCACACCTGAAGGTCCAGTTGCTATGCCTTCGACAGATTTTCCGAGATCCTTTTGAGTGATCCTGTTGTCCATACCGTACCTTGCAGGGGTCGGGCTGTCGAACGGCATTATTCATTTCAATTGTAGCTCTTGGAGTACGAAGCCTAAACCAACCCTCGGCGGCGACKACGACGACGATAACGACAATTGTTGTTGCTCACACCATTATTCACCCACGTTTCCTTTTCCAGACCGGCCACGTACATAGTTTTTAGCTGTGTTAGTAACGCCATTTTGCTGTCACTCCCACCCTCCACGACTTTATCGAGCTTTAGCTAGGCGAATTCATATTATTCTTTGGGGTGTACTATCGCACCGCTGTTGCAGCCAGCTTGAGCAGAGATGAGTTCTTTTGAGAAGTCTGTAAAGGGTGCGACGAAGATCAAGGTGAGCAGAAGATCTTTCCTGACTGTCTTCATTTGACTGACCTCATTACAGGCAGCGCCGCCAAAGACGAAGTACATCCGCCGCCTCTCCTACGGACAATAGAGCTCTTGCTGACCTTGGCACTTAACAGATACATCGAGCATATTCTAATTGCGACACATTCCGGCGAGGCAGGCGTTGCTGAGGTGTTCCGGGCACTGCAAAACAGATTGAGGGATTCAACATGGACGGTAGTATTCAAGAGTCTCATCACGGTACATCTGATGATCAGGGAAGGGTCGCCGGATGTGACATTAGCATACCTGGCACGACATAGGAATATGCTTGCGATCAGCAGCTTCTCCGATGGTGGGTATATCTGCAGGCCGCAATACTCTATGCATGGCTCAGCCACAGATAGGCAACTTTATTGAGACCGTGCTAACAGAGCATGGCAAAGTCCAAACCCAGGGCCGGAATATCCGTCATTATACCAACTATCTGAGCGAGAGAGCGAGGGCATACCGGGATACGAAATGCGACTATGTGAGAGGTGGGGATCGAAGGCTGGAGAAGTTATCTGTTGACAAGGGCCTTCTTCGTGAGACCGAGATTGTCCAGCAGCAGATAACGGCCTTGCTGAAGTGTGATGTAGGGCAAAAGTATCCGTGCTAACGGTTGTGCCTTGCTAAGTTCTTGAACAGGTTCTGGATAACGAGCCCGAAAATGAGATCACGATAACGGTCTTTCGAATGCTAGTACTGGACCTTCTGGCGATGTTCCATGTCATAAATCAAGGCATGATCAACATTCTAGGTAAGGCCCCCAAAAGTCCTGACTAGGCTTACTGCTAATGACGTCGCAGGCCACTTCTTCGAAATGTCAAAGCCTGATGCAGAACGAGCTATGGATATCTACCGGAATTTTGCGAAGCAGACGGATTTCGTGGTTGCATACCTTAGTATAGCTCGACAGTACGAACACCATACTCGAGTTGAAGTACCCAAACTGAAGCACGCTCCTGTGAATCTTGGGAAGCAATTAGAGGACTATTTGATGGATCCAGACTTCGAGGTGAACAGAAGACAGTACATTGCAGAACAAGACTCAAAGAAGGGGAAAGGTGCTTCGAATGGAGCAAGCAAACCATTTTTGACCAACAAAAAAAGCGAGTCGGAATTGAAAGCTGCTGCAGGACGTACGTTTCCAGATGTTGGCGGGAGCCAGTTTGCATCTAAGCCTGTACAGCCTGCAAAGGGGCCTGATCCTGATCTAATTGATTTCTTCGACTCGATTGAGCAGAATCAACAACCTATGGCTACCCAACCTGGACTCCAGCAACAACAATTTACAAGTGGGGCTCCCTTTCAGATGCAACAGCAACAGCAACAGCAACACCAGCAGCAGCCGCAGTTTCAACAAACAGGAAATGGATTTGTCCAACAACAGACTGGTTTCCAAAACCCTGCACAGTTTTCACAACAGCCTTTTAATGGAGGTTTCAATGGGCAACAGCAACAGCAACCACAGCAGCAATTACAACAACCACAGAACTTACAGCCAAGTTTCACAGGAGCAGGCTTTGGAGGTTATACTCCACAGCAATCTTTCCAGCCTGGAGGCCTCTCATCAATCCCACAAGACTCTGCAGCCTCTTTCCAGCCAGTACAGCAGCAGCAACTTGGAAATTTGCAGCCTAGTCAACAGACGACCAACCCTTTCCGCCAATCTTCGGTGATGACGAATCCTACCGGAATGGGCGGCCCTTCTTTCCCAGCATCACCCCCGGTCACATCTCCAATGGGCCGTCAATCCACAAACCCATTTGCAAGATCAAGTCCCCAAACTCTACATACCTTTTCTCCTCCACCCGAGCCGCAGGTTCAACAACAAATGGGTTCGGCTCCTTTACGGCCAATGGCGACAGGCACAAATCCCTTCGCAAAGAACTTAGCTATGAACTCGGCTCAACGTCCCCAAACCGCTGGTGCTCTTTTAGCACAGCCTACTGGTAGTACCAACCCTTTCCGGCAGAGTCATTTCGTAAACACATCTACAGGCATGGGGTGGCAAAACAATCAACAACCTATCGGCGGAGGACTTGATCAGTTGGAGACACTCCCAGTGTTCCCAAGGCCGACGCAACAACAAGCCTGGCAACAATAAAGAAATAAAGAAATAAATAGAGGATCAAGGGATTTTTACAATTTTGTTTGTCTGGTTAATGAGATCAATTGCAAGCATGGCGTTCTGAGAGTAGTTTATTCGTCTTGAGAAATGACACGGCGAGAGGCTGGCATTAAAACTTGCATTTAATGTGGAATGAGGGATTGCGGCCCTAGGGGGAAAGGACTATCCGGGTACTACTAGCCAGAGTTAAAGTATAAATAATGAAACTGGATTAACTTGTATTGAAGAATCCTTTTCACTTGTTGGACAGGTAGAAGAAGTAGCATCTGTGAGAAAGATACTTGTTTATTGAGTGTAATGCATTTGTATACTGTCTGTGCTATCATTTTGATGCTAATGCTTTTGTATGGTAGCTACGGAGCAGGATTGGGGATAACTTAAGATAGGTATTTGGAAACTGTCAATCAACAAGAGATGACTCTACCACCTGGAATCGGAAAGCACAATTTTCATTTCATGTGTAACTTATTGAATGGATGGCATTATGATCTTATTATAACACATGATTTGCTAAGCAGCAAATCATTGACTCAAATTGATTTCCCCTTCTATCTAAAATGATATTGTAGGCAAATTTAATAAGCAGCTTCAACGACGAGATGCTCTAGCCATGCCAACGCCGTACACCATGCTAGCTTTGCTTGAACCCCGAACTCCTTCCCCCAAATCTGATGGTATTAAGATTAATTACCTCCTCGCCAACATCTCAAGCTTCACCTTGCCACCTGCTGCCTCCGCTGCAGCAGCCGTCCCAACAGCAGAAGATGCTGGTTCATTCTGTGGAATAACTTCATCTTCTATGAAAACACCCAGACCAGAAAAGGCCTCAAACATCGTGCGGGCATAGTATTCATCAAGGCTATAACCTCCCGCCACATGTCGTAGATCACTCTTAGCATTCGCAAGCCACTCGTTGTCATAGTCTGGCTGCAGAGTATAGCGAGATGGCGTGAGATCAATACCTCCGAATGGATCGTATGGTTTCTCAATGATAGGTGCCTTTTTCTGTTTGAGGCCTCTCAAGTTGATTGTGAGGCCTGGTTCCCTGGCGCTTCCATTACTGCTCTGCTGAGCATCAACCATATTTCTCTTTGCCGAAGTCTTCTTCAAAATGACTCTCTGCGCCTGCTGTGTGATCTTGTTCGCATCCTCATTCGAATTAGCCAGACGATCCAGGACATCCATCCTCGTCTTCTGCAAATCGGCCTTCTCCTCTTGCTCCTCCCTATAAGCAGCCAGTCTCCTCTGCCTAGCAGCTTCCTTTTCCTCTCTCTCCCTCCTTTTCGCCAAATCCATCTCCTCAACACCATACCTCCGATTCTCCTCAATCTCCCCTTTATTCCCCTCCCTATAAGCCCTAATCTTCTCCTCAGCCTTCAACTTCTCCTCCCTAGTCCCCTCCACCAAATCAAAAATAAGACTCTCCACCTCCTCCAAATAATTATTCCAATCCATCAACGTCTCAAATTCATCTTGTCTCCGATTAAAGACAGCACCAACTCGTTTCCGAATATCTACTTCTCTTTCTATTGCTAGATCGGCAAAGAAAGCTGCGTGGAATCCTTTCTTTCGTAGTGTCTTGCCGCAATAAGGAACGGGACATGATGCGGGTCCGGATGTGAATATGCGATCTACGCATGTCGAACACATCTTGTGGTAGCATTCTGGGTTGATCAGGAATCGGAGGTTGGGGTTTAGGTAGCGATTGGATTTGCAGACTGGACATATGTCGTCTGAGGGATTGGAGGCTGAGAGTGAACTGCTGCTATGGGAGATGCTGGGGCGCGGAGGCATTTTGAATATATTAGGGAAGGGGAGGACGGACGCGGGAAATCGAGGTTGGTAGATAGGTAGGTAGGTAGGTAGGTAGTGTTAAGATGTTTTTGAAGCCAAGGGAGACGAGGCTGCCGTTTTGAGAGCGCCACTAGCGGGCCTTGCTGACAAGGCTCTCTCTCTCCGCGGTTCTTGTTGCTTCTTAAAAAGCATTTACAACATCAACATACCTAGGTATTTTGAACCATCACAACATGGCTGATCACGACGAAGGTAAGCTTAATTGTTATTCTAGTGACTAAACTAGGGGATCATTACACAAGGTCGAAATCATCCATTGCCACTGTGCCCCAAGCTTGAAAATTACCCCTCTACCCCCCTCCTCTCATCACAACAGCTTTTAAAGATACCACTACCCAAGATCTGCTGCTAACCCTTCATGTATAGAACCAAGGGAGGCAACACCCGACCGAACCGCCGAAATAGAGGCTGATGCGGCAGCAAAAGCAAAGGAAGAAGAAGAACAAGCAAAACTTCCCTACAAATGGACCCAGACAATCGGTGATCTCGATATCACCATCGAAGTACCTGGGAACTATAAGGGAAAGGACTTCGTTATTGATATCAAGAGGAAGAAGTTGGTAGCCGGTGTTAAAGGTCAAGAACCATTCATAAGCGTACGTCGCATCCATCCCCCTCCTCTTCTTCAATTATCACTAATATAAAATAGGGAGATCTACCCCACGAAATCCGAGTTGATGAATCCACCTGGACGCTCACAACATCTCCTAAACCCAATACCAAAGTTCTTGAACTCCATCTTGATAAATCGAATAAGATGGAATGGTGGGCGCATGTTGTTACTACTGCGCCAAAGATAGATGTTACGAAGATTACACCGGAGAATAGTAAACTTGCGGATTTGGATGGGAGTACGAGGGGGATGGTTGAGAAGATGATGTATGATCAGCGTCAGAAGGAGATGGGGTTGCCGAGTAGTGATGAGGAGAAGAAGATGGAGATGTTGAATAAGGTTTGTGTTTTTTGTTTGTTTTGTTCTCATTCTACAGATTTCTATGAGCTGTTTCATGTCTCTTGTCGAGCTTTTGTAACTAGAAGGACTTATGCTAATGCCTGGGAACGTCATAGTTTAAGAAGCAGCATCCGGAGATGGATTTCTCAAACGCAAAGATGGATGGTTTGGGTGGATTCGGTAACTAGTGGGAGTTTAATGAGGGTTCCTGAGTTTGATGATGAGAGGTATGGTATTGATGGATTATGACTCAATGGACATTGAATTAAAAGTTATTCTGGATCGTTGTTTAAACCTGCCGGTGACTGGTATCTTGATGGACCTGGCACGAGCAAGTTCGAAACTTACCTAAGTAAACGCAGGAATGTGGCTACCAGTCACTAAGAACGCTCTAGAATTCGACCAATCTTGATCTTCAATTCCTGTATCGCTCACATGCTTGACCCTTTAACACCTTCATTTTACAATACACAGACGATCCTGCCCCGATATGTACCTACACCCTTCACTTTTATCACTTTATGATTCCCATCTTAGGTGTTACAGTGGACATTTCCTTCAGTCCTCATGTCTCGTAATTCCTCTTATATCTATCTGCTCCTTCATACCTAGCTTGATCAAACAGATTTACCGTTCACCCGCAAGACGTCGAGTCTGGACCTCAGACAAAGCCTTGCTACCGCTTAGGAAAGCAACCAACCCAACGACACCAGCAGCTGGTAGGGTTTGGAACAGAGTCCAGCTAGAGTAGTACTTGAAGAAGATACCTTCCATTGTTACGATTGACCCGAAGAATAGGGCGTGTGAGATCGGGGCGGATTTTGTGGCTTTTGAGAGGTGATCGAGGTTTGCTCCTAATAATGCCCACTATGATTTCATCAGTAATTGTAAATCTTTTGACTAGGAAAACCAATTGACTTGACTTACCGAACCAAGTAGGACTGGTACAGTAGCTAGAATAGCTAAGACGAAGAATAAGGAGATTATCTTTGGTCCGCTCTTTGGGTCTGGTTTGAAGATATGGTGGATCTCTGCTAGTTTACCATATCGCAATGGCTTTTCGTATGGTGGTAGTGGTACATTGGGATCGGTCTTGATATCAATGTTGAAGACGTGGTTACTGAATGGCTTGGAGGTACCGAAGGAGGCGAGGAGGAGGGTTGCTCGGAGGGGTTGGGATGAGGTGAGGAGTTGGATTGGGAGATCTTTGTGTGTCTTTCATTTAATATGTGTTAGTTATTTATCTTGTTATAATCAATTGAAGTTGTCTTAACGCACAAAGTCGACTTTTCCCTTTCCGGTATCTTTCATTGTGAAGGGGAATGTTGCCTCTAGTCCGGTATCTTGGTCTCGGAGGAGTAGGAATGCTTGATGTGGTCGTTTGGCTTTCCCATCTTCCGTCGCTGTTATGATTATCTTGAGGGCGTCGGATGCGCCTAGAGTTACAGGCTTTGCGAGGGGAACGTGATCGGATAGTCTATTCCAATTGAAATTAGTATTCGTTGTTCAGAAGAATAGAAGCTTAGAAGCTCGGATTGAGGTGTCGCATACTTGTCCTTGAGCCCGTTACCAGCACCCTTTGACTGCACTGAGATAACTGCCTCGTCAAAACTCCATGATGATGCTGCTTCTGCTACACCAGCTCCTAAGAAGAGTAGCGATGGGAGTAAGGAACGTAGGAAGCGCATCTTGTATGAGGGGAAGGGAGGTTGTGGTGTTGAATTCGTGGAGTTTGGTAGCCGCGTAAGGTAGCTGTTGCATGTAGCTCTGAAGACACCTTTCGAGGAAGGCTGACTTGGCGAGCGGAGCGGAGGGAATGAGTTCCGCCGCTCCACCCAAAAGTCTATTACAGGGAGTGACTTGGCTTGGCTCGCTTGGCTCGCCAACGTCACTTGCAATTTTTGGTTAACCATCAGTGCATCACTCAAGCTCCTCAAATCCTCCTCCCAAAGGTGCTAGTTAAAACAGTTTGCCGGCTTATCTTTTCTGTCGTTATCATCCATTGTAAGTTTGATCAACTACCGGAAAGGAACCTAATGTACGGGAGGGAGGTACGTGCCGATATAGAAAAATGGCAATAGTACACATGCTGCATGCCACGATCTCAACACCATGCGCTCGTATCTGGCGATCTGGTGCCCAAACACGACCGATCAAAACGGCTTCGACGATCGAGCCAACCCCACGAATGCGTACTTGACGCACTTCTCCAGTACACTTTCAACACAATTTAAGTATTGCTCGTTAAATGGCCGTATTTCTACCGTACGGCAGTTGTGTTGTCTTTGCCCTAGCTGGTGCTAGTAGGTGGGTAAGGATAGATCAGCACGATGGCACTGGTGAGTCAGACTCGCCATCTTTCCTTTGAGGACTGTATTCCCTTTTTTTTCCCTTTTAAAGTTTCGTATCCCCCTATGAGAATGTGAACAAAAAAGCAATATAGACGCTGTGAACATCAAAGTCGCTGCGAAGCTGTCTCCCCCCAAAGATACACCTCACCCCCGCAGAACACCGGATCCCAGAGCCATGGACATGGATGAGCAGACGAAGCCACAGACCCTACGGGAACTCTTTGTGGTAAGCACGTCGTTCTGATCATGTGGAACTGCACGACCGGAGGCCATGAGATACTGATCCGACGAGAATAGTACCACCATTCTCTTTCGCAGTATCACCAGAGAAGGGCCCCGTTTTCCATCAGCTCCCGACCTCTCAACACGCCTCTTAGGTCACTTTCACGACGGGATCCTGATCCTAGGCATTGGAACGGCGTATATGCCCCCAGCGGCTTCAATATGATGCAAATTCTTGTTAGTGGCTCTTTTTTTGTTTTTTTTTTTTTTGTTCGTCAGTATTGAAAGATGTTATTCTTGATTTGTACCTTCTGCTGGTAGGGCACGGAGAAATCTCGGAACTTGCTCAAGTCTCACGCTTCGATCGATTTTATTAGAGCTTCCGCTGAACATGCCTTAGATTCAGCTAGACCAGCGCCCGAACCCACAGTTCAACCTAGGAAAAATCGATAGCAATGTTGCTCTCGTGCTCTGCGATGCTCAAAAGAATGATGTACCCATTGTCTACTGCAGCGATGGTTTCTGTATGATGACTGGGTATAGCGAAGATGAAGTCCTTGGTCGCAATTGTCGCTTCTTGCAGATGAACAATGCATCATTACCACCCTTAAGAGCAACTCAAGAAAACCAAAGCCAAATCACCAGATATGCCAACGATGAAAGCGAGTTGAAGGCTGTAAGGGGCGCAATCAAGGAGAAAAGCGAGGTTAGGGCCCAGCTTGTGAATTTCAGGAAGGATGGAACGAAGTTTCTCAACCTGATTACCTTAATACCCATCGGTTCATACATTGTTGGTTTGCAAGCCGCGAGCTTTGTTCAAGAAGAATCGACGTTTATTGGTAGTCGCTCGATTGTGTCAGACTTCTCGGAGGGGAACGACCAATGTGCTCCTGGCTATACTGGTGGCATACCATCCCATTTTACTGGACAACCATCTCAAATAAATCCAGGGCAATATACACATAGCCATCAACATCGAATTCCAGGTCCGTCGCACTAGCAGCAACTTTCTTACCAACAAAATTACACGTTCAACCCAACACTTCCGCAACGGCATCAGCACAACCCTGTTTCTGGCCAACTTGTTGACGTCTCCATGGATCCCAACAACGGAAATTGGACAAGTAATTTGATGATGCAGGATATATCGAGTATTCCTGCAGAGTTTTCCAATGTACATTACGGATTTGCCAACGAAGCTCCTTCACACCTATCCACGAACCATTTTGGGCAACCTTTTGAACTCGATCAAACAGCACACGAAGAAGCATCACAAGTTACGCCACATCCTCCGAGATATGGTGTAGGCTTAGCGTCGAATCGTTTGCTGGGTACACAATTCCAGACACAGGCACAGGCTTTAATAGGAGGTGACCCAAAAGTCCCTTCTGATGAATAATATGAAACCAAGGGCTTTGATACATGACGAAGGAATGAATAGTACTGATCCAACAGACGCACAATTGAGCATTTAGGGGTAGGGGATCTAGGCGTTTTGGTGTATCTTTTTCAAAACGTAATTAGATTCTACGTTTATGAATGCATAGGTAGTGAGGGGTATAGAAGTGTTTACTAATCTAGCTAGATAGGATTTCTTTTAAGAAATATAAGTATTTAGTATTATCTTAGATCTTAGTAGAAAGCTCTAAGACTATAGTATAAAAGAGATTAACTATGCTTCTTAGGAGGTACGACTAAAAAAATGATTGGTTCCTAGAGGGCATTATTACTAGTAAATAAACTTTCTTAGCGTAAAACTTGGCACAATCTTAGCAGTCGTTTTTTCCTATTTCAGGTCTATATGCGAGGCTATTTCCCTATTTTAGAGCTATAAGCGAGGCCATTTTAGGCCATTTTATACAGAAATACAAGTAATCTTACCTAAGGCAATACTACCTTAGGCTCAGAAATCGAATAATATGGGCATTATCAATAGGAACTAATATGGGCTCTAAAATGCCTACGAAAATGCCTACAAAAATGCCTCGCTTGCCTAAATAGGATACTTTTTGTACTAAGATTTTACTAAGATTTGTCTAATTAATCACCCTCGCGGGGTAAGAGTAGAGGTTATTTTGGTGAGGAATAAAGTTCAGCACGGCTGTATTCCTTACTAGCGCTGAACGATGTGAGTGAGTTTGTACGGTACCTCCTCCTGAGAAGTATAGATTAGCTAATGTAATTATTAGCAAGCGCGTTGTACATGCCCGGGAAAACGAGCACAGATAATTATAATTGGTTACTGTATATATGAAACACTATAAGCGCTTCTGGAGGCGTTTAAGACCCTTTACTATTTATAGAAAAGTAAGGTAAAATAACTCTAGGGGCACTTATTAGCCTGTAGGTTACAGTGCAGGTGCTCGGTAAAACGAGTACAAATAATTATAGTTGGTTACTATACACACGAAACACTATAAGCGCTTCTAGAGGCGTTTACGAACCTTACCTATTTATAGAAAAGCAGGGTAAAATGACCCTAGGAACACTTATTGGCCTATACTGCCTTGTTATTAATGTCTTATTACTAGTTAACAGGCGGCTTAATTTTAGAAGGTAAGTCTTTATTGTTCTCCCTGCCTTATATCTATTGCTCTTCTTACCTACTAACCTCCTATTTCTTTAGTTCTTTAGACTAGCATATCACCAAGCCCCCTACAAGCAGCACTATGGCTTTAAAGTGGGTAGGTTCTCCCTCATGAATGATCAATGAGCTTATACACTAATCTTATAGGGCAGCTTAAGTCAATTATACCAAATCGGCCTGGAAAGGCAGGCAATAATATTGATTTCTCTCCCCTATGCGACCGCTGCTTCAAATACACTGGGAAACAATCTATGCTTGCCGACTGCCTAAGATCTGGAGGGTATCGACACAGTATAACATGTAAAAAGTTGAAAGTAGCAAAATGGTTGCGCTCTATGCAGCCTGATATGGTCCGAATTCCAACAATACGCCTCGCCAGACGCTTATGATCGAGTCAAAGACAAAGACAAGGTCGAAATACTTGTAATCGCTTCGCTGTCTGCCAGCAGCGAGTCCAGCAGCTCATTGTCAAGCAAATCGTCAGCCGCTCCCGGTCGTCCATGGGATGTTTCAAATATCGAGTTCGTTGTTAACCCAGTCCATGATTACCTGTCCCGCGACGACGATTGCTCCGATCATGGAATATACGACAGACAACTCAGGTTTGCGTTTGAAGTCTACACTAGACCGAGTAAGTCACTATTCAGCCACGAAAGATCGATACAACTAACAAGAACGTCAGATGATCCAGCAGCCAATGAAATAAAGGGGCGCGAAGTGGTTGAAGATCCCAAGTCATCATCAGCATTCAAGGTCATTCTGGACTGGATCGACAAGTGCTCTCGGCACCATCAATACTGTCGGCGCGAGCAGAATCCTCGGCTCCCAAGTCGAGTAATCGATGTTGGCCCGCCGGACGGTTCGATCAGACCGAGCCTTTACATCAGCGAAGGTGACCAGCAACCCTACGTCGCACTATCATACTGCTGGGGAGGACCTCAAGCGTTTTCCACTACACTGGCGACACTGAATGAGCGTTGCGAAGGGTTTGACTTATCTGATGTTCCAAAGAGCATTCAGGACGCTATATTCTGCACGCGCAACCTGCAGTACCGCTACCTTTGGATCGACAGTTTATGCATTATCCAGGATTCCGCTGAAGACAAGGCCATGGAAATCTCACGGATGGCTTCCATCTACCATGATGCCAGCATAACAATTTCTGCTGCTTGTGCAGCAAGTGTGTCCCAAGGCTTTTTGTCAGCACAATACAGAAACCCCAAGCCATCGCTCGTTCTGCCTTATCCCTGCATCGATGGAGCCAAGGGCTCGATGTATCTTCGGGAGCTATATCCCAACGGCCAGCAGACGAGTATAGAGCCTGTGGACAAACGCGGTTGGACTTTTCAAGAAACCGTGCTATCTCGACGGCTTGTAAGTTACACTTCCATAGGTGTACTGAAATGGCAGTGTCCCACGGCCGTATACATCGATGGCGACCACAATGCCGCCTTCGATGATCTAAATGAGCTATCGGACAGCGAAGACTCCTCCGTCGATGAAGACGCAGCACCGGACCACCAATCCGGATTTGGATATCCTAGTAACAGAAGCTACGACTTAAATCCGATGAATAGTCTGCAACGCTTCACCCACGACAGAACCATGTCGATGCTCGAAGTGCCTCCATACTGGTGCCACCTCATTGAAGAGTATACAAAGCGAGCTTTGGCATATGCAGAGGACAGACCCAATGCGATTGCCGGAATCGCGGCTGTAGTTCAGGAGATATTACTCAACCCAGGCTGCAATCCATCCACATTGGGAGGACTGACCGAGTTGGACTTATCTCTGCCGAAACCAAGATATTTAGCTGGACTTTGGGAGCACTACGAGGCTAGCATGCTGCTATGGGCGAGGACACCAGACGCGGTGGCAGTGCCGAGAATGGCACCAAGCATAGCTCCATCCTGGTCTTGGTTGTCTGTCAACGGGCCCATAAACATGAGATACCGTCCCGAGAAGTGGAAGATGAACCAAGGTTTCGAAGTATTAGCATGCACAACGACACCGGTTTCCGATCTGGCACCTCTCGGGGCGGTTGCTCAAGGGAGTCTCATCGTCAGCGGCAAGAAACGGTCTGCCTCGGAGTTCCTCACAGACGAAATGGGTGCCAATATTGCTATGAGCTTCGATGAAGTTGATGATATGTCTCTAGAACAGCTAAGGGAGACTTCTTGGCTTAGGGTATCCAAGATGAACCCGGCCGAGCTCTTGACAAATGTCCACGAGGGTCTAATTCTACGGCAGCTTCAGAGCGGCTGCTACACTCGTGTAGGATGTTTTATGTTTTTGCCCCGAACCAAGGAGGAAGACCCTCAAGACAGAATGGTGGCTATTGGAGACGTCTTCCGCCACGCAAGGCGTCAAATTATAGATATTGTCTAAGATTTGCTTCTTAGAAGGAGGTACGACTGAATGGTCGTTGGCGACCGGTCTAGAAGGAAAGAACAGATGAGATGGATGACCCAAAAGGCGTCGGGGATGCATTGTCTTCGGGCTTCCTAGTAGACGATGGTATTAAACATAAATAATTAAAAATTCTTTAAATTCTAGCCCTCTAATACAGCATGTAAGTATTATTTAAGTTTTAAAGAATAAATATAAGACTAATTATAAAGAGAATTAAAGTAATTTAACTATCTCTTATTAAATTTATTATAAAGGGCTCTAAGCCTCTATGATAATATCTTTTATTAGTACTTATATAAAGTTAGTAATTAGAAGGGGGAAGAGGTAATCTTAGTAATAATATCTACTTATATACTTAGAGCTATAATATTATAAATATTTAATCTATTGTAATTTTAAAAAACTAAAGAATAAAGAAGAATTATGTATTCCTAGAAGAGGTTGACGTTATTTACCAACGGAAAAGCGCCGAGAAACTTGAGAGGTTAAATGAAGCGTGCATCCATGTAGTAGTTCCCTTTCTTTCCTCTCTGCTTGTGTTTATTGCCTGGTATTTTCAGGGTGGGCGTCGTATTATAGACAATTCTTAGGACTATACAATATATCAAGCTTCTATGAGTATGTACACCATCCTTTTCCTTGCCGTCTTAGATACCTAATTCTGCATAATACAGTAACATTTTCAACATTCTTTGCTGGAGGTACTTGGATCCTATCTGTTTTTGTGGAAATTATAATATAGGCTAGGCTGCACAAGCTTACTCCCGAATTTTAGAAGCAAACGACTTGTTAAGAATTTGTATTCGTCGTCTTGGACATGTCAATGCCACTAAAGTGCAACAGCAAGAAACTTGGGTCCATGAATATGCTTTTGCATGTATCTTTTCAACTACAAATATGTACAAAGAATCCCCCCTCTCTCCATGTTCGGACTTTTAGACATCTTGCGGATAGAACTTTTCATCGACCAGAATTGAAGGCTTGGATCTGAAGATTATGCCTTACTCAAATCTCTAGCTTACACCGCAAGTTGATGAGTAACAGGTTTAGAATGTCAAAGTGGCACCTGCAACGCCGACAACAGCAGCTGCCACGTTTGCACTTCCAAGTAGGGAGTATGAGTATGGAGGACTGCTAGCAGTCAGGGTTCCAACAGGAGCTGTGTTTGAAGCACCCCCGAAGTCATTATCAATTGCAACAGCATATCTACACGTTCATTAGTAAAGGATCACACCACATCATTTTACCAATAAGAGAGAATTCTTACCCAACATCATCACTATACAGAGAAGCAAGTGGCTCAGTAACATTAACAAAAACATTTGATTGCACAAGTACTTGTGCACCATCCCTCGGATCAATACCGGTATTGATGTTCTTGAAATAGGAATTATAGATGTGTCCTACACCGAATCGGATTGAGGGTGTTCGAGATCCAAGGTTAAGCCAGTAATTGTTGGCGTATGTAACATGTAAGTGTCCTGTGTCTTCGTCGGCGTTGTTATCACTATGTCCGACGAGGGATGTCTTCCAGTGATCGTGGAAATAGGTGTTTGAGATTGTTACCCATTCTGATGCGTGGGTTAC
The DNA here is from genome assembly GCA_003008705.1 of Pezicula radicicola. Classification (NCBI taxonomy): domain Eukaryota; kingdom Fungi; phylum Ascomycota; class Leotiomycetes; order Helotiales; family Dermateaceae; genus Pezicula; species Pezicula radicicola. Next base: position 353,171 of record PDUO01000044.1, on the reverse strand, counting down.
GTCTACTAGTCCATCGTAGTAATCTTTGTCGGCTACTAGGACGGAGGAGAATTCACTAGTGGAATTGTTAGTATTGTACGGAAGGGCGGTTTATATATTACTCTTGATAAGTGTGCTTAGACTGGGGCTGAGATTCGACAGGCACTGTGTGTGATGAAGGGAAGAGCCATAGTACTCACCAATGATCAACCCATACATTTGTTGACTTCTGAATAGTCAGACCATCACCATTTTCAGCTAGGACATTCTGGCTGATAATGTTTCGAATGATGACATTGGCTTGCTTCCAGATGAAAAGACCGATTCCAACAAATTCTGTTAGTGCTCAATGTCAGTGTCCAATATCTTAAGGTGTTGGAATTGGAAACCTACTTGCACCGGGTAACCCAATCACCGTCTTGTTAGAACCGATTCTGATCTGTTGGGCACCAGAAATAGTACCGCTAACAACGACGACCCTGGATGAGGTATCATCCTCGTCGACAGCAGCTGTGAATTGAGCTAAGGTGGATACGGTAGTTACAGTTCCTCCTTTACCACCTGTGGTCCTACAGTATTAAGTGCTTGTGTTAGCGAGTACTGTAAATCCAAGAATCATGAAGGAGACAGACTCAAACCAAGTTAAGCCAAGTCAAGGGGAGGGAACTAGCAACTGGGAAACATAACATACCCTCCATTAGTGGTAGCATACCCAAGGGTTGCAACATCAGTGATGGAAGCTCTCTTGACAATTTTGCCGTCGCGTTCCTCTAGGTACAGAGGTCCATCAACTGTTGGCGTAGGAGTCGATGTGACCAATTGCGCGAGAAGGCCTAGAAGGCTAGTCAAGAGAATTGTAGACCGCATTCTCTACAAGGAATGATAGGTATAGCACTTGAATAACCAATTTAGAGATGGGGTTCAGTAACAACGAAAGCTAAGGAGGGGTAAAAGCTTAGATGATAGACTTGAAGACTTCCCGTTATTTTCTAACGGGATCTATTCCCTATATATACACCAGTCTAGAAAACTCTCAATTGAGAATTCCGAACATCTCCCAAAACATACGAGTTTAGAAGAGTATGCAGAGAAAGGGTTTACTTCCAAAAGCCAGGAAGTACATACTGTACACGGAAGAAAATTAAAAAAAGAGTGTCCATTTTATGGTTGTACGAGACTGGAAAATTGCCACGAATGAAAAAGGAGTTCTGAGATGATGCAAGAACAAGGGAGAATGCTGCCAAGAAGAGTACTGTACCGGACGAGCCAGAGCTATACCCCATACCCCGTGATACCATGATGCCATACCACTGCCAGCGTTTTGTGGGGAAGGGTTCAGGTCGTGATTATCTTTAGCTACAGTAATTTTCTATCCACTTGTTCCACAGCTCGTATATATAACTACTTACTCACTGTGAAATAAAAAAGCTAGTAACTCCTATTAAATTACGTTTTACAATAAAACAAAGGACAAAAATAAAAAAAATCGACAGGTATGCCACATTAATTATCGCTATTGTGCTTTTATTGTCCTCTACCTGAGACGAAGCCCCGGAAAAAGAAAGAGTTTGTCGGGGTAATATTAAGCTTAACTGCTACCTTTAGGCAGACTGGAAGGTTTATACTACATAAGGTAGGCATCATCTGAACGCGAGAGAATTTCACTGATAGGTAGGGGTTTCTCTTTATCCCGATTTCCCCCCCTTTTATCCTTTTTCGCTTAATTTAGATTGCTGCATCCATGTTAGAATGCTGACCCCGCCTTTTGTGAATGGAGGAATTTTCTAGGCCTTGATTAAGTGGTAAGTTTTAAGAATGAAGGTAGATAGTGTAGGAGGGGAATTATATAAAGCTTGAGGCAAAGAAAAGGAGAAGAGAGATGGTTTTTTTTCTTTGTATGTAGGTAAGGGATCTATCTATATTATTAATCAATTTTTTAGACCCTAATACGTATAAGATTTTCTGATATAAAAATAAAATTTCAAGCTATTACATCCTGAAAGAGGCATGTTGTATATTGTAATAAGAAAGAAACGAAAAAATAAAATAAAGTGCCTAGACGGAGAAATATACCAGTTTGTTTTCATTTCTGGGGTATTGACCCAAATCCCGGCCGGGGATTTCTGCTCGTTAGGTTGAAATCTCGTCACGAGTTGTGTCACTCGCTCCTGCAGAGCATTTGGAATTGTAAGAACTTGCAGTTTAGGTAGCCAACAGTGAGTTATTCTTCAACGTCTATCCTTAGAATGTGGATCAAGCTATTGAGAAAGGATAAAACGAGGAAAGTAAAATGATGTATCCAATGTACTTATTACGTCTCTGCAGAGAACACTGATACTATGACCTCTAACAGCCTGATTAACATCGAAATCTCGACACAAGTACTTTTCATTTTTCTTGGAACACAACTTCTTTTCATATATAAACATAGTAATAACGTTGAACAGGGAATTTGTTCTAGCTCTCTTACAAGGATTCATTCCAGAGCTGATATTATATCCCTCTTAACATAAGCGGCATAAAATCAACCCTAATATTAATTTTATTGTATACTTACGATATTGCTTCGTTATAACGGTGGAAAATCGATTTTATATAGATTCAAAAGTCCGAAAGGATAACACAGTGCTTTCGTACAAACCAGAAAAACGTCAGTGCTTGACTTTTATTGAGCTACGAGAAGAAGGATGCACTTGTAGCCCTACAGCTGCAAGCTCGTTTGTTTGTAAAACTGCATCTTAGATTGACCTGGTCTGAAGTATTACACTGCTACGTACTGCAGAACGAAGTACTCCTAATTGCAATACTATAATTTGCACTACTCCCGCCTACAGTACACGGGTTCGTTCTACTAGAAATCAGAGTAATTCAAAGTATCGCACTAAATGTAGAATAACAAAATTTATTGGTCACATCATATTATTATGATGAGACGATTCTCTCCCAAAGTCCTGTCTGCACTGTCGGACCTGAGGAGTGGAAGCACATAGAGCCATTGTCCAACAGCCGGTCCCTTTGAAGCGCATAAATCGTCGAAGATGAAGGTACACCCAAGCCTTGAGGTTTCGTGATTGGGCACAGTGTTGTTGATAATGGTGCGAAAGAGCTGTCGAGTGGAGACATACCGGTATTCCTCTCCTGAACCGATTGTTCGTGCAATACCGGATATCGCGACGATCTTGTCCTTGCCAAAGGTCAAATGTCGTTGAGAGTACTATCGGGATGATCCACGGCCACGAGCCGGGAGACAGAGGTCCTTTTTTAAAATGTCTCTATTCTGTTCTCCCAGTAGTTCTGATGGAATTCCAGTGAGAAACACCTCGCAAGCGATCTTTTCGTAGCACTCCCAATAAGCTTCCTTTTTTGTAAAATGCACAGTTCGGGTGGCTAACATCCGCTCCTGAAGAGTCCAACCACGGGTCTCTAATGGTAAGTCTGCAGTAATGGCGTACGGAAATGCCGGAACGCAATCATAAAAAGTTGTATCTCTTCCGTGCCCCACTGGAAATTGGCATCTCCATGACTTTTTTTGATCGAAAAAGCAACCGTGGCTGCTATGTTGACAAAAGAGCCTCCATACAGGCTTGCCATCGAAGAGCCTTCCTTTAGCCAATCTTCTAGACTATCTTGAATAATGCATAGCAAGTCAATCCAGAGATAATCAACGCCCATTTCTTTAGCGATGAACATTACGTCGGTGAAAGTCTTAGAGTATGCGTCGCGTGGGATTTCCTCCTGAAAGCTCAGCAGTGTGCCCATGGTTAAGGTAGGCCGTTTTATCTTCCCCCATCAATGGCTCAAGGTAGCATACGTCGGGGTGTGTTGGAGATACTATGTATAAAGTTAACAAATAATATCTAAAGACTAGGTAGGTCGTATTATAATACCCTACCTAAGTAACCATTATTAAATCCCGCTGTAATCAAGCTCTTCAGACAAGGGGATTAATATTTCATAAACTAAAGAATTAGTGGCCAAATAAGTAGAATATATTTAGCTTAGTTAACTTCTAGGTTTATACCTAAAATGGGGTCGCAAAAGTCTTTGTGCATACCCCACTTTTACACCAAAACTCTCTTTGTACATCTACTTATATAACTTAAACTTAGGCTATAAATATATCTAAAAATTTAGCTACTAAGTATTTTTAGTATTTAAAGTAGACTTTTCTATATTAGATTTTAATTATATCTAGTAGTTACTATAGGAAATAGTAAATAATTTAGGATAGTAAATTTTTAAGTAAATTTTAGTGTAAAAATAGTAAATTCTATACTCCTCTTACTTCTAATCTCTATTAATTAATCCTAGTTACTTATAATTTTAATATAGAGTTAGAAAAATATATTTAACTATTAAATAAATAGGTCTAGTATAAAGCCTTTAATTAATTATCTCTTCTTTACTATAAACTTTTAAAGTATTAGGTATAAGTTTTGGTGTAAAAGTGGGGTATACACAAAGACTTTTGCGACCCCATTTTACCTAACTAAAACTTATAACAACAACCTAAACCAAAATGCCACCCTCCTACACCACCTACCACCCTACCAAGGCATACTTAAAACCTCCCCCTCCTCCCCACTCCCCGGCCTCCCCCAAACAATCTCCGCCCTAGGTTCCCTCCCCTCACAAAACGACATAACAATATTAAAAAGCGTACTACTCCTAGTCTCAACCGGTCTACCCGGATCCTCCTGACAACAAATAGCCTGAGGAGCATTAAACAAATCATTAAAAACCCTCCCCCTCAACAAATCCCCACCAACCTTCCTCTCAAACACCTTCTTATTTTCCTTCTCTTTCAGCTCAGAAACAATCTCAGAAGTGATCTTTTGAATCCGTTCAAGACGAATAGGAGATCCAGAAAGCCAAGGCGGTTCATCCACAAACCTATTTTTGATAAAATGATTTGTGTGGCATACAATCCCATCATTATTCGGCTCAATATAAACATTTCCAAGAGGTGAGAGTTCAAGACTTTTGGGACCGGTTGGATCGGCTATTAGAATATGTGCTGATGAGGCTATTCCTCCTAGGTTTTCGAGGGTGCTGATTGCGGAGGTTGAGGAGGTTGAGTTGAGACATACGCGTAGGGCTACGTGGATTGGGATTTTGGTGGGAGTGGTTGGTTTTGCTCGGATTGCGTTTAGGGTTGTTCCTACAGAGGAGGAGTTGAAACCGATTTTGCCTACTATACCAGCCTGATCTTTGTTAGTCAATTTAGTCTCTAGTTAAAAATTCGAAAATACATAGTTTGCCTATTTGACTTGAGATGCTCAACGGTCTTTAAGCATCGCTAGATTACCCGTACAATTATGTAGGATAGTATGATGACAGCAAATTAGAAAGAAAAGGGGGGAAAGTCTCACCTCAGTAACCATCCAAATCCTAGGCAACCCAACCTGATCAATCCTCATAAAAACCAAATTCTCCTTAACCCTAGCAGTCCAATCCCAATTCTGTGCCAACAACACCTCCCCATCTCTATCCCCAATCCCATCCCCCACCCTCCACCCCAAACTAGTACAACCATCCGAAAACAACCCCAACGCAATCTCACTCCTACAATTAAGCGCCACAATATCCAAAACATCAAGACCAGAGCCTTCAGCAATACCTTCAATCTCTTCATAGATAGAAGGAGTTAGTTTTTGGATTGTAGAGGCGTAGGTACTTGATATTTGACGGACTTCAGCCCAGGTTAGGGAGGAGGTTGAGAGGAACATGGCTGTGTAGATGGAGATTTGGGAACGGATTTTTGAGGAGAGGAGGGCTCCGTGTTTGAGACCTATCTGTTAAGCCGGAATGATAGTTATCAGTGTTTGATCATGTGAGGTCATAGGTGAGGGTGTCTGAGGTATGCTGGTAATACGTACTTCTCGTGGTGAACCGGAGAGCTCAATCCGCTCTGGACCTTGGTAGCCGTCTGTTCTTGAAGGCATGGTTTTAGAGTCTATTTTGTGTTTTGATAGAAAGACGGTTGGGATCTTGACTTCACCACTCTTCTTGTGGTTGTGATGAGTTTTCAAAGTGGCAGCTAGCTGCCTTCAAGCCGTTATCTCGTGGTTTGTCAATCTATCCCACTTTTGCAACACCCCTCTTAACATAGTCGTACCTCGCACGTCATAATACAAATAATCTACCAATATTCTGTTGGCGCCTCATTTTCAGAATCAAATATATATTGTTGTTTACCTTTCTTCAGTGGTTCATTCATGATTTGAAAAAGAATGGAGAAGTATTAAAAATTTGTAATCTCAGAAGCGAAAGTCAATCCAAAAAGAAACAATAAGCCAAACTAAGTGAAAATAGACAAGAAAAGAGTCTTAGTATGGTACAGTATCGATGTGGACACAGTAAGTGGTTACATCGACACAAGAAACGGCAATCCACCAAATGTATGCAACATCCCTCAAGGTAAGACACAAAATTTACTGTAAAACTTACCTGTGCTATATTTATTTGAAGAAATTTAGCTATGAAGCATGTTTTCACTCTTACTGAGACCTGAGGATGTGTATTATTGTTGATATGATTGGTGTTGCTATCTGATAGATGTTCCTGGTATAGCGGTAGACCATCTGAAGGAAGAAAGTTTCAGCTAGGGATATATCTGAACCAAGATAGAAAGCGTTCTGGTTAGTTGTGTTCTGATGTTAGTTAAGCCATTGAGGCCACAGATAGCAATAGAGGTAACAATAGCAAGATCTCTTCAGAGCTTCGGCACAACAATACCCTTCTCAGATTTCATCTGGTTAGCACTCACAATTCTCTTCGTCCACCTAATTTCTTCCCAGTCTGTTGTTCTGATACTCAAGATACTTAACACCCAGCAAGCATTCTTGGTATCCTTTTGTAACCTACCCAAAGCTCTGGCCATGTGTTCCTCGCCGGCTTCAAGAAGTGCCCTACTTTCACTCTCAACAAGACCCGATGTTTTAAAGTTTTCCAGGATTCCATTCGGAAAGGGAGGCCGATCGTGGAAGAGATCAGCGAATTGAAAATGTTGGCGAACTGTTCCAGAGTCGCGTGAGGAGAAAGTGACACGGGCGAAAAGCTCAATTAGAGCATCTTGATTCACAGCATTGCAGCGTCCTCCTTCTTTAAGCATCTCGCCAATGCGGAAGCACGTGCGGAGCACTGTCTGTCCCGAGAGACCCAGAATAGGGGAGCGGTCGCGGATAAGAGGAGGGAAGTCAGGGCGGGCAAATGCCTGGAGAGGGAGATATTCGTGGCTATCATCAAGTCTGACGGTCCTGCTCAGTAAAGAATCTTTGGGTGAGCTTTGGGGGCCGGGCGGAGTCACCACAATCACGCTCTCTGGTGACGAATGTGACTCTCGTTGGGCGTGAGGTCTGGCTTGTGTGTCTACCCGAGGAGCAGGGCTTGCTTCTTCCGCAAGGAGATCTCCTCTATCTTGGTTTCTATCATCAGTACGAATAAAAGACCAATCTTCAGCCTCAGTCAACAGCTTCTCGTGGCCATCATCGTGAGCACATAGCCGGCACTTTTTGCCACCACCTTCTGCACAAACACAGTCTCTTGTATTTTTCCAGCCGTGCGTTTTGAGAGGCGAAAACTTAAGAGTACTATCGTATACTTCCTCATTAACAGAGTCATCATCAACAACGTATTCTTTTGCTACACTTGCAGGTGGCGCCTTTGTCTCTTTGACTTCATTTCCGAGCCCGGAGAGATTGAGCATTGCGTCTTCAATATCCGAGTCAGGGAAATCATCATCGATGATCATGGCTGCAGAGAGAAGTCGACGGTTAATTTTCGATGCTACAGGACAAGGTGTACTTGGCAGAAGTTTAGACGGCGACGAGCTTTCCAGAGGCTTCCATCTCGTGTAACTAGTCGAAGATGTCTCTGGTATAACGGTATCGGAGGCAAAGGCAAGAAAATCTTCGTCTTGTATGCCTTCCTCGTCAAATTCGTCGCTGGCCCAATAGTCTCTTGTTGTTTCTTCTGGGATTGATGGTTCCGTTGATTGAAGATGTGGTAGTTCTGAGTTTGGGATTTGTGCTTGTGGGCTGCTGTGCCTAATGATATCATTTCTAGTAGAGATTCGAAGTGACTCAGCATCATCGATAGGGAAATAGTTTAAATCGTTGGAGAGAAATTCTGGATAATTTTGCGGTAGATCATCAGAAGGCCCTTCATATTCCTCTTGCGCATATTGCTCATCGGCATATTCGTCGTATGCTTGGTCACAACCAGAAAGATGTAAAGATCGAGGTATGGCTGGAACATTGAGACTGTCATAAGGCTCCGACTGATGCGTTTCAACGATACCTTGCACACCATCGCTGTCCTTCTTAGTGGCATCTGATAAGGCGTATGGAGAGTTTTCTTTAGCGAATGTTTGACAATGCTCAACAACAGCGGCATGTTGATTGACTTGATGCCCATAAGTATCAGGAGCGGCCGCGAGATAAGTTTCGGCGCTAGGTTTCTGTTGACCATCAGGTCAGCCTCAATTAATGAAAAAATAGCATGTTCTCGTCCACTTACGTCACACCTCTGTATCGGATGGTCTCGGGGAGCTGCATCCACTGCATCTACTGCACTGCATGAGGCGTCCTTGAAATGGGAATCGCTTGTAGGCGCACCATAGTCTGACAAGACTGGAACTGATAAATGGGATGATACTGTGACTCCCGGCTGAACAGATGTGTGCGGCGGAATTTGATTTGAAGGTTCTACTTCTGGCAAGACCAAAGCCCGCGTTACCGGAGTCGATTCATATCTGAAGCAAGTCAACTTTTCCAGGGTTGTCTTTGACGGAACAATAGGAGAACTCTTCACTGTATTTTCAGTCGTTGTCCAGCCAGTATGTTTGATGATAGTTTTTGGTCTCAAAGGCTGTTCTAATCCTTTTGTCTTATTAATCACCGGCTTCGTGATCATTGAACCCCGAAAAAATTGGTTTTTTTTGCCCTGTGCATCAAAACCAACTCCTCTCCTCGTTCTGCTGGCTGTGTCAGGAGGTGTAATTAATCGCATACCACCTATGTCGCCGTATATCTCACTATCTTGTACGCTTTTATCCCCATCATCTTGGTTTTGATTTGGTTCGGGATTCTTTAGTATCGTTTTTACAGCTCTGTTGCGTTTGGCAGGTGCCGACTTCCTTCTCTTCGGGGCAGGTGGATCTCCTTGTTGTGGAGAGTCACCCTCGTCCTCGTACTCCCATACTTGTCCTAGACTTACAGAACGGGCCTTTGTTGCTTTCGCGGTCGGTTTTCGTCCTCGCTTCTTTGGTGACCGTGCGGCTGGTTTGGGAATGGTGTAGTCTTCGGGAAGATCATATAGTGCGTCGCTGTTGATACTGAAACCTCGTAGGTTGTTAGGCGCAGATTCTTGCCTGTGATTGATAGGTGTGAAAGATATCGGGCCAATTTCGACAGGCGTTTGCCTTGGGCTGAATTTTCAGTAGGGTTCAATAGACGATTTGATAGCGTACTCACAAGACTGTTGACGCTTCTCTAGTAACCTCGCCTGCTTTGCGTAGCTCCTCTCGATCCCAACCATGATATGTCGACATCTTGGCTACCTACGAAAGTACATTACACACACTACTCATTCTCACCTCACCACACCTCGTCCCCTCCCATCAGTTCAGACAGAAAACGGGTAGACTCTTGATGTTCGCGATGTGCTAGTTGAGTTGAGTAGGTAGAGGAGGAAGAGGGATATGAGGCTGTGAGCCATGGAAGGGACAAGGCTGATGCCAAGGCGGCATTTCCTTGCCACGGCAGTATCCGCAAGGCTGCCGTATTAATTTATTCACAACGCACTGATGCATGTGACGACAAGGCGGGGCCTCCTTGCGATGTCGAGAGTAGAGCATTGAATTTGCAGATAACCCTAACAACAACAAACATCGTTTGGCTGCTTGTTTCACAGCCATATTGCTGCCTTTTGACTTCGTGCACATCGCATCGCTTTGCTCGCTCTTCCATACTTCGTCTCTTCTATCCGACACTTTTGCTCTTATTCTTACCAAGACCCAGTCAGTCAGTGCGCAGAACCTAATCTTGAGCCTTTTAACGTAGCAATACCCCGCTGTTGCTTGCTTGTCCAGCCTGTACCACGCTGTATCGTCGCTCAACACGAGATATTTGCTGGACGAGGCAAGTTAGATACCTCTGGCAGATCAACTGCACCCATCAGCCACCGGGAGAAGCTGCAGATCATCTGCAACAACGGCCAAGGATCGGACCTGATCTCACAAACATCCCGCCTCTCGGCCGCTTCCAGAGCTACGAACCCCGGCGTAACACAACCCACCATGTTCTCCCAAAAGAAACCCTATTCAGCGGTGACTGTTAATGTCGAAAACCTCACCAGTGAGGATTATGAAGAAGATGACCTGAGTGGAATTCCCGATTTGGTTGAGGTTATCAAGCTGCAAAGCACGGGTCCAGCTGAAGCGGCTCGTGCGATTCGAAAGAAGGTACGTGATCACCAATTTGAAGCATTTCACAACTGAGCCTCAAAACTTTTTAACTATGGCGCTGGCATGTGTCACTCTGTTGTTATGGAATGCACAATCCAATACGGTGATTTAGATTACCCTAAGTCACATGCACATCAATTTCCTAGCCCTTCAACAAGATATATACTGACTCTGCATCCAACAGCTCAAGTATGGCAACGTACATCGTCAGCTTCGGGCACTGACGATCCTAGATGGGTTCGTATTTCCAAACAGCGCCTCCTTATGAGAAATCGTCTTACGGCTACTGAGACCTAGTCTAAGCACCCCAAACATTATAAAAAAGCAGTACTAAGTATGAAAATTTGAACAGTCTTATTCAGAACGCAGGTGCACGTTTCCAGCGTACCTTTGCTGATGAAATGCTTCTCGAGCGTCTTCGTGTCTGCGGTACTGCCGAATTTTCTGACCCTCTCGTCAAGGCTAAATGCAGAGAGTTGTTCGGATCATGGGCTGCGGAATATAAAAACGTCCGAGGACTTGAGAGAATTGCTGCTCTTCACAAGGTAAGCCAACCATCAAAATCCCTCGCACAAAAATTACAGCATTCGAACATAAGTTCGGATTCCTTCTGAATGAATGGACCGCCTGGTTTGAATGCATAAAAGTGCTATTCGGTCCAGGTTGGAACATCTGGCGAATATCACTTCTCAGTGAACAGATACTACTCAAATGTTGCTGTCGATCATCAATCAAATCGCACACATACTTTCGGTGGCTCAAACCCACCTAGTGATTAGAGTTGTAAGACTTGGATTTGTGGCAGGGAAATACTGACATAGATAGGAACTACCTCGTCGCAAGCAAGCCGTTACTCAGAACAATTCTAAAGTTCTGAAAGAAACCGAGGAAAACCCCTTTAGTGGTTCTGACGAGGAAGAGGCTGGGCCATCAACCAGAGCCTCTCCACCCCGACCATCGAACCCTTACGGCCTTCCTGCACCAAAACCCGCTCCAGCTGCGGTCTCTCTATTCTCTACTTCGTCTTCTAAAGACAAGAAGAAGAAAGACAAAAAAGGCAAGAAGAATAAGCACTTCAACCTGGAAGAGCAAAAAGATGCAATGAAATCAGCAATTGCAGACTCTTCTGTTGCTTCGACGAATCTCCTCAATGCTTTGAAATTGATCAACCGTGAGAGCGAGCGGATCTCAGAGAACAAAGAAGCTGTCAATCGATTTGAACATTGCAAGACCCTTCGGAGAAAGATTCTATACTACGTGCGTTAAGTCATAATAAAGACTTATCCAACATTTACTAATTGGCATCAGATCCAACATGTCGAGTCTGAGCAGTGGTTGGGCGGTCTGCTTCATGCTAATGATGAGCTTGTCACTGCGCTCATCTCTTTCGAACAGCTTGATAGATCAATTGATGCCGATAGTGACAGTGAGGATGAAATGGCAGAGCAGGCACATGCTTACAAAGGTAAGGGCTTGAATTTGTGTGGAGCTAGCACAGTGCTTACATTAATTAGTTCTGGCATCGAAGGGCAAGGAGAACGATGCCTCCCGCGGTTTTGCGGGACTTCACATCAGCCCAAGCCATACTGGACATTCCCGGCCACCACCACCTCCCCGACCAGTTCAACCTGCAGAAGAAGAGGAAGAAGATGACTTTGAGGAGGAAGATGAAAATAATCCGTTTGCCGATCGAAATGCCCTTCACACTCCGAGAATTGAAAGAGGCGAGCCAAGCTGGCCTGTGGGTCCTACGGCAAATGTTTGAGAGTGAGATCTAATAGATCAAGTTTTTTTGGTTGTCAAACATTACATATTCTTAAGTATTCTTACCCTTTGAGATGTTGGATGAGCTTGTCGTAAGGGGTCCCAGGAAGTCCATGAGACGAGTGGTTATTGTATGGACTTTCGGGATGCAGCTTTAAATGATGATTACAATGATACACTACTATTTTCGCACGATCATATTCTGCTTCCAGCTTGAGTCGAAACTGAAGATTACTGGAAGGACGTCTTCAGAACTGGAAACAAAGAACAGGCTTTTTTCTTAGTGACTCGCTGTCTCACCTGGAGCCAAATGGTGGCAAGTGGTTACAACAGCAGATCTAGCTGGACAGGGATTGTTAATCTATTAAGCCAAATCTATTCCCTTCGTCTTAATAATATCTTTGTGGTACAAACATCTGATCGAGCAATTGCATACCCGGAAGCTACTCTTAGGCTCTCCCATCGAGTAAAAACCTAGGTCGAGAATGTTACTCGTCTCCTAGTTGTGGGGGCTCTAAGCCCTTTTGATTCATCACATGCAACCCGCCATGCTTGAATCCCTTATCTTCTAGCAACTTACTGTAATTACAAGCACGGCCTTCAAGTTCACCCCTAACCCCCACTCGTCCACCGAAATTTCTATCAACGCCTCAAGATCCTTTGACCACAATTGAATTGAAGCTTATCAAACACGTTTATACAGAGAGTTTTCAATCTACAACCTTCAAATGTCAAAATATTATTAGCATACTTCTCAACCCCAACATCCAACCAACCAAAAAAAGAAGAAGAAAAAACTTACGATGCCCTCACTTTTCCTTTCGCTTCCTTCCCATCATTATATTTCGTCTTTGGATTCCATCTTGCTCGTTCAGAAAGTGGTAAGAAATCAAGAAAAGGAGCTGCGCTTTGGAATTTGGTGTGGAAATCTATGTCGTACAGCATTATATGTTAATTAGAATACCTCTTTTTTCTTCTTTTTACTGTAACCAATTCTAATGTATAGAAGTATTATGAAGGAAGTAGGTAGACGATATATATGGACTTACCTATTGCATTCGCTTCTATCTGAGGTCGTAGGTATAGGAATCTGAGAGTGTATTCTAGGGTTGCTAGGGCGTCTTCGCGGGTTAAACGATTTGCTATTTTTGTGGTGATGGTTGCTCTTTTGAGTCGGGTTTGTTGGAAGTGGGTTAGGGCTTTGTGGATTTCTGAGAGGGAGGGGGGTTTGGGTGGTGTTTGTGGGGATGTGGGTTTTGGGTTTGTTGGAGTTGTGGTTGTGGTTGTGGTTGTGGCTGGGCGGTTCAGGAGGGTGTTGAGGGCGTTTGCTAGAGCTGCTGCACTTTCTACTGCCTGGGTTTTGTTTTAGATATTAATTTTTGGTAGTATGAAGGGATGTAGAAGTATAGATTTTAGAATGGATCGAAATCTGAGAGGGAACTGGACTTACTTGATTACCACCCTGACCCATATTCGGAGTCATCTTATGAACAGCATCACCAACACCAACAAACCTCCCCCAAGTCCAACACTCATTAGTAGCCTCCTCCATCGGCACAAAACTAAACCTTCCACTCCCCTCCGTAGCCTTCCATAAACCCCTCAAACTAACATTATCAATCAACTGAAAGTCTCCAAGTTTCTCAACCTGTCCTTCAATATCCTCCTTAGTATATCTCGGGATTTCATGATATGCGTAACGACGTGGCATTTTGGACATGAAGAACCAAAGTGGTACTCCACCTGTACCGACGAATACGAGAGAGTTATGATCGATGTCTGATGCTGTTTGAAAGGTTCCTGCTTCGAGTCCGAAGGTGGGTGTTGCTATACCATATATACAATTATATTCAGCTGTTATACTATCTTTATCTTTTCTTATTACTTCGATATCTCCGTTTTCTTCTGCGTTTCGTCGCATTTCTTCTCGGACTCTACTATGGATTCCATCTGCGCCTATAACTATATCGGCTTTGTATGTGGTTCCGTCTGAACATTTGATCGTTACTCCAGATGGGGTTTGATTTATTTCTGTCACTTTTTTGGAGAGGTGGATGTTTTGTTTTTGGGGAGGGGGTAATTGGTCGTAGAGGAGGCGGAGGAAGGTTTTCCGTTCGATTATTGTGTGTTGACATCCTAATCTATATCATAGGTACCTAGCATCAGCACGATCTCTCCAGTATCTCAACACATCAATTTCTGATATTTCCTCCCCTCCCAACTTCCATCAACCATAGTCTCAAATACTCGTAGTAAAAGTAAGAGAATAAGCTTACCTCTGACTAACAACCTCCGGCCAATCCGTCCTACTAACAAACCTCCCATCGGACCTCCTCAAAACCACCTCCCGTAACGGTTCCCCCACCTCCTCAATCTTCTTACAAACACCTAACTGATGTAAAATCCTCGCTCCGTTAGGCATTATAATAATACTCTGTCCTACTTGTGGATCGATTTCTTGTCTAGCTTCTAGGAGCGTGTATTCGATACCAGCTGCTGAGAAGGCGTGGGCTAGTGTTAGTCCTGCTACTGAGCCGCCGACTATTAGGGCTTTGAAGGGGGGTTTGGTGGTTGTTGGTTGATTCATTGTGGTTTTTGGGTGGAGAGTGTGGTGAGAATGAAGAGGTATTGGGGAAGGGGTTGTGGAGAGGATAAGGATAAAAGATGTGGTTTAGATTTTCAAATTTGAAGGTAATGTCGTGATATTATCTCCTTTTTTTTATCAGACACGTATTGGATACTTTCACGTACTTTATCTTACTTTTGAAAGGGCGTGTGTTAGGAAGTTTGTTTTTGAGATGACCAGTGAGGTTGCATTCTGTATACCGAATATTGACCTAAAATCTTACCTGCTGGGAATAATCTGACGAGGCTGACGAGGCTGACGTTATGAAGTTTCCCTTGACGTTCTTACCTCGGTTGTTGAGGATTTGATTGTAACTATTTCGTAGAAACGCTACGTCTTATCCCTGTGATGGTAGGAAAAGGGGTTTACTAAATTTTGAGGATATAAAACCTGTATGATAGAAAAGTGCCATTTGATGAAGGAGAGCCGGATATTTGCTTACCCGCAACTAGTTCTCACTAATGGTGTGCGCTAGTTCTGAAATAGCCAATCATGGAAATTGTCCGATTTTCTAGAACGTGGGGTCGCTTAAACATCATTTTTCTCGAACCACCTCTTCTTCAACACCAATAGAGAAAACCATTACCAGCAGAATCATCAAGATGAAGTGGTTACAACCCAATAAAATCAAACCAGCACCACCTCCACAAATCGATCCCACAAACCCCAACATCCACCGCTGGGAAAACGGACTAGTGCTCTACAAAAACTTCATAACGGCCTCGGAAGAAGCCTCCACAATCTCATCAATCCTGTCCGATGACCAATGGTCCGGAACAGGCAAAAGAACAACCCGTCATTTCGGATATCGTTTCGATTACACAAACAATGGTGCAACCTCATCAACAAACGACGAACCACTTCCTCCTTACATAACCTCTCTTCTTCCACGATTACCCATTCAAGAATATTTACCTGATCAATTTACTGTTCAGTATTACCCGCCAGGAACGGGTATTCCTCCTCATGTTGATACTCATTCGATGTTTGGAGAGGCGATCTATAGTTTGAGTTTAGGGAGTGAGGTTCCTATGGTTTTTAAGAGGTGTGGTGAGGTTGAGGCGAGGAGGATGAGGAAACCGAAACGGTGTTTGGTTGGGAATTCTATTCATCAGGATTCTGATATTGGAGGTGAAGGGGGTATTCCAAACAAAATTGATTCTCAATCTTCAACTCCTACTGCTGAAGAAATTAAAGCAGAAGAAGAGGAAGAATGTGAAAGTTGGGAATTATATCTCCCTCCTCGCTCTCTTTTGATTATGCTTGGTCCGTCTAGATATGGATATAGTCATAAGATTCGAGGGAGGAAGTTTGATCAGAGGGATGGGATGGTTGTCGAGAGGGAGGGAAGGTATTCTATTACTATGAGGAGCGTTTTGAAGGGGGAGGAGATTGGTTGTTGTTGTGATTATCCGGGGGTTTGTGATGCGAGGATTAGGGAGGAAGAGAGGGAGGAACAGAGGAAGGAGGAGAGGTTAACTGGGGGTGGCATGAAATCGGGGGATGTAGTAGAGGGGGGGATGTTAAGTAGATGACTTACAAGTTACTTAGACTTTAATACCGAATTTATAAATAAGCGAGGTATAAGAATGTCAATACCTTTTTTAGAAGGCTTAGTCTTTTCTTGCCGATAGCTATTTTGTTTACTTTAGGATGTTTTACAGTATACTTTTTACTTAGGTCTAAAAGTTATAGACTTTTAATATAATTTAAGTAGCTATAGTACGTAGGATAAGTGAACCACGAACATAATCGTAGGCGCCACCGATACTTCGTAAGCACTCCTTATGAAACTCGCAAACATCAAGATCTACGGCTATAATGGGAAACATTATAGTATATAAATTCCGTTTTCAAGACGTGACCAGAAACTGGCCGCCAGACCATACCAACAAGAAGTATTGGTGTTACGAATCTGGATATAACCAGCGTGTGACATGGGTGGTCTGGGATTTGGTAAGAGCGGTGCATTTCAACCCAATACGACATCTGGCTATGAACCGTATCTTCAATGCGTTTGCCAACGCGATGACGAGGTGAGGTGCCGGCTGTGCTGTTCTTGGGACCTAAGAAGAGAAGACGATTAGTGATAAGATATTCTCGAATGTGATGTCGTAGCTCTATAACGGTGGCACCCCTTATAGACAAACCGGGACACGCCGAGAAAAAGGAAAAAAGTTTCGGGTCTGGCTAATCGTAAGAATAGATTCCCATCGGGGAAGAATTCGATTATTCGTATGATTCCTCCGGAATAACTGAACATCCCTCGCAGTAACGTGTCTCGCCTCCTGTGGACAGTCGAGCAGTAACCAAGCTTGTGCGAGATGCCATATAGTAGGATAATTATCCGTAGAACACCACACAAAATCAACATCGTACATTCAGTCACCATCAACCGACTTTACTACAGTCCTACAGCTGTCAAATATGGTTTTAAGAATATAACGGAGCTTTTCATAGTAAGTCGGAAGAGCTGTTTTGCATATAAATTGACTGCATGGCGTTGCTCGGTTCGCCCCCCAGTGACGGAGCAACGGGCCTTGCGCGCCTACTCAGCTGATTGAGGCATCCAGCGAATGGGACACTCGAATGCCACCTGGCCTTTCTCGGACATCATTGACCCCGTGAGGACGACTAGCGTAGATTCCATGTTAGAGAGGTCATGTTGAAGGTCGTTCATAGCTATATTGTCTCTTAGCCATTAGGGAATTAGTGCAACCACGCAAGCATGGGCCTGAACGCCTGGCAAGCTACAGAGCAGATAGATATGCAGTGTCTTGCCATGGCCTTGACCGCAGTGGATATCAAGGCCACTTGGGCCAAATCTAGGGTCGGCGGTCGGCGGTGTCTCCATCAAAAGTACATAGAGCCCTGATTGGCTAGGAGTCGCAGTCGGAAGGCTTGTAAACGTTTCGAGGTCCTATGCGTTGTCGCCATCTGTAGTAAGGACTCGGCGTATCGGCCACATATCAAGAGAAGCAAGCATGGAATTCGCGAGGTCATAAATCGTATTCAACAAGAGAGTAGTCTGTAATTACTGATATGTTCATTATTATTATTACAAAACTCCCATCCATGGCAACAGCGCACCGCTTGTTCACGCCGTACAATGCAGAATGACCCACAAAGCTACCTACGTTCAGCGGGTGCCGGATATGGTCTAACCCGGCTGCTGTTATTGCTGTCGAGAAGGTACGTATCGCGGAGGAGTCTCCTTGGGATCGATATCGAGCAACTATATGGATACAAGCAAGTCAGCAAGCATCTAAGTTCGGCCTGATAGGGACTCGCAAAGTAATAGTTTCAAATTCGCTCATACATCCAAGGAAGGGATAAATTGCGCTCACAGCACGTCTGTAAAAGGTTCTTTGGCGACGGCTAGCGTGGAAGCTGCGAATTGTGTGGTATATTGAATCATGCGAAGATTGGGAAGGCTTGTAAGAAATAGCGAGGAGGCTTACCTGGCGCGTCTTGTAATAGCAAGTAAGAACTTGGGACGAAGCCCAAGTCGATCTCGTGCTTGGTGCAAGGATAGAACGAGGAGGGAAGTTGGGGAAAGGCTTAAGTACTCGTGATTCTTTTTTTGTGGGCTGCTCGCTTATCTAGATAAGATCACTAGCGCTAGACCAATTACAGTTCTCTTGGTGGGCTAATCGGCTGCGCAAATTAATTCTACCCTATGCTATGCTCCCTCTACAAGAAGCATATCCTTATTGCACTCCGCATGAATCCTGTGCCTATGCACATACTCGTTCCCTTACTCACTGTTGAAGACTAACAAAGACTGATACTACTCGCAGTGCACCAGGCATTCTGTCTGTTCACCCTGAAGCACAAGAGGCTAGGCGTCAAGGAAAATGTCTAAGAGCTGTGGAGAGGCGGCTCAACCAAACTGACGTACAAAGGAAGCATTATCTTCAACTTAAAAATATAAAGGCTGCAGAGAAACGGCTCTGTAGGACTGACGAAGAGAGGAAGGGGGGGAAAAAAAATCGAATTTCAAGAGAGAAGGGGCTGAATAGGACTGACGAGGAAAAAGGACATGATTCTCAGCTTCGAAAGGCGAGCGGCCCAACACCTGCAGATGGCCTAGAGGCTCAGCGGCAAAAGAAAAGTCAATATGACGCAGACAGGCATCGCAATCGGACCGCCGAAGGAAAGGTGCATGATTTCCAACTTCGGGATTGCCCTGAAGTGCGAGAGACGAACCGCCAAAGTCTTGGGGAAATATTACGCCGCTCTGACCTGGGAAGATTTGATGGCTTCGCGAAAAAAAGTGTGGGGATTATGCCGCTGTGAGCTCTGCCAAAGACAAGAAGGAATCGCATCAAATTCAAAAAGACCTCAACTTAACGGACGAGCAGCTCGCGTACATGCACCAGCAACTCCCGAGTCATGCGATGAGGCGTTCATTTTTCGAAACAGGATCCGCTAGCAGAGTTGCGGAAATAAAAAACAACCTGGACTTGAGATCATCAGGAGATGTGCTACAAAAGCAATGGCCTAGTAAACCATTATTTGATAAGGTCAAAGATCGACTGGCCCAGATTGCGAGCGGACATAGGCCAGAGTCAATGCTCGTGTGCCAAATCGAGTTCTGGTCAGTCTCAAGGAAGATCTTCGAGATTGGGATAACCTCGCTTCATTCTGATCAAGTTACAGTAAACTCTTGCATTAGACATTATTGCAGCGACAGAGAACTTCTTACTCCACGGGACGGATCGCCACCCCTACATAGTACAGCTTATCGCAGGTTATAGGTAATCGCTGTGATATTCTCTCCTTCATAATATTCATCTCGTCTCTCCACATGTTTCCATTGTAGCTGATCACCGATCAGTCTCTTACGCAACCACCTCCAAGGGTCATAAACTCTCCTTTCAAAGATTTTTTCATAGTCATTCGGAAGGGAGAATTCAACCACAACGTCCTTCCTCACAAGTGACGACAGCGCCCGTATATCACCTACTGGATCTAACCACAAGTTGAAGAAGTCACCTGCACGCGACGTAAACCGCAACTTTTTCAGCTTTGGGAAGGACTTCAACAATGCCGCCATCAGACAAAAATTGCATCTTTGAATAAGATTCCTTAGAAACACGTAGAGATACCTAGTCAGCACCAGTCTCCTCTCCATAAGCCGTTTAGTCGTCTGCGGTTGCCTACCTGCAACGCCATCGAGCCGAAAATCAATAAATACCTCTTCGGTATTCTCTCTCAACAACCACTGGTTCATGAACTCTAGAGTCCTCTCTGCCGAGCAAAGTGTAAATGCTAAGTCATCAGTGATATGCAACCTGATGCGCGGGAATTGGATGAATCGAAGTGTTTCTTCAGCGACTTGGTGATTAGCCTGACGGAGAGCGAAGAAGCCGATTTTGGGGCTACCCATTCGACGGCGTGGAAGTTGTTGATAGTTGGCTGTGATTTTGAGGTCTTGGAGTGGGCTATCGAGGTTTCGTTGGCATCGGTATCGGTGCCCATTGGGTTCAAGCGAGGTGGCGATGTAGATTTTATGTGAGAAGTCGTAGATCATTAGACGAATTTCTAGTGGGAGTTGAAGAACTGGGAAGTGGGTTGAGGTTGAGGTTGAAGAAGACATTGCAAAACGCAGTGATTCAATTGCAATGAATTGGCTAGTGGTAGTGGTACCCGTGGTCTGAGCGAAGTGATGATGGATTGGGGGCTTGGCAAAGAGAAGAATTGCTCAGGTCCATCTCAGGTGCTCAAGGCCGACTTATTCCTGAACGAAGGAAGGCTGCCTAGATGAAGTGTACGTAAGCTGTCTGTGTGGAGCGGTGGAGGCTCTCCAAGGCAGCAGCGGTATCACTCACCTAACACCTATTGTATGTAAACAGTGGATAATGACCTGCGGAAGAGTTTGCTGGCTTCCTCTATTACCTCTGGTCCCTAGTTCTACCAGTAGAAATCTAATAGTATATGCGATATATAAGGCGATATATATGTGCTTTTAACTTTGAGCTTTAGTAAGTCAGGGAAACGGACTCTTATCTATAAGGAAAGTTAATATTAGATCGATGTCAAGCTCCCCTGAAGGTACTATCTTGTGGTTAGTAATCAAAATACCGCACACAAGGGTAGCTGGGGCCTATTATAACCTAGTCACGTGATATAAAATACACCTCCCTGATGGTTCACCGCTCTCTTCTCTTCCTCCTTTCGCCTCGCTTGAGCAACTCACATCGTATCTATTGCTTTATATGTAACCTTTGAATTTGGGTAAGAGCTATCACCTTCTTGTATACAAATTAGGGTCTCCAATATTGACAATTTTACGATAGAACGCCGCGGCATCTTCGTCATCATCACAAACTTGGAAGTACAGCATCATCACATCACCACTTCTTGTTCTCCAACACTCAACGTCTGTCATGTTACATTAAAACTGAGAACATGCTACCAACAACGGATTTCGAGATCCTCACCTACAACGCTCCCTCAACAGATTCAACCCAAACTCCAAACTCTCCAATCCCACCTCCACCATCAGAATCCTTAGTCCTCCAAACAACATCAACATGGACACACGCCGGCGCATTCCTAGATCCACTCTCCCTACCACCAAGCTACCACACCTGGTCCAAAGGAACCTTCCAATCCAACTCCTCTAACCCCTCCAACTCCTCCAATTCCGACACATTCCTAAACCTATTCATCCCCTTCCTATCATCCCTACATACCTATTTAAAAGAAACCTATTTAACTCATTATTGTCTTACAATACGTGCTCAGAAAGCGACGTCTGATTTCGATATCCCGAGATGGCATGTTGATAGGAGATTTTTTGAAGAACCTATCACATCAGAAAGCAATGTTGCCCCATCAAACAAAACCCAAAATAATTCGGAGAAAACTCATAGGAGTGAAAAAGAGAAAGAGATAAAGAAAGAGACTTCGAATTGGAAATTAGCAACGGCATTAATAGGACCAGGAACCTTATTCCTAAGAGACAGTACTAAAGGACGGGCTTTACTTTCAAAGATCGAGAAGGATTTAAAGTTGATAAGAAGGAAGCAAGGTCATTATGCGGTTGATGAGGAACATGTTTGTACAAGTTTTAGATGTCTTGGATGTGCTGAGATGGCTGAGAGTGTTCGGGTTAGGTTAGCGGAGGAGATTGTGGGGGAGGAGATGGAGGTTGTTCAGGTGGGAAGAGGTGAGGTTGCTGTTTTTAGGGTTGAGGGTATGGAGATGGGGGTTGGTGATAGTGGGGGTGATGATGTGGGTGTGGTTGGGGCGGCTATGCATTCGGAACCTGTTATGAGTAGGGGTGATCGTGTTTTTGTACATGTTGTTCCTGGTAGGGAAGATGAATTGAGGAGATTGGTTGAGGGGTGGGGGATGGAGTTTCCGAGGGATTGGTCGGTTGGTGTACTTGAGGATTGGGTTGATAATTAAATAATAATGTATTTTATTGAGGTTCTTATTACTTATAAGTTTAGTTTATTTAGACTAAGAACTTGGTAGTAAACGAGTAAGTGGTCTCTTGGATACATTTCCTATCTCTAGGAGATTATCTTAAATTTTCTTAAACTTTGAGGGTCTTGGTTTCACAATGAGACCTGTTATTTTTAATTATACCTATTAGATGCTATACATAAGATGATTTCGTTGGCTTTGGCTCCTAAGCAAAAGTTGAGGGGTGATCAGCGTTTCTTTCTCTTACTCTTTCATGGCTAATTGTTCTTCTCCCTATAAATCTTACAATAACGTAGTTAAGGAGTTACGCTTTAAGATCTACTTTATTCATCTCGTTTCGTCGAATTAGTTCGTTGATTTTAGACTTACTAAGTCAATCGCTATTATTAATATAGATTGGTTTTAATATTGTCTTATTTCGTGCCTTACTAGAGTACAGTACCTAAACCGGTACGCCTAGAGTAGCTTTAGCCTATACGGCAACATCGAATTACTCCTAATTTATATAGGAAATGATGCTCTAGGGTACCTGTTTACTACCAAACGCTCCCGTAATAGGGCTAAAACTAACTATATACATAGACTATAGGGATGGTGGGTAGGGAAAAACGAAGCTTTCGATGAAAATCGTGCTGTTGATGAAGAGAGGAAGATTTTACTAACGAGCAGTAATTTTATATGGGTCTTGCACTAAATTATACTGCGGCAGAGCCCGACTCCACTCTTTCATAAAACAGGCACTTAAACTGCTTCGCTTGCTAAATACTTTTTCTTCTTTTCAGACTTTCGCTATTACCAACGACTTCATCTTGACTTAAAAGTTTTACATAATATATAGCATAATGCTTAATTAATATAGCAGTAGTTATTTCATTGTTCTGCTAGATAGGATAGTTAAAGATTGGGAAGTATTAGATAGCATGAATTCACATTTTCTTACCATCCGCCCTGCGATCCGTAAATAGCAATAGCTAAGCTCTATCACGTCTTTACTTATCTTAACCTGGCGGCCATACTCACTGCCTCGCTATGCCCGCTCTAGCTTCATGATGTTCGCTTCAATCTGGCCCTTCCTTGTATTCTTTGTTTTAACCAGCTTTTTTATTTTCTCCTTAATATCGATCCTTAGCTGGGAACAAGGGCCACTGCCAACTCCTCCACCTGCCACCATCGCTGTCGTCAGGTTACCAGCCGACGGCAGCCCGGCTCATCTCCTCTCACTTACCACGATAAGTGTGACTAATAATACGGATATATTCCTATTCCACGTTCCCAATCTACACCATTACTGGAAGACGGACGATGCTTGGGACTATCGCGATCTAAATAGATTTGAGCTCCAGCAACAGCATCCTTTATCTTGTAATGGAGTTTATTATATCTACTTCTCCTTTGCCATAGATGATTTACCAGAGAATTTATCGTCTATTCCGGACTGGATCGACGTTAGTAGGCGTAGAAGGTATTGGAGAGATGTCTTTGTGGTTAAGATGACCCCGCATGAGTATGGAGAACATGGTTGGGCTGCGTATGAAGATATAGTTCCAGAGTTTCTGGATCTACTGAATAGGGGGCTATCAAGAGATGGATAAGATCTATATCGAAAGACTACACTTGCTGTCCTGTCCCCCCATCCCCTTCGTTTTCCTAAAGTATGATATTTAGTGGCGCCGTTGAATTAAGGAAATGAAGGATCGATGATGTAATTAAAAGTTTTCGGGGTTGAGGGCTCTATTGCCTCTATATCTTGGCCTCGATAACCTGTGGTGTAAAAGATGTGAGCCCTGTAGTCACTATGGCGTTAGCACTACAGTACAGTATTAAGCGAGGTTGATTTTGAGTCTCTATTCTAAGGCTTAGTGTTATGTGTATGGGTTATGCGGATTATTCTTTGTAAATCACTTAAAGCTCGCTCGATGGCTAAAGTTGCGGCTGCAGTTCGCGTTCCGTCTATGCAGCCAATTTAGAGATTACTGTATAGTAAAAGTTCTCTTGATTTTATTCGCTAGATATTATTTCACTAGATTCTCTTATACAGAGGAGCTTCCTTATATAACCTGTCTACTAGTCGGGGCTCGAATGTTTTACGAGGAAATATACTGGGAATTCGACTTCTTTGGCCTCTTGGAGGATTCAGGAGTGTCTTTCGGCGAGAATATTTTCTTGTATTGCTAGCCCGTTTTGTCTCAGCGGACCATTCGTTCTATTTTAATATAGCTTCCTCAAAACTTCTCTTACAAAGCAAATTGTTAAGCTAGTGCCACGATGTTGTACACTCAGATATGTATTGCTCTGACTCTGGCTTTCGCAATATAGAGAGCCTTTTTCTGAGTGCTATCAGTTTGCTGTAAAAATAATATAAACTAATGATGCATACTTCTTATCTTAGGAAATCGTTTAACTCTCGAGGTATAGTATTAACCTTGAAAAGAGGATTTAGACTCAATGCTGTAGCATCACTCGATACAAAAGTGCATGCTTTATCAAACACTAAATTTTCTTTGTGAAAGGTCAATATATAAGTCGGCAACACACTTATCACCTATCGTAGAGAATGAATTTACTAAAATCTCAGAGAAGACCGATAGGTATAAGCACATATTCAATCGTAGTATTGAAACAATAAACGAACCTGTAACCTCGAACGTGTAGATTCTCGATTTCAGCAGGAGCTAGGTGGTACGGAAATTTCGCATTATATTATGTACCATGAAGTTATATACTAGTCTACTTTGATGTTCGACTACAAAAGCACTCTCTATTAAACCACAACTCGCTTTTATTAGGCTGCTAAAGACAAGGATACACCCTATAATTATCTCTTTGTTCGTCAAACGGCTCCTTCTGCATGGATTTGACACCCCGAGAACTTCACTACTAAAAGATATATGTATTTTGCTGTTCACGTCCTAATGGTCAGTGTCGAAGTCGTTTGACGAATAAAGGGATAGCACAACTTAAGCAACTGATTAAGAACACAATTGGTTCTATAAAAAAAACTGAATTGGAAGGCGCTAATAGAGCTCTAGTGACAAATGATACAACTGTTTTGATTAACTTTCAATTAGGTCAAGGACAGAGAAAGATGAAAATCATGAAAATCATATGAAAAGAGTACATGCTCTAACTGCTTCGCTTGCGGGTGAGTTACTTGAGTCTGATACCATATGGCAAAATAATCACATTTTAAGTAGCCTGGCTGAAGACAACCCTGGAAACAACAATAGTGAACATCGGTCACATATACATGACCAGGCTCAGAAAGACGCTTAGTAGCACCTTTTCCCCCAAGAAAGCTACAATGAAGAGATACGTAGGTATGAAACAAACCCCTAAGTAGGGCAAAGCCGTGCTCAAATGTGTTTCTATTGTGTAGATGCCTAATGTATTCCCCAAATATGACGGATAAAGTAAAACTAGAAGAAGATTCAGTCAATGTAAACGCTATGAGCGACACCAAAGCTAAAGCACAAAATTTGCGTTAAAACGCGCAAAACGCAGGGATTAGTTTTGGCACCTCTTACGAATCGGCTCAACAAGTGGCGAAAGTCAAGTCTGGCGGCTTATACTTGTGTAAAGTAATGCAAATCATAAATATTAGGTTTATTCTAGGATGTAAAGTTCAAACTATCCGTAAAAGCCAATCTTAAGAAGTGTCTAAATGGGTTTAGACTATCATCTTAAATTATACATTTATCATCTATAACACATTGGTATCATTCAATCCCACCTTCTACGTGCGTATCCTTCTGAGATGAATGTCTATTGTTCTTTGGTAAGTCTTCTATAAGCTGAGATCACCGTCAAGTCTGACTTGTATTATCCTAAAAAGGTTGCCCCCAACAATCACATTATAGAAAATACTCTACAGAGCCTTCGTCTTATAGAAGTTAAACAATGTCTTGTTTAATGCAGACCATACTACAGGATTATATAGTATATCTAGGAATCTGAAAACTGTAATATAGGCGCACATGTTCTTTTCGGTTTCTTTTCGTTCTTTTTTTTTGTTTTTTTCACTGCAGTGGTACATTTGATCTGAATAACTCACTTGATTTGGATGACGCGCCTGGTTTACATATTTGATATAAAGCTTGCACAAGTACCTCAATATTTCCTACGCAATTTTTATCTTAACTCTTCTATATAGCCTTATTTTTTGCTCGACTTCATTTACGGAGGAGTTAGGAAGGAATCATGAGGTCTTGTGCATTAGCATCAATGCAACCAAGAGGTTTTGCAAACGCCAAGTTGCATGTAGGAGTGCAATCTTGTATTGCGAAGCTGCATGATTTCCAGTCGAGAACTTCCAATCCCACAGAAAATCTACGTGGATACTACTGTGAAAAGGAAGATAGAATCTGCATAAGTTCAATGTCCACTTAAGAGTAAGGGATAAACAAGCATAACTCCACAAAAATGTATCTCCACACCCCAGACGGAACACCGTCGGATCGAAGCCACCGATGCGGTGTTTTGCATAACTGCCGGCAATGCAGTGCATGGTATCGGCGGTTTGGCGCTAGGTGTAAATCGCTTAGTAAAGGGGAGCCAATTGTAGCACTTCGCTTTCAGAGAACAGGGGAGACTGTATCGGTTTTTGTCCATTCTGAGAATTACCAAGTACGGCCGTACTTTTTAGAACATTCTCCCTATGAAAATAAAATACATACAAATACCAAGCATAGTCCCATTGCCTTTCTTTCCTTTGCAAAGTAAAGACGACGCTCATTTAGGTTGTCTCAGGCTTCTGCACCACCTCTCATCATGTTGTTTTTGCAAGGACTAGGCTTGAGTTTAGCTCTTGTAAGTTCAGTTGATCTAGGTGGCTCAGTTGTTTCCAAAGAAGACATAAAAACCAATTACTGCCGTGTGAGGCCATACTTTACGCCACAATTCGGGTGATCTACAATCTTTACTTTCATCCTTTAGCAAAGTTTCCCGGCCCGAAGCGTGCGGCCATTTCCAACATGTGGTATTGCAAAAATTGGATTGAGGGGCGGTGGGCCTTCACCATGGAAAGCTTACACGCTCAATATGGTATGTGTCACTCGGGCAATGAAATCTACACTGGCCTTCAGATAACAATGTATAGGTGACGTGGTTCGCATTGCACCGAATGAGGTTAGCATCTGCACTGTCCGGGCGGCGAAGGACATTTATGGACACGCATCGAAAGACCGTTCTACCTTCTTGAAAAGTTCATTCTACACCGTTGGCAACGGAGAAGCCCCAACTATAGTTGCCGAGCGCGATCCGAAGAGACATCAAGAAGTCCGAAGACTCTTATCGCATGCTTTCAGCTTAAAGGCATTGCGGTTACAAACTGACGTGGTCATTCATTATGTTGATTTGTGGATAAAACAGATTGAAAGACATGGAAGCAACCCCAATGGTATTCGGATAGACGAGTGGTTCAATTGGGTAACCTTTGATATAATTGGGGATCTAGCATTTGGCGAACCCTTTGGAGCTGTTGCGGAAGGTGAGCAACCTAACCTAACCCGTCCCCATTTGCAAATAGAAAACTAACTTATCTGGCTGCAGCCAAAACCCATTTCTGGATCGGTCTCCTTGTAAACAGTCTATACGTAGTATCATTTCCAGATCTTCTTCGCCGTTTACCCGCTTTGGTATTGCTGGTACGTTGGCTACTACCCGATCGAGCAAAGCTTATGGAACAACGCAAACAACATCGGGCAATGACTTTTGAAAAAGTGCAAAATCGAACGAAGAAAGAAAACGCTCGTGATGACTTCTTCAGTCAACTCCTTTCCGAGAAGCATGGAAAATTGGGCGAACAATTCCTCCTTTCTCATTCCACCAGTTTGATTGTTGCTGGTAGTGAAACGACAGCGACTTGCTTATCTGGGGCCAGCTACTACCTCTTGCGGAGCCCACATTGTCTGGCACGTCTTCAGCAGGAAGTTCGTACGGCTTTCAGCCAAAGTTCCCAGATCGATGGGGATGCAACCCAGTCACTGCCATATTTGAATGCAGTAATCGAAGAAAGTCTACGCATATACCCCCCTGTAGGAGTGGGCTTACCCCGTGAATCTCCTGGTGCAGATGTCGACGGTCACTACGTTCCAAAAGGAGTATCGGTACATTCATCTTCATGGGTTCTAACTCACTTGCCACAATACTGGTACAAGCCTCATGAATTTCACCCCGAACGATGGCTTGGTAGTGATGACAAGGACTACAACCCAGCTTTTGCGAACGACAACAAAGATGCTTTAAGGCCCTTTTCTCAAGGTCCCCGAGTTTGTATTGGTATCAATCTAGCATATATGGAGCTGAGAATAATCTTAGCGAAGCGTAAGTCGGACTGAAAGTTGTTTCTTAATGTTCTGAAGACTAATGAGATTTATTAGTTGTGTGGCACTTTGAATGGGAACTCCTCGCTAAAGATCTCGACTGGAATAGAGACAACAAGATGTATGTGCTCTGGAAGAAACCTGCCTTGATGGTCAGGATGACACCTCGGTCACAGATATAAGTCCCTTTAAAATCTACCGACTGTATCGAAGATTATTGTTCTATTTTCCTTTCTGCATTTTCTGTTTCACATTCGGCGAGTTTGTTAAGGACAATCTTTGAATATATGCCTACCCTAGGAAGAAGGTTGCTTCTGAGCCTATTCCAAAGCATCAATAGTGACGAGGGTGTATATCACATGCTTGCCATCACATGACCCCTCCCCTATATTCGCGAGGAGCTTTGCCGAGCTTCTCCGCATGCTATCTGTAGCCTTTAGACAAATATTATAGATAGCAGACAGAAAGAGGGAAATATTGCCAACTTTGGAATTCGTTTTCAGTCGTATGTTTCAATTAAGTAGCCTTGGGATTTGAGTCTTTCCGGAAGTTTTCTGCAGCAGACCATATCTTTCCGACCTTCAAAATACAGCCGGCAAATTTAGGCGATGATCGTCGGTAAGCAACGTTACATAAGAATATGATCAGACCTTACAAGGGGTCGCTTAGTTCCGACTTGTTACTGTATGTATGCGGGGTTGGCGATGAACATGATTCGAGACCTGATTCGAGACCTATAATCTTGCTCTTATCTTGTATGGAACAGCATAGTAATAACAGAGATGGGGGTTTAGAAAGGGCTTGGATGGTCGATATGACCTTTGGATAGCCTCACTTCTCCATGAATACTTTGCATTTTGGAGTCGGACAAGTAAAGAACTAGTGCAATATTGATATTTTACCTTGTCAAAATGGCAGATCAGGTGAAAGAAGAGAGATCTGCTCAGACCGATATTCCAAAGACTCCTAACACACTTGGTAAGACTACTGAAGTCAAGAATGTGGCCAATGTAGCTCTTGCAGACGCGACAGCAAAAGCCAGACCGTCTCTCTGGACCCGTCGCATGTTCCAGGTCAGTTCAAATATCCCCAACGAAATGAAGGGTTTTAACCTTTGCAGCTTTATATCTGCCTCTTTCTTGCCACTCTCAATGCAGCCGTTAACGGGTACGATGGATCAGTAATGGGTTCTATAAACTCCTACGTGCAATATCGTGCCTATTTCCACTTCTCTCTCACAGGTGGTACTCCCTCCACAGGAATAGTCTACGCCATTTTCACCATTGGAAATCTTATAGGAGCTTGTATCGCAGGCCCATGCTCTGACTGGAAAGGCCGAAGATGGGGCATGTTTTTCGGCGCCGGTGTCATTATTATTGGAGCTTGTGTTCAAGCCAGTGCTCAGAATCTCGCTGCATTCATGATCGGGAGGTTTTTGTTGGGTGTTGGTGCTGCTTTGGGCCCTTCGGCAGCATTACCGTATGTTAGTGAAATGGCACATCCGAGTTTTAGAGGAAGTATGACTGGTGTTTATACAACTTTTTACTTTGTTGGAGCTATTCCGGGAACCTTTAGTAAGTCATACCACTAATATATAGACTTTTTGTGCTGACGGCCAATTGTAATAGTTCCTTATGGGACTTCTGTAAGCATGCTTATGTGAACGTAAACGTTGTTCTTTCTGACTAATATCTTTTAGTATATTACCGGCACGAATTCCTGGAGAATACCGTAAGTTGAATATGAGTCTCAAGCCTTGTGTATTTACCCTTGCTGATAAAATCTACAGACTATGGCTCCAAATGATGTTTTCTGGTATCGTACTTATTTCCGTACTTTTCCTTCCAGAGGTATGAGATCTTTGAATTCATGATATACATCTTTTAACATAGATACAGAGTCCTAGATGGCTCATGGCCAACGATAGACACGAAGACGCTCTTCAAGTGATGGCAAAGTATCACGGAGAAGGCGACAGAGAAAGCCCTATCGTCCAACTTGAGTTCAGAGAAATGCTCGAAGAAATTAGCATTACCGGTGCTGACAAACGTTGGTGAGTCGATTCTTATATCTCAGTATTCCCTTGCAGCTGAGCTGACTTTGACTCAAGGTGGGATTTCAGAGAGCTTTTTAATAATCGTGAAGTTCGGTACCGGACAATGTTAACTGTGGTCATCGCTATCTTTGGGCAATGGACAGGTAATGGTCCAGTGTCTTATTATTACCCACAGATGCTTTCCGGAGCGGGTATTGAGAATAACCATACTCAACTGTTACTCCAAGGAATGCAAAGTGTTCTCAGTTTTGCTGGGGCTCTAATCGGAGCTGCATATACTGATCGTTGGGGACGTCGACCTCAACTACTAGTTTCTACTAGCATCATTGTTATTTTGTTTGCCATAATTCTTGCTCTAAACGCCACAAACATTACTACCTTGCCTGATGGGACTGTAGCAGCCAAGAATAGTGCCCAGGCAAAAGCAGAGATAGCTATGATTTTCATTTTCAGCTTCGTTTTTGCGGTTGGTTGGACTCCGATGCAAGGTAAGCATATTACATATTTCTTCAAGCGAGATTAAAAGTCATAAATACACTTAGGTCTTTATGCTGTGGAAGTATTGCGATTCGAGTCCAGATCAAAAGGCATGGCGCTGTACACGCTCTTTGGAAACATCGCCAGTTTCTATAACACGTTCGTCACCGGTATTGCCTTTACCGGAGCTGGATACAACTACTACTATCTTTTCATCTTCTGGGATCTATTTGAGGTCATATTCATGTATTTCTTCTTCGTCGAAACAAAGAACAGGACGGTAAGCGCTTCTTAATAATTTTCCAGTTCTTGATACAGGACTGATACTATTCTCTAGCTCGAGGAATTGACTGAGATTTTTAATGCGTCAAATCCAGTAAAGTTTTCTTTGAAGAAGGCGGAGGTAGTTATTCATGGCGATGAAGGTGTAACTGAAGTCCTGGAGAAAGAGCCTGCAGCTTGATACGTCGCTTAGATACGTTGTAAAGGGGCTTTGCCGAGACCTGATGTAATGGTTGTGGCTGTAAAACTTGTCTCAGCAGCGCAGGAACTTAGATCAGGATTAAGGCTTAGGAGGATGAAGAGAAATTTTCTAATAAAAGTCGCAATACTGTTGTTCTTTTTGAAGAATTATTGATGGGCACCGAATAGCATGGCCGGTATATACTAGAATCATTAGTTCAAGTTAGGCGCTGAAGCCGAATTAGCTACAGAAAATTCAGTTGACTTAATATTAATTGAAGTATTTGAATCGAAGTTTTGTGGTCTACTAGTTTGATGTGAGTTCTTGAGTAAGCGTTAACGTTTAGCTCTCCGTTCATGGTCACGTGAATATCATTACAAACTCTTAACTCATATTCGGGTGCCTCTAGATCTGAAATCCTAAGATATGCAGTATATAACTCAATCCTTTTACATATTACTTGCTCTGCACCAAACTTAGTCAGTCCTCCACAGAATTTAACACGTGACCGTACTTTGCCCAATAAGGTTTATGAAACGAAGTACACACACAACCTAACCAAAGAGCGTTTTGGAAACTCAATAGTAACGCGTCGCGCCTCTTGTTTACGTTCGTCCAACTTCAAGTTATTTGAAGGAATATCTTAGCTTTAGGACTGAACAACATTCTTTTGCGAGAAATATCTGTAATTCAACGCTCCAGAATCGCATCCCAATTGATCCCCCACTGTTACCCCGCGAGAGACGGCTAAGACAATGGACTTACTCGTCAACACATACAAAGCCTACAAAGCTCGCCAGTCCAAAGTGTTCGATTGGATCAAGCAGACTAGCGGACAGCAAGAGTAAGCGATTAGCCTAGCTATCCAGTAGAACCGGTCTACGTGCCTGAAGGTCGAAGGACACGTACTCCGGAATCCATTCTGCTATCCTTATTAAAGAGTGAACCCCAAACTCACGTTTCTACGACAGTGTTACCCCTAATAAAATTCCGATTTTAGCCAGGTCTATCATCAAGCAGGGACTGGCAGTCCCCGATAATATCGTACAGCTGTTGCAGGAGGTAGTTTCTAAACGCAAGGAAGCTACTGCATGTTATAGACAACGAAATGTGGCCGACGTTGGTGCTGGGCATGCTCATATGGTCAAAATCTTGGAAGATACACTGGCTGTATTTCGAGCTACCAAGACGAAGCCAGCCCCTTGTAAGCCTATTCCCCCTTTCTAAGTTGTTTATTCTACTATTGGGCGAATTCAACAGCATGTCTTGAACCGGCGGCTGACGTTCCCAGATACTGCTGCAAGGAGACCTCTTGAAACAAAGACTGAGATCAACAATCTTTATGATATGCTTCAGGTCGACAATTTGAATATTGATCGGATTCATAGTCCTGGACTACAAGCTTCTGATGGAGGCGCCTCAGAGAGCGAAGATGATGTGCGGGCAAATGGCTCCGAGAAAGAGAACCCTTCCAGCAAGAAGACACGAGTGAAGAAGGTCAAATATGGCAAGAGAAAGGGCAAGGCAAGGAAGGAAACGAAGACCCAAAAATCCAAACAGACGCTAGTATCGAGTAAGGCTGATGATGATGACTGGTTGGCAGCTGGCGATGATCTAGAAGACGACTTTGACGATGTGTACTTCATCATATATTGTTTTTTCTCGGATTTCAACTGCATCCGGGAATACATTCAAGAGCGATGGTGTGACTATCAAGACGGGATTCTCAGCCTGAGCGCTGTGGCCATCACCACTAATACTGCCTATGAGTTGCTAGAAAAGGGGGAGCAAGAGCTTTTATCTCTCCTTCCTCGCGAGTACCAAAACTACGAAGCTATGTCCCAGATGCTATTTGTTGAAATTGGCCTGGCGCATGTGGACTATGACGCGAAGGACGCTGAAATTCACGACAAACAAGAAATGGACGACTCTATATTTGAGGAGGCAGACTTCATCTGTCTACCTCGGTACTGGGACCTTTCTGAGTGGCTGAAGAATATCCCTCCCAAAAAGATGGTTGTGACGCCTAGTCTGAGTACGCTCTATGACGAGCCTAACAAGTACGGCATAGATTATCATGCAAAACACAGCAGCGAGAAGATGCAGAGAGACAGAAACATATTATACGAACTTGTCGCCGAATGCACCCTTGTTAAGGCCTTCCATGTCAACATAGACACTTTTCAGCCTCCAGGGGAAGATCAGTTCACTTTAGGTATTATCAAGATGCTAGCCATTCGGCGTATTCCTATATGGTTGGTTTTTGCCAGCCAAATTCAGTGCGATATACGATACATTCTAGAAGACGCGGTTTTTGAATGTCACACTGAGCTTCTATCTATGGGACGACGCGTTAAGTCCATCCTCAACGAGGAGTTGGACTTTATTGAAAAGAACGAACTTCCCGAATTCTTGGTCCGTGACCTTAAGCACACTGTTGCGGAGATCGATTGCTGGGTTCTCGAGGATATTTTTGAGCCCAGGAGGACCGAGCTGCATACCAGCCACGGTGTTCCTGAATCCGATATCGAGCCTTTCTTCTACCTCCGGAGACATCCTCTATTCTGTGGAATGATGATCTTTCGTTTCTCGCTTACTTTGAATAATGATGGGCTATGTGTAACAAATTGCAACGGAGGGACTATATGTGCAGCTCATCTGTACAATGCACTACGACATGAGGACTCTAGTTCGCAGCGATGGATGGATATGGAAGCTCTGATTCTGATCCACGGAAACGATCGCATTTTCAGGCATGAACATGCGCCAACTAATCCAGCGCAGTATTCTCGTAGTTATGAACGAGCCACAGGGACCAGTGAGATGATGGCTGAGCGGAAAGCCCAAGACAAGACTGGGGATTATAAAGTTATAACTATAAAGAATGCCGAAAAGAGAGGCATCAGGCCAGCTTCCATAGTCTGCCAACAGTACTACCAAAGGTTCTGCAATACGTATCGCAAAGGCTTGTCCTTCCAACCGACTCTTCCCGATATGGAGCGGCTCCTCAACGAAATCACCGATCGGGAAACGAGTGATATGATTGCTGGCCTACGCATTCTTGGAGATGGGGATCCTAAAGATCTCCCCCTCGGGTCTTCAACAAGCACTGCAATTACAGCGAGTTCCTCATTGATCAGTCCCTTGTCAGAAGAACGATTAACGTCAGACCACGCACTCACTCAGCAGTTTCAGACAACCCGCAAGCTAACCAGCATCCAACTTCTGAATGTTCTCTGCACCCGCGTGGCCCATGAGTCGTACACACTTAATTTCAATTACTTCTCCTTCCAACGACGTTGTCTACTTTTGACCAAGACAATCGCCGAGGAGTTCAGCAAGGAAATAGTCGATATGGGTGAACTGCTTCGGCCGCTGGAATTCAGTGGTGGAGAGATGCCAGTTGTTGCGCACTTTATTTTCAGATTGATGGAAGATGAAAGCAAGAGGGCTGATGTTGTGAAGCGGCTGGGTGACATTATGAATGCCCTTATTGACAAGGAGGGGAGTCTGGAGGTCATGGCTGTAAGGGACTATGTTGGTGGCGGGGAAAAGAGAGTTCCGAAGCAACTCTCTTTGTAGTACGAGGCGAGAAAACAGTGGCAATGTAGGAGACAAGCTTTATTTAGGCGTCAATTTCTAACCATATAAGAGAACAGTAAGTTATACTATTTAAATTTAGTACACTGGCAATTTACTCAAGTCAAGTCAGTTAGTCAAATCAAGTTGATCACATCAAGTTAGTTGCTTAGGTTTAAATCTATTGAGTTACTATGCCTTAATGCGTCTTTTATCCTCTTTAGTTATTGGCTTATCGGCGTTGGCAATGACTGTATTCTACGGAATATTTGTTAGCTTCCATAGAAAAATAGTAGTCGATATGAAAGTCTTATCAATTCAAAGCATGTTTCGCCTAAAACGGCCAACATGTCTGGCCGTGAGTATATCCACCCTTCAAGCTGACGGGGAGATAACATTCCTGATATTCCCAAGCTATTTCCAGTCCCCTTAACCCTGAGTTTGGATTTAGGATAGGTATGATACAGTGCGATAGTGCAACCATTCTGCCCCCGGTAAGCAATCTCCTAGCGTTATCTTCGTGATGATCTCGAATTCCTATCTCAGACTAAGTGTAGAAATGCTTACCAACACCACGAAAAAGCTTGGTATAAGATGACATGTCTTAGCCCTTACCAAGCCCATAGGTTTTGTCTTTCTAGGCTTCATATTTTGGCTGAGCTACTTAGTTCCAAATTTCATAGACCACATTCAATATGGCTGAGAAAAGGGAGATCCCGACTGAGTAATCTGTCATAGATCCAACGGCAACTAAGGAACTTCGTAGTACCATGGGACTGTTCTCGCTATGCGCAATGGCTGTCGTTTTACCAGGGTATAAACATCCTTTTCAGAAGCCCCAGATTGGATATCGTTAATAGTAATTTAGTGCATGGGCATTTGCAGCAAGCTCCATGGTCATCGGTATCTATTGGGGGAGGGGGACTAGCCGTTGAGATCTGGGGAACACTTGCCGTCGGGGCAGCTCTTTCAGTATTCTGTTTGAACCTTGCTGAATATGGTTCTGCTTTTCCAAATGCTATATTGCGACACAACTTGGTGGACCGAACTATGGACGGATGGCAATAAGTTTAATTACTCTTTTTAAGAAAAGATTTGGTTGTAGTTAGTTACTTACTAGCTTTATTTCATTTAGGGGTACTTCACTGGTGTATTTCATTCTCTGACTGTGGCTTTTATCCCTCCGGTTGTGATATTGATACTTTCTGAGATGATGTTCACCTGTGCTTGCTTTTTTCATCCAAACTTCGTACCTCAGAGATGACAAATGTGGTTGCTGTTTCAGTTTTTCAATGTCTTGTATCTTGATGTTTGGAAATATGGCAATGCTGTTATTCACAATTACATATGCATTGAGCTGATGTTCTTGTAGTATTTGTTCTTCTTACTGGACTGGTTGTCACAATCGGCGTCATGGTCGGTATGCACGAGGTGGTTCACTTCCCTACCGCTCATTCTGGACAAAAGTCGATCACAAACACAACATCCCAGTCAATGAAATGCGCTTTACGTATCAATCACTGTTAACTTCCTGATGTCATTCATCTACCTCGCTTCAGAAACAGGATTCAATATCATTATTGACTCTGCGAATTTCTTCTACAGTCTTGGTTTTCTTCCTTTGCTTGCAGCATCACTTACGCGTCGCCAATACCTTTCTTCGCAGCCTAAATCTTACTTTAGGATGGGATATGTGTTGGGAACGGCTTGTGAGTTATTTAGTTTTGTGTTCAATTTAGGCTGTTGTCTTGTAGAGGTACTGCCTGGTAGTTGGCCGGTTATTGCTGAGAATATTAATTATAGCAGTGTATTCGGTGGTGCAGGCATATTATTGGCTGTTATCGGGTGGTTATTTCATGGTAAGAAGCATTATTTGTTGGTAGGGCCCGTTCAGGA
The DNA here is from genome assembly GCA_003008705.1 of Pezicula radicicola. Lineage (NCBI taxonomy): Eukaryota > Fungi > Ascomycota > Leotiomycetes > Helotiales > Dermateaceae > Pezicula > Pezicula radicicola. The sequence goes on along the minus strand of PDUO01000044.1, from coordinate 316,103 downwards.
GATTTACGAGAAGCTGTCAGTAGGTGGTCAAGCACAGGAAATGAGTTTCGAGTCAAAGGGAGGCAATAAATCTTCTTGATAGTTAACTTTGGCTTAGTTTACTGCAATCTAATATGGTACTGTGTTGAGCGTTCCAAATTTAGTCTCGTCGCTTATTTTCCAACATTTCTGTTTTCTCGATGCTCCATTCTGCTTATTTGTCTCACTTATATGTCCAATAAACTCAAAACGGAAGCGGCTCAGAATCTTGTAAAGGCTTGATATTAGATAGTTCCCGATCAAATAACGCCAAGTATAACACACGTGATAGACAAACATCATCAAGTTTGTACGGGGAACTCCCTCCGACAATCAAAAGGGGGATTTACAGTAACGAGACCCCAGAGGGCGCAGCGCAAAAGAATTGCCCGATTAAAAGAGCCTAGCGAATCGAATGACGAATTAACGGGGTAATTAATATAGTTGAGAGCTATACTCGTAAGCGCGTGGATAGATACGGTACTTGGCGCTTGGCAGCGCTAGGCATCTACGCATGTCACTCCACTACAACCCAGAACTTTTGTACATCACCGAATCCCTGAGAGTTGCTTGAGTGGATGATGGTATGATTTTAAAAAACAGAGTGTGGTCTTATTTGATCCCTATCAAGTTTTGAGCCTTTGAATCTAGCAAAGTTGCAATGTTTTCGTCGCTTCTGGTAGTATATATGGCTACTTAAACCCTCGCTTTAGCGTACTTAACACCAATGCTTCCGTAATATTCTAGGCATTTTACTCCGTACAATAATTCCTGAACCGCTGCACTCTGTAGATCGATGTCATTCTTTTTGCTTGCGACGAGGTCGTTTATCGTGCAGTGGTCCCACCAGTCCACCAACCAGGAAAAGTTGTGGAATAAGAACAAGCATTCTTGTTTCATAGCTGGCTCTCGTAATCCATTTTTGGTATAGTTTAAAGTACCGTCTGATCTAGCGATGGCTTTCGGACGCCACCCGTTCGTCTCCCCATGATGTTTGCCGATTTGAGATATATGAAAGGGCCCGTCATTTGATCCTTTTTCCGCCCTTCATCGTTTTTAGAATCATTAGTTTTCATAACTTTGGGGTTGCCAAGGATGTTTCTACTTGATTGTTTCCACGAACACCTGCGGGCAAAACCGCCTCGATGGAGACGTTCGCTAAGCATAGGAGAGAATTCAGTGGATTGTGGGAACTTCCAAAGATGTACAAATACATTCTTCAATCTTCACCAAAATACTTTCTGAACCATCGAATCTTCATTCTTCTTCACATTCAATCTATACGCTAGCAGTATCGACTTTCTTTTACTATCATACTTTGCTGGCCATAGTCCAATCCTTCTTCGCCACTACATCTTTCCAACTCCAACTTTCAGACACAACAAAACTCATCTACAATGAAGTTCACCATGGCTCAGATGGCCGTTTTGGCCCTTGCTCTCGGCGTAACTGCTGCACCAGCAGCTGAAGGCTCATCAGATCTCGCCGTAAGACACAACAACGTAGCCCGCTCTTTCTTCGACATGTTCAAGTCAGAGAGCTCAAAGTCTTCTGATGACGAAGAAGACGCAGCTGCAGCTTCTTCAACTACCGCTGCTACCACTAGCACCAAGAAGTCTTCAAAAACCACTACAACCAAGTCCACCAAGACTACGACAGCAAAGTCCTCTGCCAAGACTACAGCAAGCAGCGATGATAGCGACGATAGCGACGACTCAGCTGCTTCAACCACAGCTGATTCAGACGACTCGTCACCAAGCACCAGTGCAGCTGCTGCAACCAAGACTTCAGGCAGTTCCAAGTCATCCGGTACTACTAGCGCAGCATCAACAGTCACCTCATCCTCCAGCAGCGGCTCAAGCTCTGGCAGTTCTGGATCTGGTGCAGTCTCTTCCGCTCTCCCAGCATCCTCAGGAACATCTGCTCTTTCCGCCGTTCAAACCATCGCTGCAGGCGACTCATTCGATGGAGGAATGGTCATGTATGATCGTGGTGTAACCTGTACAGGGCAAGATGAAGGTGGTGACAGTGACGCCGTCTTCCAGATTGAGGACGGAGGATCCCTTTCCAACGTCATTATCGGACCCAACCAAATTGAAGGTGTTCATTGCCAGGGTGCTTGTACCTTGACTAATGTTTGGTGGTCTGCAGTCTGTGAGGATGCTTTCACCGTTAAGAACCAAGATGCTGGTGAAACGACCTACATTATTGGAGGTGGAGCTTTCGGTGCTGATGATAAGGTCGTTCAACATAACGGTGCTGGAACGATTTCTATCTCTGGTTTCACGGTTGATACTTTTGGAAAGCTTTACCGTTCTTGTGGTAACTGCGATACTATGTACGAGAGACATGTCATCATGGATAGTGTTTATGCTGTTGATGGTTCCGAGATTGCTGGTAAGTTGACTCAATCTCCTCGCTTTTCTAACAATATTTTTTGGTTTCGTTTTAAGACAAGCGCTAATGTACATTCAAGGTATCAACTACAACTACGGAGACACTGCAACCCTCACCAACATCGTCGCTAGCGGTGTTGACGATATTTGTGTCGAATATACTGGCACTGATGACAACGACGAAGAGCCAACCGAGTATGCTTCCGGCGCTGATGGAACTTACTGCATCTACTCTGCAAGCGATGTTACAAGTACATAAAGAAAGATGAGCAAAGCATGGATTAGGTGTTAGGTGTGAAGGCGAAAAATCAAAACAAAAGAAAGAAGCACTTGCTTGCGGTGCCCGGGTCGGCATATTATTTATTCTTGTATATAAACCATTTTTGAGAGAAAAGTTCTAAAATTCAATTCGTGGCCACGATTAATATTCTTTTTGTTTATTTGCTTTCCGAGGGGGTTTCCACGGACTAAATTGTTTCTAAGTGTGATTTAGGTTGAAGATGGAACTATATGCACTGATAGCTTCTTTTTTCTTCTTCTTTGGGCTGTTTTGTTGGATCCGTGCTGACGAGTAACTCATTCGATTTGAGTAACTCTCAAGGTTTTAGAAACTGAAGCTTTACGCTAGTTAGGCAATTCCTTAGATAACTAACTTAATTTCGAAAAATTCACCTTTTAGGTTACATACTTGACTAAAGGTTGTGCACTTTTGCTTACGATATCCATTACTTTCTTCTTAAGTCATATAACTCCTAAACCTAGCATAGTAGTAGTACAGTATAGCCCTTAGCAAATATATACAGTATCCTAAATTTACAACCACGAAGCTACAAAAGTATTAAGAAAAGACCTTATCACACAGGCTTCTGTGAATAGATACTATAGAAATAGAAATATATATGTTTTCTAGCATCTACTAAAATGACCTCAACAACCTCCTCGGCTATCAAACCTAAGCCCTAAAAGCAGCCAAACTAACAAACAGCTTACTTTACCTACAGAAAGCTCTAAAGGGAGGTTTCTCGCTTAATGCCGAATTCCACAATTAGTAAATGTTCAGAGTTAGATAAGAATTAGGCTTTATATGCTTTATGTGTACAACTACTAAATTTTTTTTCATTTAAACCTATTTTAATCCATAGTGGTATAGAGAAATGCCAATGTTCTATTATAAAGGGATAAGAGTGATGCGCCGTCAAGTGCACAGTAAGCAGAGGTAGCGCCAAAGATAGGGGTAAAAGTATTAGAGGAAGGAATGGTTGGTCTCTATAAACTGCCCGGAGGCTCTATTCTAAATAGTTGCATTCGGAGTAATGTTGTCCCGCCCCGAGGCTGCAAACGCTACGCCCGTACCCTATCACACTATTGAATTGAGCAAGTACAGAGGGTGAGGTGAAGTGGAGATTGATACATATTTTCCCGATTAGTAAGGTCAAGGAAGCCGGCCTTCTCCTACTCCCACTTGATATCCTACTCCGTCCAGCCCTTTCTGGATCACAGAATTGCTCGTGAGCACTACCATCGAGACCTACAAGTTTGGGAACGACTTGTAAATCGACCTTCTTCTTCATCGGCACCACAGCCCAACCCTCCAGAACCCGTACCACCAGCAGGACCTACACTGGTCATTGTCTTACATGACCTAATCCGCCAATGGGTGAACGAGGTCATCGAATTTTCAGATGAACTCCAGCCACGTATATACTATGGAGATACAAGGCCAAAAGTAAATGACGTATACCCCAAAGTCAACGGCCTACTCCGTCAAGACCACCCGCTACTAGATGGCAGCCCTGAAAACGAAGACAAGCTCATTTTTTCCTCTATCCAAACTTTTGTCTCCCGGCACGGCCCACAGGCACAATACTGGTGGCGTAGGAAAGAGAGGAATATGGACCATAACAAAGCCATGGAACTTTTTAATGACCTAGATCCTGAGTGGCCTGGGAACTTATCTGGTAAATTCCTTAAGATAATTATCGACGAGGCCCATATTCTCAAAAATATCGACACTCAAAGTTTTCAGGCTATCTTTTGGCTATATCCCGTCTTTATCGTACTAGCTACAGCATCTGTTGTCCCAAACCGCGTAGGGGATTATGGTGGATTTGCCAAGCTGCTTGAACCAGCACGAGTACGAAACTACCGACCTAGCCTCAAAGACAACGTATACTTACTTCCCTATAGCCACCGACGTACTTTCTACTAGATAAGCGAGAGTGCGATTAAGTTTTGGATTACTAGAGAAAAACTTGATCTGTATAAAGTAGGTTTCTATCTTCAAAAGATCTAGGATAGAGTCCTTACCCGTTGAACCTACGTTTCTCCTAATCCTTAGTTTCCTAACAACATACTTGGCGATACTATGTCCTATGTCTACGCACGTCGTGCTGTCACTAGGTTTACTAAGGATAAATCTAAGCAATACGCTAGTTTGAGCGTAGAGGCTTATCGCAAACTAGTAAAGGTTTTGCTAGGCCCTGCTAAAAAGGTCGTATAGAACCAGAAGTAGCTAAGGCAACTTATCTTATTATTTACCTAGCTTAGGTAGTATTAGATAGGCGATAGTGTTTTTTCTTCCTTAATCAGAATGTAGAAACGTGTCCTAAACCTCCTATATTGCTGGATCAACATTTTACATAACGCCATTCTAGCCGATCAGCGATTTGAGATACCTGACAAGGACGATATACTAGGCTTATTGCGTTGTGTGTGTCTTGGCGCCCCTAACATCCGATCCTTCCTCCGAATGACTACCGAACTAGTTGTACTAAAGCAACAAAGAGTTTTTGTAGTTTGTGCCCTCCTAGTAAACTAGATGTTGTTATATGCAATCTGTTGCTAAAATCAGGCTGTTTATGCGTATTTATGCGCATGAATTGTACGCGCAACTTACCCCTATTCCTACATGTATATAGTACCCTCATAGGCCTACATCATTCTACAATCCAGTCCATTTCTACTTTCCAACACAATCTTAACGGCTCTTAATATCCCTTTAGTATGCTACACCGCTGAGCTTAACGAGCATGACCGCGCTGAACTTGTAAATAAGTTTACAACTAGTGGTAAAGATTGCATGGACATTATTGACTTGTTCTATATCGGATTAACAAGCTTGAATTTATAGCATCAGTGCTAGCATGTTTGGTTATTTGACCCAGCCCCTAACTAGGGTATACGCGGCCAAGCTATTAGCAGGAACCTGCGGATTGGGCAAATATACGACGTCGTGGTTCTGGAATTCTCTAATAAGAATTCATTCTTGAACCGAATCGCGCTATTTACTTTAGAAAAAGCATTTCCTAGAGTATCACCCACAGAGTTATACCATCAGCGTACATTATACGAGAGGGGTAGTGCAAGACTTATAGACGCGGCAGGCAGGTTCTAGCCTGGAGAGGAGATTTTGCTATAAGCTGCACGCTTCATTTGAGAAAGAGAGCTAAAGCCGGCACGACCACTGTCCGTATTTGAGCTTTGGCTACCGAGAATCGTGGACCGAGTGCTTGCATGTCGGGCTACACCCAACACTCAGAAGGGACATAACGAGAATGCTAGGAGGATGGATGGGACGACGGATAGGGCAAAGATTTTTGGGGGGAATGTGATAATGACTATGTGAGTATTCTAGAGCCGGCGGGGCCCTCATTTTCTAACGGGAGTTAGGATGGAATTATTTGTGTTCTTTGGACATAGTGCGTCCCTGCTGGACTGCGACTAAGAATGAGATGGTACCTGATGAGGGCTAGGGAAATGGCCGGGGCGATGACCCAAAGAGAAGATACTAGCGACTATGTGACTATTCTGCAGCCGGCAAGGCTCTCGTTTTCTAACAATAATCAGGATGAAATAGGGTTCGATCCGTACAAGTCGACAGCAGGCCCGAGTGTCAAAGAAACACCTGTCCCAACTTTTGCTAGGCAGACCACCTATGCCGACCGACCAGCGACCGCTACCACCCGAATCGCTTCCCATCTTCTAACCGTTGGTGCTTGTGTTGGTTTTGTTACAGGCCCTGTCAACACATTCACAACTACTGCACTTCATACAGCACAAGCTACAAATATTAGGGCGAAGCAACCACATCCAGTTAAGGAGAATATACCAACTAGCAGATCTTCTACGAGCAAGCCATACGCTGCTAGAGCGGAACCAAATACTACTAGTGTCGGTAGTTGGTCAATTGTAGCTGACAAGAGATGTAGACCAAGCTCTTCTGCCCGATTGCCTTTTAATACTTATAATCATTCTAGCAGTTGCACTAACGGCATCAAACTCCATCGATAGCAGAGCGGAACGCCTTCTCAGTACAGAAATGGTTCCGGCCCTAGCTCTATCTCTGTCTCTGGAGTTTCTCAGTCAACACTATCTGCGGGATATCGAACTCTAATCGTTGCAGGTTGGGCGGCAGCTACAGGTACCACTGTTAAACCCCGTGATGCTGGGCCTGTCTCTGCTTCTGTATCTACTTTTGAAAATTTAGACATCTTCATACTTCTAAACTAGCAGGCTACAGCTTACGAGGGGTATTAGACTCAAAAAAAAAAGGAATCGATTACAGAATAAAGTGAGGTCTAAAGTAGGTATACATATATATCAAAAGTTGGATAAAAAAGTACCTAAATATCACCTGATTTCTAGCTAACACAACCCTTAGGCTTTGTGCGAAGCAGAAAGCCTACAACCGTAAGAGAGTATAAGAAATCAAACATATATAACCCTTAAATGTATAACCCTAACCGCTAAATCTATGTCCTTATTCTTAACCCTACTCCTCCTTCCCCTACAGCCCGCATATGTGTACCCTATGTACTTGTGCAACGACGTATATCGAAGAGAAGGGAGGTTCGGCAATATGTGTGTGTATATGTGCAAGCAAGGGACAGAGATGTATTAATGTCCTTAACAGAGTATAATCGTCTATTCTTTGAGGGACAGGGAGGTGTAGACGAGGGAGAGTATAATCGTCTGCTCGAGAGGGAGGTTTATACGAGGCAGAGTATGATTGTCCACTCGAGGTTGCTAGTTTTATGTAGGCCGTAATTATGGCAACTCTCCTTAAGTTAAGAGCCTCGATAATACGACAGGCAATTAGTGTGTTGAGGCAGAGTTTAATTGTCTGCGCAAGAAGAGAGGTGTTGTTGTACGATGCTTCTTCTCTATTTAAGAGAAGGAAGCAAAGGAATCGAGCTTGTCTGTATGTTGCACAGGGAAATGTAGGCGAAAAGCCGGGCTTATAACTGTTAGACTGAAAAAACAGACTTAGTTATGGAATAAAATGAGGTCTAAAGTGGAAATATATATACATTAAAAGTAGGGAAAAAACGTGCCAAAAAATATCACCTGATTTCTGGCTGACAAGGTGTAGATATTTACTCACTGGGATGAAAAAGAACAAAATATTACATGATTTTGCGATTGGACCATTTATAGTGACATCTCCCGTCATCCGTCCTTTGCACAATCATGCAAGGATGTGTGCTATCTTCGCAAACTGGCCTTCCTCCCTTCTCTTCTTTTACCCTAAGCACCCACTCAATTATACATAAAAATGCTAGTCTATAACAGCGACGATAACTACAGCAGTAAATTCTACGATCTGGATTCACTCTGCATGTACATTAGCTAATAGATTGAGTAAGAAGATTAAATTAAGGGAGCGTGAACTTAAGATAGCAATAGCAAAGTCCGTTTAAAATTCAGTAAGCGAGGAAGAAGGCTGGAAAGAAGTCTGGGAATCTCTTTATGTCGGCCTGTAATCACGTGTTTCTAATATATCTTCATTTCTGGTGGCCCTAGCGCCCGCCGATCCCTCTGAAATCGTAGATTAATTCCGGCCATTCTGGCCTAGTATAGTACTATTTTTATATTAATGGATCGACATCTTAAATACCTTATTTTATATAGATTTAGACCTATTTTAGATACCTCTCCTTTAATATATAAGTCTAGGCTTCCTTCTATCTAATAGATAAAAGTAATTAAGTCTTTATTTTTAATTTTTATTATATTTTATATATTCTCTATATACTATATATTTAAGGTAATTAAGGGTTAATAGTTATAAGTCTAGTTATTACTCCTCTATAATAAATATCTTTATTTTCTATTAAAAATAAATAATTCTATATCTATTAATAAGAATCTTATTTACTACTCTAAGTTATTAATTACTTAAGTAATATTTATTATTCTATTCTATTATAATTAGTATCTATTTAAACTTTATTTAGTTTACTATCTATATCTTTTTAATATCTTAGATTAATTCTTTTATTAAATTTAATTAATTTAATTTAATAATTTAAATTAATTTAAATTTATTAAATTTATTTAATTTACTATATAGTACTTTAATTTAATATTTTATAATCTATACTAGTTTATTATAAACTATTAAAAATAAACTATTTATTTAGATAACTCTACTATTATTACTTAGTTTAGTATATTATCTAAAATATTTAAAACTATTAAGAATTTAATTTATTTAAATATACTAAAAGACTAGAATATATAGTTTAATATAATTAATAAAATAGTCTATTCTAATAGAGTAAATATCTAGTTATTTATTAACCTAGATCTAAATAAAGAGTCTACTTTATCTATAATACTTATTAGATTTATAAAACCCTTTATATTAACTAAGGTAACTTTCTCTACTAGCCTAGAGATAGCTATATAGGATATTAGATATTAGTTTACTTTAAATTTATATAATTTAGAAATTAGTAAATAGAAAATTAAATAATCTAATACTTAAACTCTATTATTAATAATCTAGAATATTAATATCTATATTATTTAAATAATATTTAAAACTTATTTAAATAGTATTATAAATAATACTAGTATTTAGAGATAACTCTAATTCCTCTAGAGAAGACTAAAGTCTAGAATTATTAATTAAATAATAGAGATAGAAAAATATTTAGATAATCTTAAAAAGACTAATAAGAATTAAGATATTAATAAGTAACTTTAGAAATAAAAGAATATTTATTCTAATAACTATAAATACTAATTAATTATTATTAATTTAAACTAAATCTATATTAATTTTATATTAATAGTAAACTATTTTAACTCTAATTAGTTAATTATAGTCTATATAGTTATTAGAAAATAAATTAATACTAGTAAGAATCTCTAATTATTTTATAAACTAGTAAATAACTTTTAAAACTACTAGAGAGCCCTAGAAGCTACTAGGTAATTAACTAGATATTTCTATTCTTATATAGTATTTTTAATACTCTAAGGTTATAATAATTAAGGTAGTAGATTCTAAAGTTCTAATTTAAAATAGTAGTCTTCTATATACCTCTATAGAGAGAAGATATAGTACTTAGACTATCTATATCTAATTAAAACTAGAAACTTTAATCTAGATCTAAATAAGAAAGTTATAATAAAAGAAGTTATAAAGGATCTAGATATTAAGATTAAGGTAGAAGCTTCTATAGCTAGAGTTAATAACTATATAGAGAAAAATAAGAAGTTTAAGAAAGAGTATAAGCCTAAGAAACTAGGTATCTTTATAGTATAACTTAGTTTCTATAAAATTAATATTCTTAAATTTAATAAAAATAATACTTTAAACTTAACTAAATATTTAATATTTATAATTAATTTAGTATCTTTAAAAGCTTCTAAACTCTAAGGAAACTAGTATAAATTTAAGAATTACTAGATACTAAATTTAAACTCTAATATCTATATATCTAACTTAGTATATAACTTTAAGACTATCTAGTTTTTATACCTTAATAAGATTATTATTACTAGTTATAATAAATATAATATTAAAGCCTTTAGAACTATAACTATAATTATAAATAATTCTATTAGAAAAGGTCTAATTAAACTCTAAGAAGTTACTCTAGTTAAAGGATTTATAACTAATATTATCTTATTAAATAAGTTAACTACTAAGGGGGTATACCTTAATACTAAGTATAAGTACCTTTATATTAAGAGTAAAATATTCTACTTTCTTAAACTAATTAGAGATTACTAAGTACTCTAAGATAGAAAGCTTCTTTATATTAATAATAAAGATAATATAAAAGTCCTTTATATCCCTAGTATTTTTATAGTAAAATATAATAGAACTATATTTTAAAAGAGAATAATAAGAGATTAGTATTAAATATTAGTATATACTAGTCTAGAGATAATTATATACTTATAAGAAAATTTATAAAATATTAAAATTAACTTTAATAAACTATATCTAATAATAAGCTACTATCTAGAGTATACTATTTCTAAAGTTATAGAAATTATTTCTTATTCTTTATTTATTTAAGAGCTTACTACTAAGCTATTTAAAAGAATCTAGTAGGATTTAATTATTCTTAAACTAGTATAGAATAGAGATTATTATATCTCTTATTTCTATTATAAGTAAACTAGTATATATATAGTATTTATTATTTATTATAAATCTAATATCTTTTAAACCCTTAAAGAGTTCTATAATATAATAAAAATATACTAATAAATAAAGGTTTAATTTCTTTATCTAGATAGAGAAAGAATATTAGCTTTAATCTATAGTATAGAGTATAAAATATTCCTAGTTGAAACTAGTATTACTAAAGAAAGAATAATACTAAATACCCCTATATAGAATAGTACTAGTAAATATACTAGTAGAGTACTTTTAATTAAATTATAAAATCTCTAAATATTAGTTAATCTATCTTATTCTCTCTAGTTATTATATACTAAAGCTACTATATATATTTTAAACTAAACTCTAATTAAGAGACTTAGATAAAAGTTATTATTTAAGATAATAATTAGATAAAAACTATTATTAACTTATTTATACTTATTTAACTACTATATATATATATTATAAAATAATATTCTATTATATATAAAGTTTAAACTAAGAGTTATAATTAACTAGCTTATAGAATAGAAATCTATTAATATTTTAATAATTTAAACTCTAGAGCTAGATAAGATATTTTATTCTAGAGATATTTTATTTAATAATAATATTATATACTTACTAGATAAAATTAATAATATAATTCTCCTATAAGAAGAAATTATAAAACTAATTAAATTAATTATATTACCTTAGAATAATAGTTTATAAAACTAAATAGATAATATATTTACTAAATAGTTTTAAATTAAAGAAAATCTATTAATAGAAGTTATTCTAGATAAAGCTAGTACTTCTAAACTAAGCTAACTAAAGTTTATAAATTTAAGTTTAATATTAGAATTAAATAATTCTAAATATCTAAATAAATAACTTCTAACCCCTAAAGTAATAATATTACTAGAACTACTTAACTATTATAATAATAAAAATAATAACTTTATCTCTTCTTCTCTACTATCTAAACTTTTAAAAATACTAAGTATTCTAGATAAATTTAAAAACCTAAATAATCTTCTAGACCTAGCTCTAGAGCCTTTAAAATATTACCCTAGATACCTAAGAGACTCTACTTATTTATATATTAAAATTAACTATACTATCTAGAAGAAAGATATAAGTACTAATATTAATAAAGAATATATTATATAAGGAAAAAGAAATTAGAAATAAGTTTATACTATTTAGATAACTTATATAAATAAACTATTAGACTTTTATCTAGTATTTATAATAGTATAAAAACTAGTTTCTAATATAATATAATTCTACTAAGATTAACTTCTATTTAAACTAAAGTTATAGAAGTAGATACTTAAGTATCCTTATATATAGAGATTTATAAAAGTAAGTAAAAAGGAATTTACTATCTTAATAGATAAAGGGATATTTTAGTATATAACTCTAAATAAGTTTATTACTTATTATATAGAAGCTAGTAATCCTAATTTAAACTTTAAACTATTACCCCTTATATAGATATTTAAATATAAATTTAATATTAATAGCTTTCTTATTAACTATAAGATAAGACTTTATATATATAGAGATTTATAGAATATAAATAAAGAAATATATACTATTATATTAACTATATAAATATTCTAAGTTATATATATAATTATTATATCTTTTAATTTAGAAATTAAATAATATAATACTATTAATATATTTATAAATATTAGACTTTTTAAACTAATTTTAAGTTAATTTCTAGAGGGTTTTAAACTATTTAAAAATTAGTTTTTAATATTTAAAATTAAATCTACTAATCTACTAGAACTACTACTAATACTATTCCTTATAATATAGATAGTTTTATATAAATTTAAAACCTCTTTATATTATTAGTATTATCTTTTAACTAATATACTAAAAGAATTTAAAGTTTACTAGATTTCTAGTATTAGTTATTTATTTATAAATAAATAAATTAATATTCTCTTTTATATAAATAATATTTTATTTATATACTATAAGTATAATTAGATTAAGATATAAAAACTTAAATTAAAACTTCTAAATAAATTTAAGATTTATAAACTTAGAAATATTAATTATTTTCTTAGAATTAAAGTTATATATAATAGATTTAAAAAGAAACTCTAATTAATCTAGAATATATACTATAAGAAATTAATAATTAAATTTAATATAAATACCTTAGGAAAAGTATTAATAACTCTTATCTCTCTCTATAACTATTCTTTTAATAATAATAAAGTCTTTTCTAAAGTTATCTATAAATATTAATAAAAAGTTAATAGTACTAATTTTAATACTATTAAAATATAACTAGATATTATATATATAGTTTTAAAACTTTCTTGATTTCTTATAAACCCCTTTAATCTTTATATAAAAGTAGTAAATTAACTCTTAAAATACTTATAGTATATATAATACTAGACTATTCTATATAATAGGAATAAACTAAAATTAATAATAAGAGTATTTAACTTATTTAGTAATATAGTATTTATAAATAATAAATAAATATAATATAACTCCTAAGGCTTCCTTAAAATACTATTTAATAATTTAATTTATTAGAAAGTAATATTATAAAAATTAATAATAATATCTAGTATTAAGGTTAAACTAATAACCTTATCTCTTACTATATATAAGCTTTTTTAATAGATATATTTCTTTAAGACTATTAGTTTTAAACCCTCTAGTAATCTAATATTATTTTATAATAATTTTTAAATACTTTAACTTCTTTAATCTAATACTTCTAAGTTAGAAACTAAACTAAAGTATATTAATATTTATTATATATAGTTATAGTAGAAAGTTTAGAATAGTTATATTTATATAGAATAAATCCCTATTATAGAAATACTAGTTAATAGATTAACTAAGTTTCTTCTAGTTTAGAAATACTTTAATTTTATTTATTAATTAAATCTAATAGATATATAGTATCTAATTTAATCTAGTAATAATAAAACTAGGGTTAGTTTAATTTTACTTATAGAGTTACTTTTAGAAACTCCTAAAAGTCTCTAAATAACCTCTTAAAGACTCTACTTAAATACTATTTCTCTTTATAATTTTTAACTAATTCTATATTAATTTCTTTATATACTTTTATTATTTTATATTAAAATTACTTTAAATTAAACCTATTAGATAATATTATATCTCTCTTTTTAATAGTCTTTTTTATATAAAGCCTAAGGGGGTATATTAGTCTATAATTATATATTTCTAATATATCTTTATTTCTAGTAGTCTTAGTATCTACTAATCCCTCTAAAATTATAGATTAATTCTAGCTATTCTAGCCTAGTATAGTACTATTTTTATATTAATGGATCGATATCTTAAATACCTTATTTTATATAGATTTAGACCTATTTTAGATACCTCTCCTTTAATATATAAGTCTAGGCTTCCTCCTATCTAATAGGCGGAAGTAATTAAGCCTTCATTTATGATTTTCACTATATTCTATACATTCTCTATATACTATATATTCAAGGTGATCGAGGGTTAATACTTTATGAGATTATAGATCTTGTTACTTTAATTAATAACGACTGAAATTCAGAAGCTTCCTTTTGCTACATTTTTAAGGTTTACGTATTCCTAATATTGCAGCTATAAAGAGCTGAAGGCTGAAGGTTGGCTGCTACGGCAGCCTCGATTATTACAATGGCATAACATCAAGTCCACCTCTTAAGTCTGTCTCTTTGGCGAGTTGATCTTGCGCATAATCGTTCTGTATGGGCATCATACATCTAGTAGATTCTTGGCTATATGCTATAATAACGCCAACATAGTGTCTATCTACTATACCTACCTCTATACGTTTTGTCTAATAGTTAGAAATTCAAAGGCCTCTAGCAATCCTGTAATATCACAAACACTTAATTCCACTCTAGAATCGGGTCGCCTTCTCTAATAATCAGTCTGTTTGGCTTCGCGGCCGACAAAACTCACTATGTGGTCGAGTATCCTCTAGTTCAAGCTCTACAAGCACAACTACAACAGCAAGAACAATGACTTCGCCAACTTCGTCTATATTTTCTGTATTAACAACCTGTTACCAAATATAGCAGTATTGCCATCCATTTCAGAAATCACAAATCCTGCCAATGTTAAGTTCATGCCACAGATGCCCCAACGGCATTACTCTAGCAGGTGGTTTCTAAGCCACTCTCTTATGTTTTGACTGTTTCCCCGATGTTATGCAAGCTATTCATGTATGATTCAGTACTCATTCTCTTTTGTATATATATAGTCTCATTTTCGTACCTATAGAAACCAAGCAATTCTCCATTGACTTCCGATCCATGTATTCGCCAATATATTCTCCCATTTCCAACACAACCTCTGTTAAACTTGTAGCTATATAGGCCTTCATACCGAGTAATTGCTATACATAGTACGGAAGGGGGTTGACATAGTTGAGGAACACCCCCCATGCCCAAAAATCATCGCTTAAGTGCGATTTAGTGGATGTTCGGTGCGTAATATGGATACTGCAGCGCTAGAAAGTGCGTGTATGTCGTCACGCAAACGAAGGGGTGTTCCTCGATTATGTCCACCCCCTTCCATACTCTGTCGCACAATGTACGTTCCTTCCCGCAACCCCAAATACGGTGTAATTAGAGACTAATAATACATAGTTGTGAGGATGATTGTCGGACGAAATATGGGGAATTTTATCTGGTTCTGAGCTTAGGAGGCGTACTGCGTTAAGATTTCGTCAAGGTATCGACTGTATTGCTTGTCTGGTTATCATTCAGACTATTTGCTCTCTGCTCCACAGTCTGAACGTGCGCAATGCTAACCATAATTCCATCAAGTGGAAATAAGCCTCTATCTGATTCACTATGCAAACGAATATCATCGTCTCTTTGACATCTGTTATCGCTAGCAGTGATTTGAGTAGCTAATACTGCTCCGGTTTCAAGATGATAGGATTGAAAATGTTCTGGTGCTCGTACATTTGAGGCTTTGCTGCTGTTACTAGGGTTCGTATTCGGAGCTGAGGTATTTGTCGGTTTATCATCTTTAGTTGTGGCCCAGTGGAGGAGAAGAACGGAGAAAAGGACTAGATGGAGGTTAGTACTTTCTTCTCTACTTTTAAGAATGATTCAACTTACTATCAGCGTTACAACACATAAGACAAAGCCAAGCTGCTTCGCCGCGGAGGATCATAAGAACTGTAAGATTGCTAGTCACATTTAGCGGATCAATAGAGGAATGCAAGGAAAAGGAACCACGTACACAAGACTAGATATGGTTGTTCCGATACTACTAAATAAAGCTCGCATTGCTACCTTCCTCAAAGGAGAATTCGTTTTATTTTTATATGAGTAAAGTCCTAGTTTTAGTTTAGCTTATCGGTCGACAACTTAATATTAACATATAGCCTACTTCGAATAGGAATAACAAAAAGCATTGTCAAATAGAACTATAATATAATGAGTATAGAGAATATAAGCTTAGTAATATTGCTGGGACTTACATTCAGGAGACAGTCGAAGATAATAAAAGCCATCATTGTCTCTAACTGCATCCCAATAATACACATCCCGGTATCGTCAAAGTATGCATAGCGGCTATACCAAGTTAGTTCTTGCTGCTAAGGCTTGCGCATATCACATTAACTACTACTTGCCCTGCTATGTTGACACCTGCACAAGCCACATAAGGTACCAACATTCCAACAGTGTTCTGTATTAGTCAGTTTATATATATTTTTTTTAAAAAAATAGGCGAATGGCTCTAGCCTGTATCAAAGTCTAGATATGCCCATGATGCTAATAAATAGTTTCAACAGTGAGCCTTTAATAATAAAAACTTACAAAAAGATATAATTTGGATTTTAATCTCGGTTTCACTTCTTTACGAATAATATTCTATATTGGGTTAGTGACTACATTGGGTCGTAGGATTAGAGAAGGAAACCTACCGCTTTTTCAACAAGAAATAGATATATAAGCTGCAAGGGATAAGTATTATGAGAGATTTTTTTTTAGAGGCGATAACGAACTTACCACCTGAGTTACAGATTAGCTTAAAGTATTTATCCTTAACAGGAGTTGAGACATACCTTGGTCGACGTATAGCAAAGAATACATAACAATATCGCCGTCGAGCAGTTGGCCTGGCTCAAATTCACTCCAAAGCCATGGGCTAAGATAGAAGTGCTAATAACGAAAAGCATAGAGTCAACATATATAGCAATAATAACTGTCACTGTAGTTAGTGGGCAATTACAGCAGGACATAAAAGTTAAACTTACGACAGCTTGTCGCCGAAACCCTTATCATTCGTTGGATGGATTGTATGCGCCTCACTATAGTAGTATTAGTTATCATGCTTCCAAAACACAACAATTTGCAAATCATACTTAAACAGGCCCCAAGTACAGCCATTGTCACCATTGTAAGTATAACTGACCCCACAACCGCAGCTCGTGGAACGGGTGCAGGCGCGACTGTTTTCCGTAAGAGTATCATTGCAAATTTTATGGTTGGAACAAATGCTCCAAGAATTTTGAGAGAAGAATGTGAACACGGATCTCACAAAGGTGAAGAGATCCTTTATAGATCAATTAGAATACTTCACGCCAATTAGATTCGGTTATAGTGACCATTGGATGCATCCATCGCAAAATGTGGTGGCTATCAAGTTAGATAAGCTGCATAGTGCACTATAATTTCAACGGCTCTGTGGCGATATACGCTTTAGATTAGTGACAGCCCAGCCGCTTTAGTTCAACTGTTTGTGTGTTTTTAGTGAACAAATGATCCAATTATAATTAAAGCTAAGTCTACTTACTTTCTTGGCTATTGTATCTAGTCATGCCAAGAGATTAGGAGTTCAGTGGTAATGAAGTCAATAGTAAGTTATAGTAGTACCCTGATTATGGTTTTACTAGTTACACTAGTTTTCCGAAGTAGTAGAACTAGGTAGTGCTAGGAACATCTTACTCCGAGATGTACAGATATGCGTTGATTTTATTTTCTCTATCAGTGCTATCTTGTATAGTAGAGTATCCAGGCTCTAGCACATCTGGCTGTCTTGTGCGCAGCTATAGGCGACTGCATCTGCTACAAGGATGCTAAGGTTCTAAGGTAGACATAAATAATTATGCTTTTTACAAGTAAGGATGTTCTGGTAATAGTTTAGTAATTAGGAATGATCCTAATTACGGCCTTTAGGAATTGCATGGGAAATCCCGTTGAACTCCTATAGGAAGGATAGTGAAATGGCATGGGAAGTCCCGTTGAACCCTATAAGAAGGATAGTGAAATGGCATGGGAAGTCCCGTGAACCCCATAGGAAGGATAGTGGAATGGCATGGGAACTGCCGTTGAAACTCTATATGAAAGATAGTGCATTGTACTGCGGCCAAGCCGTCTCCCTTAGAGGAGCGTAAAATATTTCAATTCCAATAATGTTGTCCTGGCCAAGACCAGATAGGCAAAAAAAACCTCACATCCCGCCTTTTCCCTTCAACCTTTAACAAACATAGCACCCTTCAGAGCAGAACACCTAGGTTCCCTCAGCTGTTCGGAAGAGCTCCTCCAATAGTGCATCCTAGTCGAAAAGGGCGACATCATTCAAGCAGGTCATCAAAGTCCAGCTCGACTGTGGATTTCGCACTATCGCATGGGTGATATTCTTCGAAGAACCCCAAAACACAATAGAGATCAGGAACCCTTCTATAGGTACCTTCTATTCCTATATCCCTAACACCATATAACCTATTACAAAAAGCTACAAATACATACTAATAATAGCTGTACAACTCTTAGTAGATTAAAAATTAAAATAAGCAGAGAAACTATTTAACACAGTACTTAGATACCACAAGTACTTAGAACGTTATTTCATTACCAAGATATCCATCCATCTACAACCAAATCAACCTATAAACCACCTATCACACATCACAGATTATCCAGACTCCAAACTCCCAAAATCAAAGTACCCAAACAGTCCCCAAGCTCCGTACAAGCAATCCGCCCATAATCCAAAGATCAACAAATCTGCCAACCCCAATGCCTTGACTCGTAAAGTAAGGAGAACTCGTATTACTAGCCGGAGTCGTCGACCCTGGAGACGACGTTACCACACTTTCAGAAGAACCAGAAGTAGAAGTAGAAGCAGGAGCAGGAGTAACAGAAGAAAACCCTCCGATCGAAGCAATAATTCCTCCGAGATCACGACCCAACGTACTAGTCACAGACCCACTAACAACAACAGCACTCGATCCAGCTTCCGTAGACAAAGAAATGGTTTCACCAGCTGAATTGGTGATTATGCCACCGGGTATAAGTGTTTGAATTCCGATTACGACGTCAGATGCTGAGTTTCGTGTGTAGGTTGTAGAGTCGATGATTAATGTTGCTAGGTGTGTTAAAGATTGAGTGAGGATTATGCTTGTACTTTGAAGAGTTTGTCTTTGTCCGTCTATTACTATTGCTGTTGGGTTGGAGGGTATGATGTAAGTTGTTGAATCGATTATGAGTGTTCCACCTGCTTACCTACTATGAATTCAGAAACGGAATTGGCTGAATACGTTGATCCCCCTGCTGTGAAAAGGGGAATAATAGCTTGCGTGATAGCAGTTTGTGTGCTTTGGATGGCTTGTGTTACTCCGTTTATTATAACAGCTGTGGGTGAAGATGGTAGGTATAGGTAGTTGAACTTGCAATGACTATTCCTCCCAGACTTAACGACGACCCTCCAATTACAAATGCCGTAGCTGAATTTGCTGCATATATTGAGCCTCCTGCAGTGAAAATAGGAATAGGATCTGGCGAGCGCGTAACTTCTGTGCTTTGAATAGCCTGTGTTTTACCATTAATTACCACTGCTGTTGCAGTTGAATGTAAAACATAAGTCGTGGAGTCGGCGACGAGTGTTCCTCCGGGAGTTAATGAGACCGTTCCAATAGCAAATTTCGAGACATAATTCCCTGTGAAAGTCGAGCCTGCTGCTGTGAAGACAGGGACGGTTGTCGGTGTATCTTGGACAAGCCTTGGCTCAGTCTTAGGTACATTCGGTTGTGGAGCGGAAATTGTTGACTGGCTACTTGATGTCGTTTGCTCATCCGTGATCGTAGGCACATGGTGATGATAGTCAGACGTGGAAGCTGCAATATCATCTGAAGTGGTGGTCGGCTCCTTAACGACTGTTACTGGCTCGAGATTCGGTGTGGAAGTTGTTATATCAGGTAAATAAGTTGACATCTTAGTGCTTGGAGTTACTGGTTTGATATATTGTGTGGTTTCTTTCGTCTCAGTGGTAGGCACACTAATATGGTCAGATGATGACCCTTTAGGAATCTGAGTAGAGGATGGAGGGAGAGTCGGCGTTGGAGTCGGAGTCTTTGAAGTAGTGGCTGTGGTAGCAGGATTGAAGTTCCCATTTACCATAATAGTAGTAGAGGTTGACCCCGTTATTTTATTAGCAGGTATATGTGCTGTGGGCTGGCCCTCCATGTGACCTGGCTTGCAATCGCTCACTGAACTCCAAAAGCTGGACACTCCCGGTCATATATTATTTTGCATGTAATCAATCAGTTGTTGGGGCACCACAGCACCCTCTTGCTGGGAATAAACTGTCTGATTCGATAAGTAGGGGTATTCCACGTTATCAATCGGAATTGATAACCAGAAACCTGATGGATATGGAACAAGGCACATTCTAAAGTAGACATCTCGTGAGAACAATCATGCTTTTAGCTAGATCATCTAAGTCATCACCAATATCAGTCTCCACAAGCCAAGCCTAGTAAGTTCTTTTTGACTCTCAGAACAGCGCACGCACTCACATATACCGGCATAGGGACAGCGACGGAGCTGGCGAATAGAGCACCTTCATCGTAGAAGTCGACTCTCCAGCACAGCCGACACGAGTGTTAATCAGCACAACGAGCGGTGAAACCTGGGTAGTTCTCCCGGAAGGATGTCCTTCGCAATACGGCTCTGCTTGCGCCGCAGAACGGGGTCTCGAGTACAATCCCGATGATTCAACGACCTGGGATCCGATCCGTCTGTATGAATTAGATCTCGAGCTGAACTTGGGACTTGACGGAAATGCTTCATATAGGCATGACACGGTGACTTTGGGATATCCTGGAAGCGATGGTCCGGAGTTGAAGGGTATGATCGTTGCGGGCATGCTTCTCCTGACTTTTGGTTGGGACACTTCGGTATTGATCCGGTGCCGAGTAATTTCAGTACTTTGAATGATCCACAGCCTAGCTTTCTGGAGACTTTAGTCAACAAGTCGCTGATACCGAGTGTATCATGGGCCTACACAGCAGGTGCCTCATACAGTAAGTAGGCCCCGTGAAATATTGTATTATCATGAACAAATTGTGACCCGTGCTAGGGTACGATAAAGTCCCAGGAAGCTTGACTCTGGGAGGATATAACAAATCTCGTTTTACTTCGAACGATGTCTCCTTTGGTTTGTATGACGATGTCGCGAGAAGGTTGATTGTCGATCTGACACTGATCACTTCGACATCTGACGGCTCGTCTTCCGGAGTTACTCTGATGTCCGAGACAATTCTAATGTTCATAGTACTCCCCGTGCTGGGAAAGTGGAATAATATGCCACGAAGTTGACACTAAGCAGGATTCAACAGTACCGTATATATACCTACCATTGGCCGCATGTGAACAGTTCGAGACAACTTTCGGTTTTCAATGGAACGAGACGACAGAGATCTACGCAATCGGCAGGAAGGCATATGCAACGTTGCAGGCCATAAACACTAACATAACATTCACACTCGCGAATACTGTGGGCAAAATTCTGAATATAAGTTTACCGTACCAATCATTCAACCTCACCGCAACATTTCCAGTCGTTGAGGATAGTACAAATTATTTCCCATTGAAACGAGCTGCGAACGACACGCAATACACCCTTCCTTGGTCGGGTATTTTTGCAGGAAGCGTAAGTCGAAATCCATTTAAAACACTCTGCTATTACTGAACTTTAATAGATATGTGATCTCGAATTTCGAGCGATCCATATTTTCTGTATCGCAATGTGTGGCCTGCAACATTCGATCAAGACATCGTTGCCATCTTACCACCCCCATCTACCAAACACACCCCAACAGGAACGATAGCAGGTGGTGTAGTGGGTGGCATAGTTGTCATAATCGTAGTCGTCCTTCTCCTCGTATTTTGCATTTACAAGCCCCGTCGCAAAAATAAGAGGGCTTCTACGACAGAGCCAAAAGTCGAATTTCCGGATCTGACAATCAATAAACCAGAGCTTGACGCTAGAGAAAAACCTGCACATTTAAACGGCACAGAACTTGATTCCAAACGGCACATATCAGAATTACACGAAATTCATGGACAGCCTATGATAGGTCATAAAATGGCTAGTCCCGAACGTGTCGGAAGTTAGTTGGAAAGTCTTCAAGTTTTCGAGATGCCGGCTAGGGAGCCGGTTGAAAGACAATTATAAAGTCTATCACCTAGTCCACCACTATCTGATACAGCTCAGGAGGTTGGGCGTACTAGTGGTCGTAAGCCTTTGAAATTAAAATGATGGGTTCTTTAATGGCGAGGAGCATCTATAAAATCCTCTGTTTCTTATGGGAATGATTTGAGAGCCAAGGCAATTGTTAGCCAACTACTTGACACAACTCACTCACTTCAGTTTGGAAATAGAAAGGAAGATCTTAAGTTGCGCGAACCTCTTAATCCCCAAAACTAGCAAGAGCAACTTTGTTGAGTATGCACAAGCAGCCAAGGACTCTACGCCACTCATAATATGGGCCTAATTGATGATTTTCTCTGTTTCCGAATGATGGTGGAGCCTTTTTTCTGTTAAAGTGATTGAATGTGGACTGCAGTAGAGCAATCAACCGGTCTTTCAAGAGATCATCACCAACTTGAACCCGGCAATTCAGGCTGAACCTGAAGATTCGCTGCCCTCCTCCTCAGCTTCTTGAGCTCGCCGACTGGCAAGATACTCATCTGCCTCTGTCGTGTCCACACTTTGCGGCATATCTGGCCCCAACAATGCTTCCATTAGAGGCTCCAGCGCACTTGCCAA
Source organism: Pezicula radicicola (assembly GCA_003008705.1). Lineage (NCBI taxonomy): Eukaryota > Fungi > Ascomycota > Leotiomycetes > Helotiales > Dermateaceae > Pezicula > Pezicula radicicola. The sequence goes on along the minus strand of PDUO01000044.1, from coordinate 293,216 downwards.
CAGCCCCGTTCGTCGTTCTTCTTCTTCGACGAAATCCAAACCTGCTGAATCTTCCGATGACGATGAAGACGAATCCGAATCACCATCGGCTCCAGATCCATCACCGTCCCCATTCTCGGAAGCATGATCCGAGCCCGAGATCGACTCATCGTCTCCGCTTTCATTATTTTCAAGGCTGTGTTGATCATTATTCTCATCGCTATTATCGCTATCGTCGCTAGAATCGCCATCGATATCCTCGTCATCGTCAGGGCAAAGGAAGAGTCTAAGCTTCAGCCTCTTGGTTTTAATCTCGCGGAAGGCCCTGACCCAAGCTAGATTTTCACGTAGACCCAAAATCTCTCGTGTAATCATCGGAGTTGTGTCTAACACAAATTCCAGCTCGTCCAGCACAAGCTTATCTTTGACAAACTCGCAGAACTTGACAATGCCGTTCCAGCCGCCATCTAAATCCGTCGCGCTTTCATCACATGCCCACTCCATTCGCAGTTTCTTGATGCCCCCACAGATGGCTGGTCGATCATTGAGAAAATCTACAAACAAGTATTCCCAGTGATCGATGTCCACATAAACATTACTCCAAAATATAGCGCCTAGTTCGGAACGAAGTTGGCGAGAAACTTGCGACAAGGCACACAAGCGTTCGTAATAGACGCGAGAGATATGTTGATGTAAAATATCGCGATGCGGGCCATCGCGAGGTTGAACCCGAGATGGGTTGATGGATAGTGGAACCCCGACGGTGTAACCATTACGAAACGGATGACAGCGCATTTCGTGAACGACACCCACCTGCACCTTGATACTACCATTATACCAAGGGTTTCTGAAGGGCTCGATCCAATATTCGTAGATCATATCGCGGATGTCTTTTGGCAGGTTGAGGAAGGAGATCTGAAGTGCAGATCTTGATTATAGAGTCAGTTCTAAATTCCCTCACGATTTCGAAGACGCCCAGCGCTGGCCACTCGAGGGGCATAGTAAGGAGCTGGATAAGGAGATGGAAGAGGAAGAGGGACTCAAGACTTACGCAGCTGCCTCACTGATGCTCAATGTAGAGAGGCTATTGCTGGCCTCCTCAGCTGCTGTAGTTGAATAGGTTGTTGGATTAAAAGGATCGAAACAGTCCAAGCATTTGTAGTTCTTGTTTGGAGCAAAGCAGAAATCGCCATAGCCGTCATCTTGGATTTTGGAAATGCGGTCGTTCGGATCGAGTAGGGTTGATAGAGCTTTCGCATTGAGGAGAGTGTGTCGGTCTGGCATTATGATAGCTCTCTCAGTATGTTGGGTAAGGCAAACTACGTGAATGGATCATTATTATGTCGTTGTTCTGGTGAAGTGGTGAAGCTTCAAGTTGAAGTCCAGTAGGTATGCGTTGGACGTCTTCCGGAACCGGAGAAAACAGCGCCCCGCCCCCGCATCACATGTTTGAAACTTGTACTGTACTGTACTGTACCTTACATATTACCCTCCCGTCCCCATCTTTCAACAATGAACATCACCATCGACTCTACGGGAATGACCACATTTAGCCATCTTGATTTGTGACCAGCTGTGTCAAGTCCCTGTCCTCGCTTTGGATGGAGTCGCTGGAAGTCAAGATGGCCCTTCGATTGATCAATTAGCTTGAGTTACTCAACGGCAGTGCGTGCAGGGACAACACAGTACACTAGTAACACTACCCGCCATTACCAGCAATAGCTATGGGTTGAGAGAAACGAATCATTTCCTCATCCTTCTTAGGCTTTTTCTATCTCTACCAGGCGGCATCATTTGAAAGCAATCCAGAGCTCCCATCAACCCTTGACCCCTGTAGGATCGATGCTAGGTACTGTACCTAGGTTTTAAAGGAAACTCAGGCCACTTAGATCTATGCTGCTATGAACTACTCCAAAGCTGCATATTTTCAACATTGAGAATCCGTACAGACTCCAGTTAAAAAAAAAAGTAGCTTAAGCTAGCAATACAGCTGTCGTTCGTATAGTAACTGATGTTTCTTTCCGTCGCGGCACGGTGTTTGTCGGCATGCCTCGAGACGAGCAAGTGCTCTGCCTCCAGTCGCTTGGCTCGAGGCGAGGTAGCTCCTTTACCCCTCCGAAGCCACCCCTCAAATGTCAACAATACACTCCTTTATATTTCTTTGCCAGCCATTACAGTCACTTCTATTTCTAATAGAACAATCCTCTCGCGACTCATACCTTCTCAGTAACCTCAATCTTAAAAATCTTCGACGGGATCCTCTTTACTCCGCACAAATTAAAGCCGGACTCTCTGCGACCTTTTTTCAAAACTCAGCAACCATGGCTCCAATCCCACCAGCAAAAGACTGGAAAATCACCAACAAAAGCAATAGAGTTCTCCTCGCTGCTGAGAAAGGTGGTTACGGCGTTATCGCAGCAATAGCTTACAACATCGAACAAATTCTCGGCTTCATCAAAGCCTCCGAACAAGCCCGCTCACCCCTAATCATCCAATTCTTCCCCTGGGCCGTAACCTACAGTTCAGGACTCCTAGTCCGATGCGCCCACGACGCAATCTCGCATTCCCCAATGCGCGATCACATAGTCCTTCATATGGACCACGCACAATCCATCTCTCTGATAAAATCAGCAGCCGATAACCTACCATTCGATTGTATCATGGTAGACATGAGTCATTACGAGAAAGAAGAGAATCTAAGTAAGACGAGAGAATTAGTCGCGTATTGTAATGAGAGGGGGATTGCGACTGAGGCGGAACCCGGTCGTATTGAGGGTGGTGAAGATGGAGTTATGGATACAGAAGGTCTGGAAGGGAGTAAGACTACGCCAGAGGAAGTGAGGGAGTTTATAGATACGGGTGTTGATGGGTTAGCGCCAGCATTTGGGAATATGCATGGCGAGTATTGGGCCTGTGGACCACAATTAGATTTTCCTCGGTATATTCAACTATCCTTTCTCCTTCTACCCATCTCCTTCATCTCAAACGAGCAAGAAAACTGACCAGACATAAACAACAGACTCGAACAAATCCGTAAAAACGTCAACAGCGAAGTCCGCATAGTATTACACGGTACAAACGGTTTCGAACCCGAATTACTAAAGAAATGCATCAAGGCAGGTGTTAGTAAAATCAATGTTAATCGTCTAGTTCTTGATGATTATTACGATCATCTTAGGAAGAATGCACCTACGATGAGTCAGACGCAGTTGATGGAGGAGGGAACTCAGAAGGTTGTTGATTTGACGGTTAAGTGGATGGAGATTTGTGGGTCGGCTGGTCAGGTTAAGTTATAGAATTTACTATAGGTGCAGATTTAGAATTCTAATAGAATATTTTTCTCTTTGGATCTATGGAGATGCTTAGTTGATAAGTATTTATTTTAGAATATATTAGCCTAGATTGATTTTATTGTGAAGTTCAATCAATCAACCTCAGTATAGGTATATAACTTTAACTTCAAATGGCATTGTATGAAGTCAAACCTTTATGTAGACATGATATTATATAAGAAATCAAATTTAGAAAGAAAAAAACTTGTAGCATTTATACATTATATAAACTTTTTTTTTAAGAAAACATAAAGATCACATAAGTGAGTAGTAATCTATAAATGCTATATTTAGTTCTGTAAGATATAGTCCCTGCAACGTAACTATACCTAAGAGCTGAAAAAAAAAACAATGAGAGTCATAGAATTTATATAATTATAACATACCTACAGGGTACTTTAAAGTATCTTGCCTAATGTACAGAGTACTGAGAATTAGTTTTTAGCTAACTGAAGGTAACTTAGTTCCAGTAACTCACTTACTTCAGGTATTTAATATCAAAGTACTGTACACAAGAGAGAGTTAATGCAAGAAACATCAAATTTTCTATAGTATAGTAAGCGACGAAAATGCAAAAAAGCCATCTATCAATATCTACAAAAACCTCTCTCCCCTTCCTCTCCAACCCCCATCCCCCCATCCCCCACCCCCTCAAAAAACCCCCACACCTAACAAATCCCAATAACCCCATTAACAGGAATATCAATACTAGTAGTATAACTAGCCGCATCACTCAAAAGATAAACATAAGCCCCCCCCAACTCCTGCACCTCAGCCAATCTAGGAATGCCCCTATAATACTTCAACTGCTCATCCCAATCCTCCTGTTTCTCAACCCAATAAGTCATAGCCGTCTTCACCAAACCAGGCGACACAGAATTAACCCGAATACCATATTGCGCCCATTCTAAAGCGAGCGTATGCGTCATGTTTCGTACGCCTCCTTTGGATGCTCCGTACGGTGTTGAGGGTACTACTTTATTGGGTCGGTAGGATGCCATTGATGCCGTGAAGACGATGGAGCCTCGGATGTTTTGTTTTATGAAGGCTCGGGCTGCTACGCGGGCTGTGTAGAATGCTCCGAATAACTAGTTTTACATACTAGAATTAATATCTTAATCAAATCTTTATACGGGAAGGAGAAAACGAAGAGGGAATCGTTGGGGAAGAGGGAACACGTACGTTAACTGCAAATAACCCCTCAATCTCCTCCGTGGTAAAATCCAAAGCACTCTTATGATTAGTCCGTCCAGCATTAACAACAACACCATGCAGACCCCCCGCCTCCTTCAAAATCGTATCCACAGCCTCAGTGATACTAGCTTCCTTCGTAACATCCGCTTTCAATGCAAAAAGCTGTCCTGGATACACTTTGGACAGTGTTGCGAATTCATCTCCTGTGTCGGCGTAATCTATACTATAGACTTTGGAGGCTCCGTTTGTGAGACAGCATTCTGCTATTCCTAGGCCGATTCCTCGGTTTGCTCCCGTTACTGAGTGGGGGTTTGTGTTAGATGACGGTGTTTTTTTTTTGTTTCTCTGAGGGGAGATTGGATGGGATGGAGGACTTGACATACTGGCGATTACTTTTCCTGAGAGGGTTATTTGTGTTTGCACTGGTAAGTGCGAGGATGATGGAGTGGTTGACATGATGGTTGTTGTGAGTGGTAATTGAGGAAGAGTACAGTTTGACTTGATGGTATCAGGGCTGAAAGAGAAGTGTGAAATAGCAATGTAATGACCTCGTCCGGGAATATTTTGTTCAAGTATATATATAAAAGAAAGCTCCCTCGGCGTATAGTGGGATGAATGAGGGGTCCTGGTACCGAGACGAGGGTAGAACAACGTACAGAGGCAGCAGCGCACAGCTGGAAAAACTCATACCCGGGCTTACAGGTACCAGGAGTTTACATTTCTCTCTGCCTCTAAAATGATTTTTCTGGTGTTAACCATGATGTGCATGCAAAGTTGCGGGGCGAGGGGGATGTCTCGTCTCGAGGGCCACCCCAGCTGACAGGACTTGTGGGGTGGGTAACCGATAAACCGGAATACTTACTACATGATATATGAATACCAATTCTCTCAATAGTTCTGCTTGTTTTATAGGCAGCATGGTTCATGTTGCTTGTTCTATCATGATATCGTGACCATTAACTTTCTCAAAACTAAATCAGGTGGAGGCAACAGAACTCCCTTCCAGAACGCCTGATGAATCCGCAAGACCTGAATTTGCTGTGAACACGCTTTTGTTTCAACTGAATAAGCTGACTACCATTTGGCACCGGGAGTTCAATCATCTAAAGTCAGACTTCTGCCACTCAGTCTTAAGATCCTCACTTAAAGATCTCGTCGGCCACCCAGTCTGTCGCTGGCAAGAATTGATAAGTGCCAAAACGGCTTCCCGTTGGCGACCTTCTTGGATACAAAGTCCGGCTGTATGTCTCCATCAGTACAAGGGCTTAACAACTGACGCAACAAATGCACATACCGATATAAAGACACTGGGATGACATTAAACTAGATGAATCATCTGTCAAGGTCATCGCAATACCGCAAATGGTATCGACAGCTTTTGCGAGGAGCTTTTGTTGCTCCATATAACCGCGCATGCCTCCAAGTGATGGTCTATGAAGCAAGAGTAGAATACGTGCTGAGCAATGGAGCTGAACCGAGACTCCTTTAATTCAATCAGCCCAAGTTCAATGAACGTGTTGGGTAAGGTCACTTACCGAAAGCTGGTGGATGAATCCAAAGAGGCTCAAAAACATCTGTTGAACCTCCCTTTCTCAGCGGCAACGGAGTGAACTCGATTGTCAAATTCCTCTGCCATTCATCCAGCATCTCAAAAATCGTATCTGCCCTTGTAATTCTTGCCTGAAGATTCCCACTAGTCTCACCCACCTCAATCTCCTCTTTTGAGCAATAATCAACTGCCTTTGCAAAAAGCCACACTGATCTCGATGCTAGTTCATACGGCGTCATTTTGTTGTAAGCTCTAGTAGGCTTCCAAAAACTTAATGTTTTACGACGTTCTCGGAAAGCAGCCCAGACATCTTGACGAAGCCATGCCCACCAAACTGCCTGTCTGAGACCTTCAGATTCGCCATGGATAACTTGTGAACGTTGAATCCAAAAGACGCCTTTAAGGTGCCGCTCCCAGCCGCTGCCAGAGTCATCGAGCATTTCATAGGTGGAGACTATGAGTGCTGTTGCGAGAAGTTCTAGGCTGACAGTGTAAGAGTCATAGTGCATCGCTTTTTGTAAATAGTGTAATGTTTCGTAGTAGTATTGGAGTCCAATGTTGCGGTCTCGGTGCTCTTCTTTAGCGGAGGGACTGATTGATAAGTGGCGGGATGACAAAGCCAGCAAAGCACTCATGAGACCTGCATCATGCATCTGTTTCCATCAGTGATATCCCATAGGGAGACAACAAAAATCTTACGGCCAAATGAGGAACGAAGCTAGAGAAGCATCTTGTTGGATCAAACAAGTCAATCTGGTGGCAAATTAGTCACTATCATGTCGTACTGAAAGTACTTTGACATACCCAGCGACTAACGTTCTTCACGAAGTTTTCAAAAACAAAGTGCTCGTGATCAAGTAGCTTTGCTGGCTCTGAACCCTGCCATGAATGACGTTTCGGCGGTGGTGGTTGTATGAGCTCGGAAGTGGCCGGTCCAGCATTGCCAGCATTAGAGAGCCTATGACCAGGAATAGAGGTACCATTACTTCCAGAAATTGACTGTCGTGGTGAAATCAAAGAAAGAGCTTGAACACCCGTGTTGTCTTCAGCTACAGTGGCAAGAGGTGGTCCAAATCGCGGAATTCCACTCTCCTCCTGCACAGCATCGTTGGCGAGGAGTCCAAACCACCTGAAAAATGCAGCATCGGGTGGTGTTGCAGCCGAGTATACCGAAGGATCGTTTGGTTCTGGGATACTTGAATGTGAAAGAGCAATGGTGGACTGGGGGGACAAAACCTCTGCAGCGGCATAAGGCGGAGGATATGCAGGTCCGCCAGAGTTTAGGTGTAGGAGACCACTCGCAGCCTGCGTGCGGTCATGATCCGGGAAGCTGGAATCCCAGCTCTCATATCTTGCATGATCAATTGGAGACTGCGGAATGCGTTGTTCAGAACTCTGGGGTCTTGTGGATGTTTCTAGAAGGTCCTTTTCGGTCCTTGGGACGGCCTGTGCAAGTTGTGGTGTCACTGGTTCTGATGGCAACGGCGCACTTTCAGCCTCCGCTACAGGTGTAGCAGCATACTGGCAGTTTTGGCTGCTCTTCGTACATTGGCCACAAGAAGGAGTAAGCTCATCACATTTTAGATGCCGTCTTCGACACGTGAGACTACGATGAAGCCTCTGTTAGCCTTTGATACCTCCAACCCTTTCTATCATCCATCCTAATACTAATAAAATGGTCTCCTTCATAAACCCGGGGATAAATACTTCCCCACAAACGCCACTCACCATCCAGTCGTCTTCCTCAAGCCACGACCCCGAGATTTGCGTTTCCTCCGTCTCGCCTCAGTTGCCCCGAGATGCATCCTCTCCGATCCCGTAATTCCAGGCCATCTGCCGTGGGTCTCGGAATGTTTTGTCACTTCTATCGAACGAGAAATGGTTTGCTCGGAACGGGGTTTGATGTGGAGTGTGGAGCGTGCACAAAAAAAGCAAAACAAAAACAAATTCCAGAGGATTGTAGTTGGCTCGAGGGATTCCAAGCTAAAGAACTTGCAGCTGGCTTGTCTCCAAAATCTGGGGAAGCGCCACGTGAATAAATTTAAGATGAATTGACTTCGGATGCCACTTTCGGCTTAGGGACGACTTCCTTCACATGACTCGAGGCGACGAGATTAACAAAATTGATCAATTCTAAGGCCACAAACGTTGCGAAGGGCCAAGTCTCAATTACCTTCAAATCTAATCGCGTGATCTCGGGGGTTTCTACTCCACGAACTGTGTTCTGTGGAGAGAAAGTTTGGCAGAATTGGAGAAGATTGTGGAGGAATAAATGGCTGTGGGATCTACTGAAACAGGTACTCCATTCATACTAGCTTTACCCCTGTCAGGCTATCAGGGGTATAGTGACCTCGAGACGAGGGCCTCGTCTCGAGACCCCTACTTGAAGCTACCAAGCTGTCTCCGAGATGTGGGGTGACCGTCTTGTCAGCTTCACATTTTGTATTTTTGTATTTCGCAACTCTTAGCACTCAAGGAATCTTGGCCGTCAATAACTATAGAAAAAGACAAGAGACGAACAATAATCGCAATGTCTAATCAATTCAAGAACACTGTGAAATATTCAATCATGTCTCAACCAACAAGAATACTATCTCGCACAGCTCGATCTCTACGCTGGCCACCTCCAATCTCACATACAACGACGAGAACATTCCAAGCTCAAAATGTATTCCAAAACAACTCAGCTTCTATTTCAAGGACAGACACCTCAACTAAAGGCGCATCACCAGATCCCGAACTTTCAGAAAACAAACCACTGAGCTTCACACCGACTCTTCCCACTTTCTCGCTTGCTGGAAAAGTCGCTGTCATAACAGGCGGAGCTCGAGGTTTGGGATTGGCAATGAGCCAGGCGTTGGTGATGAGTGGTGCAGATGTTGCAATTGTAGATATCAATAGTAAGTAGACTACTTTTACGATTCAAGGTCCCAAACTCGGTGAAACTCACTAACATGTTAACCCGTAGAAGAAAACGCAACGCAAGCAGCCTCAGAAATAACAGAACTCTTCCAAAAGACATACCCCGATCAACCAAAACCAAACGTAACAGCCCACTACGCCGACATCTCTTTAATCTCAGACGTCGAATCCTCAATAACCGACATAATATCCAAACACGGCCGAATCGACAACCTAGTAGCCTGTGCCGGATTCTGCGAGAATGTAGCAGCTGTAGAAATGAAGCCTGAACGTCTCAGAAGATTATTAAGTGTTAATGTTGAAGGAACTTTCTTTTATGCAACTGCTGTTGCGAGACATCTGATGGAGAGGAAAGCACCGGGAAATATGGTGTTTATTGGTAGTATTTCTGGAAGTATCGTGAATGTGCCCCAGCCTCAGGCTGTTTATAATGCTTCGAAGGCTGCGGTTAGGCATTTAGGTGCTTCGCTTGCGGTTGAGTGGGCTGAGAAGGGGATTAGAGTTAATGTTTTGAGTCCAGGTTATATGTTGACTGAGATTGCGTTGTAAGTTCTCTCCCTCCCTTTGCGTAGAATTTGCTCTTCAGTTACTGATTATATTTGACACAGGAAAGCGAAGATTCTTGTCGATAATCCAGAACTTAGAACGAGATGGGAAGCCAGTATTCCACAAGGGAAAATGGGTGCGCCGGATACACTCATGGGTGCTGTGACTTTCTTGAGTTCGGACGCCAGTGCGTATATTACGGGCCAGGAGATCAAAGTTGATGGTGGATATACCGTTTGTTAACCGACATGGGTAAATGTAGGGCATGGGAAGGAGTTTGGGAAATTAGCGTTCTGAAGCGAGGCACGAACTTATGCCATTATATCAAAGTTTTATATCTTCACTTTTTTGGTCTCAATCTAATATGACTCTTATATGCACCTCTGTACTTCGACATTTAGCCACTAATTTATATTCCAAATCCAACCAGTGCTGCTAATATGAGAGATAATAACAGCGTTAGCATCGTCTAGGCTCCAGAATCTGTCAGCACTTTGCCTTATATGGAGCTGAATATACAATATCCAACAAGTAAGTCCTTATTACCACCTTTTCAATCTTTCTAATCTTTCTAACTCCTTAACGAACAAGGCGATTACCAGGTTAAAGACCCACCACTCGGCCAGAGAAAAAGATTATATGAGGTACATCCTACATTTGGAATTCCCACAAAGGGACCTCTAAGGAAGAGCATATAGACATGTATTTACAACTTCACATAGGCCTTGGACTTAAGGTTAAGAAGGAACTCCAATCGAGGCAGGAAAGGAGAATAAATCCAGACAAGTCCCAATTATACTGGGAAGTGGACAAAGCTAGACCCCACAAAGGCCAACGATACAGGCTTTATAGAAGTTGAAGAAAGAAAGTCCAAGAAGAAGACAAAGGATCAAGAACATTATTGTCAAGAATAATCCTGTTGTCAAATCGCATTTGTGTAAAAAGCTACTCAAGATATGACTTAGGCGTTGCGGAAGAAGAAATGATGTAGTACTATATAGAAGGATCTTGATGAAAATTTTAGAACATGAGATTTATTTTATGGACTTGCTTCGCATCGAAAGTAGCGGCGTTGTTGAATTATGACCTTTACGCTGGAATCTTAGATCAATTCTGTCAGAATTTCTAGTATTTCTCATCAAAACCAATCTATCAATTACGAACTTTTTGATCTCCAATACTAGCTCTTTCTATTGGTCTGTAGATCTACAATGGTAATACCTACAATATATTAATCGCAGATTTCAGTACAGAGACACCGAATTAAAATACATAACCCTTTGAAGCGAGAAAACTTCAAGACTGGTTCAAACAAAGGAAGACTTGGCTTTGCCACATGTAGACATCGGTCGAATAGTGACTAGGTTGAAAGGTATGTTTTGACAGTAGATCTTGCAATTCAGCGTTTGCATTTAGTCAACTTTAACCAGGATAAGTAAACCACGGGATTATATTGCCCTTTACCTACTTTTATATAAAATTGCCTTTATTACTGTTATAAAATAACAACTTGTACCTGATTGACAAGAAAGAGGTTCTAGACAACACTTTGACTTGAATAAAAACAATACTTGTAGAGGTCCACTAAGTACTAAATCTACTAAGTGCTAAATGTTGCCTAACCTATAGTAGATTATTAATAGCTTTTAAGCAAGCGTTTTAAAAAATACTTTACCCGGAAAAAAGAGATACTTTCGAGCGTCTTTATTTAGGCTTTGTCTATAAACTTGAGCTTACATTCGATTCCTGAACCTAGAGTTTTAGGAGCATACCTAAGTCGTTTCAGATTCCTCTTACGTTTTAGAGGGCTTTAGGTTAGTATCTTAATTTATTAAAGAAGGACTCTAAGGGTTGTTAGCAACTTTTCCTAGGTATCGCCGGATAATACGTATACTTCTTAGTATACCTAAATATATGGTAGCGTAACTGTACTTCATTATTAACACTTATTAGTAATTGCGAGCTGAATTTATACCCTCAACTACTACTAATCGAATTTCAAGGAATATTAAAGATATCGAAGAAGTCCTTTTGTTCTTGTTATTACTAGAGGCTCCGAAGAAGCAGCTGGTTAAACTGGTTAATATAATTAGATATCCTCTTGACAAGATCTGTAATATTAAATCATTAAGCAAGAAAATTCAATAACTACATCATTGTTTAGCATTAGTTTAAATTTATTAAGTAGTTAAAATAAAACTTAATAAGTTATCTTTTATTCACCCCATTCCGTCAAGCTTGTAATCGTGGTTTATATTGTCTTATTTTCGTGCCTTGCCAGAGTGCAGCGCCCAACGGGCGCCCCAGAGCAGCTGAAATTATAGGGCTACATCGAATTGCCCCTAAATTTGTATGGGAAATGATGCTCTGGGGCGCCAGTTTGCTGCCAACGCTCCCATAGTGGGGCTAACTAACTATGTACATAGACTATAGGGAAGGTGGGTGGGAAAAACGAAGCTTTCGATGAAAATCGTGCTGTTGATGAAGAGAGGAAGATTTTACTGGCGAGCAGTAATTTTGTATGGGCCTTGCACTAAATTATGCTGTAGCAGAGCCTGACTCCACTCCTTCATAAAACAAGCACGTTAAATTTCAATCACTTTTCTATGTTGTCATTCTAGACCTTGTTGTTATTATACAGATAGAAGCATATAAACCTAGATCTTCCTCTTGTCTTACTTACTTTAGCGGGTGATTGTAGTTTAAACAGAGAATTTTGGGAATAACTAGTCGTAATAGTAACTGTTAGTAGCTCCTATTTACAACTAGTATTCTGGTTAAAACCCACTGAGTTGTGTACTAGACCCAAGGCATTGGTCTCCTAGCTATATTATTTTCAACCTTATGATATATTTTATAGATGTGTACAACGCTATTATTAGTGTTCCTATAACAAATATTTAGTGTTAGTCTCGCTTCTAGAATTTCCCTATAATTATCAATTAAGTAAGAACTATTCTATAACTTATCAAGCTTTTACTTACTAGCAATGCCACGGTTTTTAAGATTAGTTGAGTAGTGAGTAAATTTGTTAAATCAGCTTAATAAAGGCATTCCTATTATAATCAGAGCATAAATCTCTAGTGCTTAAATTCGAAAGCTGTGGCAGTTAATTCTACAGTAAAACTTTGGAGTTGTTCCTATTTTGTGGCTTGTATTCATTCATGTTCTTCTAGGTCGTCTCATACTTTATAATACAATCTTCTCGTTAAATGCTCCCTAGGCCTTCCTTATTTCAACCCGCAACTGTTTCAACTTAAAAAGAATTCTTCTAGCCCCAATGTAAAAAAAAACTACTTATAACAGAGCATATTCTAGGGTAAGGCTATAAAATCTCATTAGCGTAGAGAAACCTAGGTAAATTATAATGACTCGAATCCATACCAAAAATCAGATGGAAGCTGTTTTCCTCCTACCTCCTTAGCATCCTGCAACCAGGTACAGAACTCAAGCAGTCGATCAACTTAATTCATATCATTTTATCGCCCGCATAACACTTTTCTACAGCGTCATTGTATCCTTCTGTAGGTTGAGATTGCTTAACTTGAGTAATTCACTTCCTCCCGGCGTCGAAAAGAGCAAAGCACGCATACAGCTCGGTTCGTGATGGCCCGAGCCTCGCTTAATTTATCTCCGCACTACATATCCAATGTGTTTTACAACTCAGCTTGCATTCATTAATATTATCAGTAACATTTTACTGTACAACTCGCTCTGGCCAAGATCACGGTATCGATATCGAATTGTTCGTTTCCACTGGTACGATGGCCACTGAGAAAGCCCCGGACGAAATCCCAGATAATCTGGGTACCACTGTCGAGGTCGAGAAATATTCAGTCTTCACAACAACTGAGAAATGGTGTATCGTCGCCATGGTCTCTTATGCAGCCTGGTTCTCGACTTTGAGCAGCTTCATCTACTATCCAGCCATACCCACACTCTCAATGGCGTTGGGTGTCTCAGTTAGCAAGATCAATCTGACTGTCACTACATACATGTCAATCGCAACAATCGCGCCCACTCTTGTTGGTGACGCTGCTGACATACTTGGACGACGACCAATATATGTGCTTACATTGAGCGTATACTTCGTCGCTAATCTCGCCATTGCTCTATCGCACTCGTACTCAGCGCTTCTGGGCCTTCGAGTACTGCAAGCTTTGGCGATTTCCGGTAGTGATGTTATGGCCTTATCTTGATTTTGCAGCTGATGTCGCCAGGCACGTTCTCAATTGCATACGGTGTTGTCGCTGATGTTGCATCTCCAGCAGAAAGGGGATCCTTTGCAGCTTTGGTGTCTTTTGCGTAGGTCTAATTTCCTACATCGAAACGATGTGCTTACACTCACCAGGGTAACAATCGCCCCAAGTATTGGGCCCATACTTGGAGGTGGTCTGACATTTGCTGCGGGCTGGCCTTGGATATTCTGGTTCCTGTGCATTGCTTCGGGATCATGCTTGATAACAATGATGCTGTTCCTACCTGAGACGTCTCGCAACATCGTGGGCAATGGATCAATCCGACCATCAAAGCATCTCAGGTTGCCCATTCCCATCATCATGTGTCACTGGAAGGACAGCGATATCATTTCAAGCTACAAATGGCGAGTACCTAACCCACTGAAGTCTCTCACGATACTCTTCCAGAAAGATAACGCAGTCATCATTCTGGCCTGCGGCTTCCTCTACGTCATCTACACTTGCATTAACGCCTCGCTTTCTACTTTGTTTGTTAGCATCTACAAGCTGAACCAGGTGGAAGCCGGTCTCATATATCTTCCTTTCGGAATTGGGGGTGTGGTATCGACGTTTATCTCCGGCCGGCTTCTAGACACAGCGTGGCGCAATGCCAGGATCGAGCGAGGTCTCTCCACGGACAAAGCGATCGGAGATGATCTCGACAACTTCCCTGTTGAAAATGCGCGGTTGTGCGTAATATGGGTACCTATGCTCGTTACCACCTGCTCAGTAATTGCCTTCGGTTGGGTCTTACACTATCACAAGGTCTGCCTTCCTACGTATCTTGAAATGTTCGAGAGTTGACACAATGAAGCACATCGCCATCCCACTTTCTCTTCAGTTTGTTGCGGGTCTTTGCATGCAGCTCGATTTCAGTGTAAGTCTTACCTAATACGTTGCTGTGTCAGGTTTAATTGATGCACTCAAGATTTACAACACCCTTCTGGTGGACAAGAATCATCGAACGCCCGCAGCGGCTCAGGCTTCCAGTAATATAATACGCTGTGCACTGGCAGCTGTCACGGTATCATTCTTGCAGAACATAATAGATGCCTTTGGCATTGGCTGGACGTTTACATTCATGGGCGGACTGTGTTTACTTGCTACAGGTCTCTTTTTCGTTGATTACCACAAAGGCAAATCGTGGAGACAGAAGCGTGTATCTCACTGAAGGATCGAGAACTAAGATTTGGTATATCTTAAAAGCTTCAGAGAGATCCTCAAACTTTTAATGCCCATTCGCGGAAATGCCTTCCCTAAGGTCCCGTTTTATAAAGATTCTGAACTAAAAAGACTAAGGAGAAAAATCAAAGAACAAAAACTTTGTTTATATTAACTACTAATTTTAGGTCTAGTTTAAGTCAAAGCTACTTTGGTTTATACCTAAGTAGTAAAGTTAAATAACTATTATATACTTATAAGATCTAGTAAGGTAGTATTATAAAGAGAATTAGTTCTCTTTTAGTCAGTATTACTATTTAACCTACTAGTGCTATTTATGGCATATATAAAGATAGCTATACGACTTATTACTTAAAAGTATTATAGCATCTTCCACTTTGTCCCTTTCGCTATATACAAGGACTTTACTAATAAATCAAATTAATTTAATACTATAATCTACCTCAGCTGGATCTACACCGATATACGCCTGTCCTTCCATTAATCCAGACACCCATGCCTCCCCTACAACTCGGAATGCGTCACTGCTACTAACTGGTCGGAGGACGAAGAACCCGCGGCTCCAGCCCTGAAGAGCGACAATCACGTCGCCATCTTCCACCTCATTCATGACATTGCAGACGCGTCCGGCCTCGGTGGCGGCGAATGAGCGGCCATGAATAAACATTCGAGAGGGGAACTCCGTAACAATTTTCTTCTGCGTATCTGAGATGTTGGCAGTAGACCAAGAGGGATCGAGAATTTTGGCTTCGACCAATACGGTTGCTAGTTTTGATAGGAGCTCTCCCCAAGATTGTGAGGATTGGGCTGTGCCAACGCCTTGCTTACTAGTCTCGTAGTAGGTCTTGATGTTACTTTGAATGTGTTGGAAGTAGTACCAGAAGTGATACACCATCTCTTCGACATTTGATCTGGTCCCAGTTGCAGTGGGAGCCCAACGCGTGTCAGGCATCAGAACGCGGCCGAGATTGTAGGTGTTCTCGAAGGTTGGACCGAGTTTGAGTAATATCTCCGACCAAACAGTAAGCAACTTCGAGAACGCATTTGTGGAAGAGTCGTCGAAGACGCCCAGGTGAACCGATTTCTCGAAGTAGAGACGCTGTGTGGCCAGCGAAACCTTGTCAACTTGGCGACCTTTCAAGACCAAGGTAGAATGATCTTGTAGAAAATGAGGCGCCGTGCCGGCCCCGAAAGCAGATTGTGGATGCGCGATATTTAAGTATGAGTTTGGGACAAAGTGAGGTCGGAGTCGAAACGGATGCGGTTTATGGAGTGACCAGGACGGGGCCAACGGATCCGAGAGATTATCCCAACAGGATGCTACGTATAACGGGGGGGCTAGGCCGGTGTAAGTCGACAGAAGTCTGACTGAAAGCTGGTGGAAGATAACATGAGGTTCATCTTGGTAGTTAGGAGTAATGCCAAGGGAATCGTTATCCGAGGATATTGCCAGAACGGAATAGATGCGGTCTCGTGGATCGCGGCAATCGAGATGCTCATAGACGTGGATATTATCTAGCAATGTACGTGGCTCATGTCGGAGATTGGCGCCATAACGTGGATGCCAGATTGAGAACACAGACAATGCGATATCCCATGGGCTTCTCCACTTGGCTGATGGTTGTACAGTAGAATTGCTGTTTGGTTTCTCCCAGAAGTCGAAGACATATGACGGTCGAATGAGCTTGAGGTAGAACAGGAAGGTTATCGCAGAAACCGCGTTCCAGGACATCAATCGAGGCCCTCGCAGGAACACTAAATCGCTGTTCAGTAACTGCTCCTGTACCATCCAAAGTCGCTGTCGCCACTCTCCGTATCCGACCTCAGCTAACCATCTGAATGCAACGGCATATTCACTGATGTTCTGCTTGATGTCCTCCGGCATGTCCTGTATAGGTAGCTCGTTTCTCTTATGGTATGTTGTGTATAGACTGTTGATATCGTAGATCGCTTGGTAGTTGGGTGAAAAATGCTTGTCTAGTCGCTCAACCAGCTCGATGCCTTTTAACTCGGACTGTTAGTCACGAGCCCTTCCAGCGTAAAAGATAACTCTCTCAGCATTCGTGTATATCTCTCTCATCAGAGCGACTTGCTTATTCTTCTCCTCGCCAGTCTGATTAATGCAAATCTGATCAATCCAGAATGACTTCATTGTGATCTTGGGCGCATCTCGAAGATCTTTCAAGGTTTGGTGGGCATTCGCTGTCAGTGGGATATATCCCAGTGTGGTACCACCAGCATCGCGCACTACTGCTCGGGCTGGTTTTTCTTCGCTGCCCCAAACATATGACAGCGCCTGGTACCCCGGCTCCGAAAAGCTGATTTCTTTGAGACTGCATGCTATGCAGTCTCCTTGCGTCGAGTGGAGTTGGATGATACGAATCCTATCTGTCCCAGAAAGTGGAGCATAGTTATACAACGGAAGGTCCTCATAGCCTTCCGATTCACTGCTTACCTCTACGTAGACTGTCTGTACTATCGTATTAATTTTGCTTTATGGCTAGAGAGGAAATGGAAGAAACACCTTCGTTTCGTCGGTCGCCATTGCGGCTACGTGCGGGTACTCGAGTAGCGAATTGTTAGATAAAGATGGAACTCAGACTAGAAAGGAGCGACTAAAGCAAGTACTAGGTGTAGTGTGTATTGTGAAAGAGCAAAAACCCAACTGGCTAACAACTAAGGGGTCGGTGAGACCCTTACATTGATATAACCCCGCTTCATACCTAATACGTTATCTGCACAGTATCCGTTCCGGCCATTTGACCAATCGCTAAATTAACTAAATTAAGGTTATGTTTGATTAATTCAGTGTTACTACCTATATAAAATCGTAGCGAAATCCTAATTTGTTAAAATAATTTGACTTTAAGTTATGATTGATTTATCTTCTTACAAGAATATAGCTTCCTGGAGCTGAATAAATAACCAGCTACTAATTAGAGCTATTTAGACGTAATTGGCTGAGTAAATCTGTATTATTTTAAGTTTATATTTAAATACTTTATTGACAATAATATTTTCTGAACTCATAGCCCTAAGTTAATATATTATCTATTAAGGTTTAAAGTAAGATACAAGGGCTTTACTTATATAATATAGATATATTATATATAACTTCCTTAATCTAATTAAGTAAAAAAATTAAGGAGTCACTATATAGCATCTTCTGGAAGGCTAGTAGAATGACCAAATATTAATTCTAGAAATGATAGCATTGCGGTTGACTCACTAAGTTAAAAGGAAACTAGTTCATCATTTCCATAGAACCAACTTGGAGCAACAAATACATACCTAAGCCTAGGAATATGAACCCTCAAGCCATTTCGCTGAGACGATTTGCCCTCCCCCAAAAATACTTTTATTCAGAAGCCACTCTATCATAGCAGACAGTCCAAAAGAGCATGCATTCCCAACAATAAAATGAAACTTCACAAGAACTTGGTGTGTACATCTAGAGATTACGCCAACACAAAAGCTAATCATACTTACTACCTAGAGTAGAAAATAAAACTTAATCCAATTTACATCTAACTTAGCTTCGAATCTCAGAGAGTTGAAATATTAAAAGAAGAGATTGAATAAAACAATATAACGACAACAATATTCCATATGACACCAAATTTCATTACATAAGATCAGGTGTTAGATAATCTAGGAAGAACTACGTTCTGTCAAAACTAGAAGACTTTTCCCGTCAATATCGTGGTTTTCCTGTAGTTCGTAGCGTTGACGAGTTCCAAGAAGAGTAGGAAAAGGAGGCAGTGGCACACACCAATTGGAGCCTATAGTGTCTTCCGCTTGTTGGGATGCTGCAGAGTGGAATTAGTTGGAAGGAAATTATGGTGGATTGTATATAAACTTGCTTTGCTAAGAAAATGGGTGGCTATGGGTTGAGACTTGTGTTATAACAGATATTATGTTCGGTGATGCAAATTCAAAAATGCTATAACTCGTAATGCAAGCCCTTAAAACCTAAGTTTGAGACTTTCAGTGGCTTGAGAAGGAAGAATAAACCACTTCACTAAGACCGAGGACCTATGTTTGCTGAGCGAGCTGTTGTGCGACTGCGATTTTTGAGTCATACCAGTCATTTATTTTGATGTTATGAGTATATAGGAGCAATATCAATGGGTGCAGAAGCAGACCGCCTCCAATCCCAAAGATAAATCTCACCAATGAACAAACAAACAAATCTTGTTCTCAGTTTTCCTTTCGAGTCATTCTTAGGCCAATTTTTCCTCGAGATGCTGTTGCTTCTCATCGGCCTTAGCATCCTCAATAGCCTGCAACTGTTCAGTTCCCTGGTCCAATCCAATCTCCGCCATAATCTCCCTCATCCTCTCCTGATCAACACTTCCACTGTTATCCCCAAACACCATATCCATCTCCTCAAGACTCTTATATCTGGTCTCGGGTACCAAGAGCCAAACCCATAAGAACATAAGGATGCAGAAGGAAGCGAAGAAGATGTAAGTGCCGAACTTGAGCTTGGCAAGCATGTTGGGTGTTACTTGGCCGACTACGAAGTTCATCATGTAGTTGCAGGAGATGATTATGCTGACTGCTTGGGAGCGGTGGCCTGGGGAGAAGATTTCGGCGGCGAGAAGCCAGGCTACGGGACCCCAGGAGTAGGCAAAGTTTGCACCAAAGATCTGAGACAGAAGGGTTAGATCTCTTGAATTTTGTGCAGAGTGTAAAACTTACCCAGATGAAGACAACTCCAACCCACCCAGCGGCTGCACCGCCAGGCACTGCGAAGTTTCCATTGTAATGACCAACAATTCCTGCAATGACAATGTGCGAGGCAGCCATGCCAATTGCACCCACGATCAAGAAAATCTTTCTTCCGAACCTGTCAACATACAAAATAGCTGGGGCAGTGCACACAAAATCGACTACTCCGAGAACTCCGGTAGCTAAGAGGGAGGTGGAGGAAGCAGAAAGACCAAGACTTCCAAAAATCGTTGGGGCATAGCTATTTACATTGTTAGATGTTATTGCTTAAAAAATGAGGAATACAGCTTACTAAATGATAGCGTTGATACCAGTGAATTGCTGGAAGAACATGAGAATGCAACCGAGTGTAAGTCTCTTGAACAACCCCTTATTAGTAAAGAGCATTCCAACTTTAGCAAGGTTCAAGGAAACACCGCTTTTTCCTGGGTGGAGCTCCTTCGCAGTTCGTTCGTCGAACATAACCGCGGCCTTAATCTCCAACCATTCTGTCTCAACAATAGCGTCATCTTCTGGGAGAGCACGAAGCTTAGCGATAGTTGCACGGCATTCGGCCTCTCGTCCTTGAGACATAAGCCATCTTGGCGAGAATGGTAGGAATGGCGCATAGCCAAGAAGAATCAGAGATGGCACGATCTGTAATGCCAATGGCAGCCGCCACGCCCATTGACTCTGACCAGTGCATCCTCCCTCAGGTACATCTGTGTATGGGTTGAAGGCTGTTCCGCCAAATTCTGCAGAGGAACCTTTGACACAGGCTTGCCCACCGATAAAACTGGTGCCATAGCAGAGCCAGTAGGACACCATGATACCAGCAGCTAGGATATGTTAGTTTCGGATGTTTGCATGGCCTTTATGGATTTTGACATACTAATAGCAAGCTGTAGCAAGCTCACAAGAGCACCACGAAACTCAGATGGCGATATTTCTGCGAGGTAGAGTGGGACGACGTGTGAGACTTGCCCTACTGCAATACCAGCGATAATGCGACCGGCGAATAAGTATTCAATACCTTGGGCTCCAGCGCAAAGGGCACTGCCGAGAGTGAAAAGCTAAAGCCATTGTTAGCTACTTAAAAGGCGAGCAGAAGCCTTCATAAACGTACGAATGCTGCTACCGTCAATGAGTACTTCCTCGAAATCTTGTCTGCCAAAGGACCATTGATTAAAGCGCCAAGCCATGCACCGAGTTGTAATACTGAAACCACCCAGCCCTTGAGAACAGGATCCGTATAAACGTCTGGAAAGTGTGAGGCAAAGTTCTCACCCGTCTAAGTAAATAGGTCAGCGAAGATCGTTCTTGATTTGTCCAGGACGGATGAAGTACCAAAAGGTTGGAGAGAACACCCTGATCAGTACCATAAAGGAAAGACCCAAGGCAAGCAATCCCAGAGGCAATGAGAATATATCGGTTTGCTGCCATTAGCCCACGAAAGCCACTCTTTTTGCCTTGTGTGAGTTGCTCCATTCGGGAACTCTGAACTTGATTTGAGACGCCACCCATCTTGTCTAAACGTAACCCGTCGGTCAATTCTCTGAATACTGAATTTTGTGGGCTGGAATTAAATGCTTTCTCAAGAGAAGTGAAAACGCAATAACTTGAAGAATAAAGATAGTCAAAGGGCCACAGCTCTGACTTATGTACTTGCTGAATAGAAAATGTTTACCCCATGTACTTGAGGAGTCCCCATGGAGAATGACACCACAGACTTTGGAATCTGGGACGATATACACGGATACCCAAATGGGAATCCGATCTCCCCCATCTTTCTGGGGGTAAGTAGTGGGGAAACTGGGGGATAAAAGACATCAAACTCTTATGCTGTTATGGTAGACTTTTGAGCGGAAAATAGCCCTAGATGTGGTATTATGATAGTGTCGCTGTGGACTAGGATAATCCAATAGCCGACGATGGGCCCCGTCTCGAGGGCTCTTTGGTACCTTTGGTACCCCGATGCGAGTCAAGATGCTCGGATGCGTCGTAATAGTTTAGTACAAGTACTGCACACCAATCAGAATAGTCGTCGGCGCTCAGAACACCGACATACTCTAACTCGTAAACATTTATGAAAACACGCTCAAGAGATCTGACGACAATGATAATAGGTATTATGGGTGGAGAATTGAAAGATGAAAAAGATGAGACGAGTCAAGGCATAAAATAACAAAGTATCTAGAAATTGGGACACTTCAAGCCTAGTCCGTTTCTAGCATAGTCGAATCACCCCCATGGGCTCGAGCTTCACTGCACAGCTTACAGCTCTTCCCCGCGTTACGCAAACCTATTTTTTCCCCATCTCATGTCTCTCATCCATCGTGATTGAGACGAGGCAGCGACGACATGCATCTGCTACAGAAGGTTTATCAAAATGCTTGCCGCAGACATACCTACCCAACCTGATGCTTCAAACGCCCCTGTGGCCTCATCCACAGCTCACATTCCCCCTGTTGCTACTAGACAGTTCAAACACTACATCTTTACGGCAGACGATGAGATTTTCAACCCTGATAGAACGCGCCGAAAGAGGCCGCGAATAAAGGTTGCATGTTCGTGAGTAGACTGGTCTGACATTGACTGGATAGCACTCTAATGACAGCATAGCACATGCCAGACCCGCAAGGTCAAATGTACAGGACGTCGTCCAATATGTGAAGGTATGATTCTTATTCGCGAGATTTTCTTTGGCAGCAATATATTGATACAGTGTTGTAGGTTGCGAAAAGAATAACGTCGAATGCATTTATAGAGATGCCCAACCCAACGGTACTTCAACGTCTCAAATCAACGTTGAGAACGCCCCATCGGATGATCCGAATCGCGACATCGTTGACACGGAGCCGGAGGTTATATCAACATCATATTGTTCTTCAATGTCACCAGCTAGAAGAATGCCCAGCCCGGATTTTTTCAATTCACTGGCTGAACATCTCGACACGTTCAATGCCTGGCCTTCTGTTGAGATGAATACTTCAGGTCCTACCGGCTCGCCATTGATGCTGATACGGTCACCCAAGCATTTTCAAGCGCAACTTCCAGAAAGCGTTGTCGAATCTCATATCACTACTAAGATCCGAGTCCCTTACTTCCGATGGTTTGGACCAACGGGAATTGTACCTGGGTTTAGAAAGGTCCTTGTTGACCTTCGACCAGCCTCATCGCCTGATTCGAGAGGCTCTGAATCCTCCCCTTCGTCAATCTCTTCTCCTGCTCAGACTATCCATCAAGCTGCTTCACGAGACCCAGCAGATGCCTTTCCGTCACCATCAGAAAGCACGCACCCATCTGTTGTATTTGACGAAGATGATGACATGGTGCCTAAGTCTGAAGTATTGGATCACTTACTTCACATCTTCTTCGACTACTTTGGTTGTCACTTCCCATTCCATGACAAGGTTCGCTTTATGGAAATGGCAAGGTCAAAATCTGTTCCATCAGTCCTTCTTAATACCATGTGTGCACTTGCTTCTCGCTTTAGCCACCATCCTGATATCAGAAAAGAACCAATCTATCTCTGCGGCGAGAGATTTGGGGACAAGGCAAAACAATTGATCTTCGTCTTACTGGCTGTTCCTAGTTATGATCTTGTTGCAAGCCTATTAATGCTAAGTTGGTACGAGTTTGGCTGCAATCGCGATGTTGGCTTCTGGATGTATACTGGCATGGCGATTCGAATGGCGCAAGACCTGGGGATGCACAAAGAAGAAATGGTGAAAAGTGGCAGAGCAACAAGAGAAGGGAGTGTGTCGGGGGACAACGACCAAGCCGAGGTAAATGCAGAGCTCGTCAAAGAAGAAGAGGAAGAGACTTCTTTGCGGTTGAATCTCTTTTGGTCAATCTACTTTATTGACAGAATCATCTCACTTGGCAAGTAATCTCTTATAAATCTTGATACTTGGGTTAACAAAATTCTAGGCACTGGTCGACCTCTCACCCTCCGCGATGAACAAATATCATGTCCATTGCCGTCAGACGGCGCCTTCTACTTCAACAATTCAGTTTGGCCAAATCCATTTCCACATCTCTTACGCATCATGACAGTACAAGGCAAGGTGAATGAGGAAATCTCGACCATTCGTCAGCCGGAAGATTTTACCACTTCCAAGAGATCCACTCTCTTTTCTTTGCAAAACGAGATTATTCAAATTTACACGAGCCTCGATATTCGACTCTCATTCAACGTTGCAAACTTCCAGGACTATGTTGCACTAGGACTAGGTGGTTCTTTTCTACAATTACATGTCTGGTTTCATGCTGTTATCATCACCCTCCATCGACCAGGGCTGATGTTCGGAATTGGCACACTTGAACATACCCTAGGCAAAGAAAGCTTGGAAGTGTCTATGAGTAGTGCCAACACAATAACATCTATTCTAGGACTTGCTGAACTGATTGATGACAAAACCATCGCCGGGTCTCCATTCCTGAACCAAGCTATATATATAGCCGGTCTTGCATTCATAGCAGAATCCGAAATGCACCAGCTCAACGGGACTAATGATGCCGAAGCTCGAAACAGTCTCCAACTTGTAACTGACAATCCACTGCCAAACATACACACATCAATGACTGATCGACTTGATATGGACTCCGTCATTCCCTGTACACCCTCAAGTGCTTCTACTGCCGACTTAACCAGCTCATCCAACTCCGCCACTGACAGTACAAGCCACCCGACACCCGTTACAAACACGTCAAACACAAAGACAACAACGACCTTCTTTACTACCAAGCCCAGCACTAAAAAGGCAGCCAAAGACCTTCTCCGATTCGCCACCAAGCGCAATTACGAAACCTGCCTCAAAGCGATCTCAACTCTAAAGCGGTACTGGCGGGGTATTGGATGGATTCTAAGTACGATGGAACAGAAAGCTCTTGGTCTATCACAACTTGATCCTTCCGAAGAGAGTGTTGATCCAGAGAGTAAAATTGATCTCAGGGATGCGGGGATGCTGAGAAGGTTACTCGCAGTGAAGAATGGTCGGAAGAGCTTGAAGAAAAACGTCGGTGATATAGGGTGGGAAGTCGCTAAGGATAAAACTCAGGCTTGGGGTCATGGTGTTAGTAGTAGTAGTGCAAGTGGTGGCGGAGTAGGTGCTACTGCCTTTGGGGTTGGGGAGACGGGATGGGTTGATTTTGGGTGGGTTGATGGAGGAATTTCTGGACATGGCAGCACTATCGGCCTTGAGAGTGCCCATAGATCGGAGACTAACCGACAGACTGAGTTTGGTGCGTGGACTCTACCATAATTGCTAGTTAAATCGAACATCCATTGTTTAGACAGTTATTTTAGTTATGTCTTTCCATTGTTACATAAGGCAAGTAAACACTTTGGTATCGAGCAGAAGAATAGCCCATTGTCAATGAACCTAGAGCCGGGGATATTACCTGTACGGGTCTAGCGTGTAATAATAACGTTGGCTTGCACTTCCACCACCATCCCTCATCTTTAGCTACTTAAACCGGAGCAGCAGCATCAAAGACCGCATAACCGTTGCGCAGCATTGTCATTCTTTCCTGAATTTCAAACCCTGGCCCATAGTCAATTCTAACTCAAGCTGGAACGGAGTCTAAAGTTGATCTTGTCCTCTTGCTAAGAGGTCAAGGCTAATTTTTATTAACGCCAATCCCCTGCTACCTATCGCATCGGCCTCGCTTCTTATTTGGGCATGAGCCTACAGCTTCTTCAAGATTCTTTGGACCAAGCCCAAGTACCTGTCCCTCAACCATTTCAAGTTGAATCTTTAAGAGGGCATGGCCTCTATGAAATCACAATTGCAGCACTACAGCAACATTTCGAACAAGGGCACTTCATTTCCGAAGAGTATGTGAAGCATTGTCTCGCTAGAATCCAAGCAATAGATGTATATCTTGAGACAGTCATCGAGGTGAATCCTGATGCTTGTAGGATAACCGCAGAGCTCGACGCCAAGAGAGCCAGCGGATTAGTCAGAGGTCCACTCCATGGTATTCCAGTTCTCGTTAAAGACAATATGGCTACGAAAGACAAGATGCAGACTACAGCTGGATCATGGGCACTACTAGGAAGTCAGGTCCCTCGAGATGCTCACATTGTGACATTACTTCGAGAAGCCGGTGCTGTGATTATCGGACACGCTAACATGAGTGAATGGGCATCCGCTAGATCTAGCGTTTATTCTACGGGATATAGTCCACGGGGAGGTCAAGTTCGTAACCCCTACGATCTCCGCAAAAGCCCTTTCGGCTCCAGCTCCGGATCAGCTGCTGCGGTATCGGCAAACATCGTCCCATTGGCATTTGGCACTGAGACTGATACCTCAATAATTGGCCCTGCCGGAGCAAATGGCGTTGTCGGTATCAAACCAACAGTAGGACTTACGTCCAGAAGTGGAGTGATCCCCATAAGCGAGAATATGGACTCTGTTGGTTCGTTTGGGAGGACAGTTGCAGATGCAACTTATGGATTGACGGCAATTGTTGGCGTTGATGAGCGAGATCCATTTACACTCTCAGTATCAAGATTCCAGGAGAACGACTATACCCAGTTTCTATCTTCAAAAAACGCATTAAAAGGTGCTCGATTTGGACTACCTATCAAGCGCTGTTGGGAGTTGGTCCCTATTGAGTGCAAAAATATTGCTTCCAGAGTACTTGAAGCAATAAGAGGAGCAGGAGCTGAAATTGTGGATGTCGACTTTCCCAGCATCGAAGAGCGTATTGGCATAGATGGAAATTGGAACTGGGAGCACGGCGTGCCAGAGAAGTCTGAATGGACCGTGGCCAAAGTCGATGCTTACAATGGGATCAATAGGTACTTGGATGAGCTCTCTCAGACTCCAATAAGGACAGTCGAAGATATTGTAGCGTACAATGAACAAAATAGGGGAACTGAGGGTGCCTCACCTGGAGACCACCCAGCCTTCTCGTCTGGCCAGGTGTGTTTACATTTCTTCTTTCATCTAATGTTGCATTCTCCGCTATGTTCCTTAAATTTTCTCTGTCACCTTCAGCCATGTTCTGGTGCCTTCATTTTGCTTTGCCTGACTAAATACCACATAGGATAACTTTCACAAGATCGCTGCGACCGCTGGTCGAAAAGACTCCACTTACTGTTCAGCTCTAGAACATATTCACAACCAAACTCGCAAAAATGGCATTGATGCGGCTCTCCAGTATACAAGGCCAGATGGGACCGAAACATTTCTCGATGCGCTTCTGATGTGTGACCGCCGCGGCGTAGGCCAACAGTATGCAGCGCAAGCTGGTTACCCAATTATCACCATTCCCATTGGTATCGATTCAAACGGTATGCCTGTGGGGCTCTCATTACACCAGACTGCGTGGAAAGAAGCCGAATTAGTGAAGTGGGCTAGTGCCATAGAGGATCTTTGGAATGGAATAAATGGGTGGAGAGCTACGCCGACATTTCGAAATCACTTGGCAAAAAACATTCCTATTGAGAAATTTGACTGAAGGTTCATTCCCAGAAAAGTTAACCATTTAAAACTATGGAGCCAAGGTTATAGATATAAAAGGGTGGTGACGCATGTTATATATGAACTTCAGTTGTCCAGCAGTTTGCTTCCGGCAGTGCTTCTCTATTAACATGTCATGGACTAGCCATCACACCGTAGGTAAGTGTGCATTTCCTTACAGTCTTGGTAGTTTTGTAAAACTATTTACATTCATTATTATCAATTCATCTATGAACAGCAGCGTGATACAACCAAACGCGAAGACGCTGGCGTACAGTTCATGTACATAATCATAACAGACATATATCATCCATCCTCACAATAACTCTTTCCCAGTCCATGCAACTTAAACCCGAGCACTAGCATTATTCTCCTTCCTCTCCCTAACATCAATCTTATTCTGCATCCTCCATTCCTCAGCATACCTAACCCCAAACCCATGTTCAAAAACCCTCCTAACCTCCTCCAGAGTCATATTCGCCGCCTCCGGAAAACAAAAATAAACAAATAACCACCCAGCAAAGCAAAGCGCGGCATAAAATCCAAAAGTTCCAGATGGAGAGATCCCTTTCATCATTGATAAGAAAGTTGATGATACGACAATATTTGGACCCCAGTTGAAGAAATTAATCATCATGGTTCCCATTGCTCGAACTTCCATGGGCAAGAATTCGTTCGCTTGCCAAGGTACACATCCTAATCCTGTTGCGTAGAATCCCACGAAGCAGATCATGGCTGCTAGGACTGTTATAGCTGGCCAACCCACGACATCGCTCGTTAACTCGAGTGTCTTTTGATCGAGTGGTACCCATTTAAATGCAATAGCGGCGAGTACGAGACATACTGGAATTCCCCACATAGTCCAGAGTAGAATCCTGCGACGGCCTACTCTGTCGATTAATTGGAGAGAGATGACGGTGAAGATCCAGTTTGTTCCAGCTACAACGGTATCGACTGCGACGGGATTCTTGAATCCCACAATATCGAAGAGTGTAGCGGAGTAATACATAAGGGTATTGAAACCGCAAAATTGTTGAAAAAACATCAAACCGCAAGCAGCTGTCAGAGCTCGAAGATTCGCTGGAATAACAAACAGCGTCTTTAAAACCTTTCGGATATGAACCTCCTCATTAAGTGCCTTAGCTTGGTTGACACCATTCTCAATAGATTGTACCTTATCGGCATACTGTTCCTCTGTCCCATTAGGATATATCTGTCGTACGACTTGTAAACATCTCTCCCGGTTATTGTGATATAGCAACTGTCTTGGTGATTCTGGACACCAGAAAAGGAATATTCCTAGTAGGGTTGAAGGAACGGCTCCAATTCCAACCATGTATCTCCATCCGTGATTGACGTTTGCAAATGCTGCTGCGAAAGCGTAGGCTAGTACTGATCCAGTCCCGAGGAATATCATGTCGACAGATATCATACGGCCTCGGAAACGAGCTGGTGAGATTTCTGCGATGTACATAGGTACGACCTAAAGGTTTACGTCAGTTACATGACTAGGATACTGAAGAAGTAAAATTGAAGAAAAGCTAACCGTGGAAGCAGAACCAACACCGAGACCAATAAGAAACCTCCCAGCCGACATTTGAGCAATAGTGTAAGAAGAAGCCTGGACAATTGCTCCCAGAGTAAATAGAACAGAAGCAAACCAAATAGCAGGTCGTCGTCCATACTTATCCGCAGTCATACCAGCAACCATCGCACCAACAAGTGCACCAGCAGCACACAAAGCAGTAATTAGTTCCTTCTCCGAACTTGAAAGCGGTTTATTGTTGAGATCATTTCCAATTACTACTAAGACACCAGAGATGACGCCTGTATCGTATCCGAAAAGCATGCCTCCAATTGCCGTCGCCGCTGCGCAGAGCCAGACAAAGGTTCCTGGTGTTGTTTCTTCGATTGCATCTAGGTTTCTACGACTTTCGAGGTGTTCGACATCTTCGAGTGCTTCTTTTTCGGGGATGACGAATTTGGAAGACATAGTGACAAGGGTTGAAGATTGACTTTAGAGAAGAATCAAAGGTTTTCTCAAGTTGTGAAAAGAAGATTAAATCTGATTCAAGTCGTAGACCTTGATGGGTATCATAAATAGAAAACCGTCCGAGATACTGACTATTCATATGGTCGGTGATCGGAGACGAAAGGCCCGGAATCAAGACTTTCTTGTAGCTGGAGAAAAGCCGACCAAGCAAAAGCCAACTAAGACCTTCCGTTCCTACCGACTTTCTCCCAAATCCTCTCAGCTTGATTTCACATCATCCAATCCCCACCCAAATCGCGGGGGACCCCGCGTCTGGGGTTTGTGGGTGAGAACCCCATGTACCCACTCTTCGAGGTGGTAGCTGGTAAGTAATGGGAGTTATGAGGCGGCATCGCGAGAACTTAGCGTCGGAAGAGGTAAAGAATACGAAAGGAAAGTCTCTCCTTGTGGAGATTTTCCTACCTAGGGTATCTCCTTTTGTCTAGGAACAGTTAAGGTCAAGGCGGTGTGTGCAATAACTTACCCTCAATAGCACCTCGGTAAATTTGCTCGCTTAGCGTTCAAAGAAAACCGAACTGGGAAAGTCTCTCCGGCCATTCAAGGAAAGTCTCTCCCTAGAGCTAAAATCGCTCGCTTAGCCGGAGCAGAATTCTCAAGCTAGGAAACTCTCTCCGCTTCAAAATATTTAGAACACATGACAGAAATGCAGTTACACCAAGTTTTCTCCACAGAATATTCTGATCGCAAGAATACAAAAGAGATGGTGCTCCTAATCATGGAACTTCAATTCTACAGCTCTCAGCTTCTTTCAGTCATCCAGCAGTTAATCCCTCCCAATTCACCTCCTTGACGAAAACCCCGACATTTTCATACTTAATTGATTCATAACTTCACATTTTCAATCTCTTCATCATGGCACCTACAAAGCTCAAGGTAGCAGCAGCAGGGCTCGGACGCATGGGCCGACGTCACGCCCTAAACTTCCTCAACCGAGCCCCTCGCGCCGAGCTTGTTGCAGCCTTCACCCCTGATCCAACAGAGATGCAATGGGCAAAGCAAAACCTAGAGCCGTATGGAGTTACCTTGTATGATGACTATGACAAGATGATCTCTCAGCCAGGTTTGAATGCTGTAGTGATTGGTACGGCGACTTCTGTTCATGCTGAGGAGGCTATTAAGGCTATGGAGAAGGATTTACATGTTCTTTGTGAGAAGCCGCTTTCTACTAGTATTGAAGTGGTAAGTTTTATTATATGTTGTCTAGGGGTTTATAATTAAGTGGTAAATAATGCTAATTTTTTTGTTTTACTTAAATAGTGTCAGGAAGTTGTTGCTGCCGCCAAGAAGAGACCCCATCTGAAAGTCATGTGCGGTTTCTCCCGCCGATTCGATGAGTCCTACCGTGATGCATTCCAAAAGACGGATCAAGGAGCAATCGGGCGACCATGCATCATCAGAAGTCAAACCTGCGATAAACATGACCCATCAGGCTTTTTCGTCGCTTATGCAGCTTGGTCAGGTGGAGTATTTGTAGACATGGCAGTCCACGATATCGATCTTACACTTTGGTTCTTCGGGGATGACATAGTTCCAAAAAGTATCTCGGCCCATGGCATCACAGCCGTACAACCCGAGCTTCGCAAATATAACGATTATGATAATGCAGTTGGAATCGTCGAGTTTCACAATGGCAAGATTGCTTATTATTATTGTTCGAGAATGATGGCTCATGGTCAGGAAGATACCACGGAGATTATTGGTACGGAGGGAAAACTTACTGTTAATGGGAATCCGCAGAGCAATTTGGTTAATTATTATCATTCGGGTGGTATTACTAGAGAGGTGCCTGCGCATTATTATGGAAGATTTGAGATGGCTTTCGTGCAGGAGACTAATGAGTTTACGGATGCTTGTTTGGATAATACTCCACTTCCCATGAAGTTGGGTAATGCGGTTAAGGCTGTTCAGATTGGTGCTTATTTGCAGGAAGCGTTGGTTAGCGGGAAGCAGATTCATTTTGATGAGATCGGTCGTAGGATTGAGAAGGCGCAACTATAGATATTTCGTTCGGTAGAACAAGAAATGGAAAACTGTTGGAGTGGGTTACTTGGTTACGTTTTGGCTTCAATTACTTGCTTGGCTACAAAGCAGTCTTTATGTGTCTGATGATGAGATACGGTGATGCATGTCATAGTTGCATCAATTTTCTGGACAGTATAGAAGTTCTTTTTTGTTAGACTTTAAATCATCAATCCAATCCTAAGTACAGTGCGACTTCTGTGAATGGTGGATAGCGACGCACTTCACTTCTTCAACGGAAAGACTAATGTATACAACCATCGAAGTTACCTACCTAATCAGCACCACCATCTTCATCCCACTGCTCCCTCAAGCTTTGAATCAGCGGGGCTGCTCTCCAACCGGTTATTGTCTCCATATCGAGTAAGAATGATACTGCACCATCTTGCTCAAACGTATCTCGTAAAACACCGCCCCCTACAAAATAAAAAGATCAGGGGTGCTTTTAGGGTAATTGGGATCTACAACGTACAGACGGATAAAGCATGGCGTGCAGTGAAAAGTGTATTTTCGGCAGTTCTTTTATTAGATGCAGCCAGCCCAATTATAACTAATAAATGATTTCGTACGGCTTTCTAAGATTCAAAGTTCAGTAAGCTAGATCTTTCCAATTTACTCCTGCTACTGACCTCAATTTTCCTACCCTGGCGAAGGTTCTCGTACCCTGATGACTGAGGTCGGCGAGTCGAAACAGCGAGCACAAGTTTTGCAATGTGGTAGTATTGTAACGCAACGACTATTTCGATATCAGACAAAGTCAAGAATATACAAAAGCAGGTGCCTGAACGTACCATGGAATGCTGATAACAACCAGATTTCTGGGAAAGGATTACTCAACTCCCGGTTTCGAGCAACGAATTTGATCGGCTCGAACGTACCAGGCTTGCTCATATTCCAAAGCTCAATCTCCTCATTCATCTGTTCCAAGCTCGCTTTACAGCTTGTCTGATCTGGGACGAAAGCGCAAGTCAAGATTTTTGCTAATAAGTAGACAATTTCATTCGCCCATGATTGATCGTCTTTTCTTTGCATTGTTTGCGATGCACGGTAATTTTCTAAATGTGTTCGTAATGGCTGCTGTGAAACGAGTGAGACGTAAATATCTTGCCGCAGACATAACCAAGCAACAGCCTCACCGAGTCCGCCCGAACTTCCGAATGTTGATATAGAATTCAAGATTCTTGTGGTTCCAATCAAGTGGCATCGATTATCATACGCTAACATACGGTTAGCCTGAAATGAGACTTCCACGGGGTTTTCTCACTGTCCATCTCTTCATACTGTCGTAAGATTGCAATTGCAGCAAGAATGTCTTCGTTCATCGAATCATCTGCTTCCGAGACAGTAGGTATGAGAAGCTGCAAACATTCATTATGATACTGCAAAGCTTCTGTTTCGCTATCACCTGATTTCCGATTGACATGTCTGGCAGAAAAGGCGAATATAGCAAGACGCAATACTGAGTGCTGGAGCGCTCGTCTTGGGACTGCGACCTCAAAATGTCGTTGTAAATCTGACACATCAGCCTGGAAAGAATTAATTAGCAAAATTGACTCTGGATATCTTCCACATGTACCATACCCATAAGGCCATGTTTTCGATATAATTTCGCATCAAAAAGGCTTCTCTATGGCTCAATTGAGCGAATTGAGGTCGGTTCTTGTTTGAAGCATATTCAAAGCCGTGGCATACATCGAGGTGTTCAGGAGATGCAAACAAATCCACACCAACTGAGGATTGGGGTGTCGTCTGCGAAGTGAAGAACAATTTATCAGAATTTGGCGTTCTATCAATCCCAAGACTTTCTAGATCGTCTGCTGCTTGGTTGGCTGTCATCCTATCGGGCCTTATAATTTCTAGATCGCTTGCTGCATAGTTAGGAAATATACTATCCGGCTGTGATACTGAGTTTGCTGGACTTTCCGGGACAACTTGGTGAGCTCCATGTTTCTCGACGTCATCAAATGTGGTTGCTGTTCCGTCATTGAGCTGACAACTAGAATCATGCATGCTCATAATCTCTGCTGTCTCGTCATAGTATCGAACTATTCGCAGAGCCATTAGACCAGAAATTTTATGATTAAATTGGTACTTACTCTCATCAGTTGGCTGAATCCATGGCTGTTCTTTCAAGAACACAAGGCTCGGATCTGCCCCCGAGCCGCTCAAGTCTTTGAACCTAACATTGATACCTCGAACACATTCTGTCTCAGCTTCGACACACCGAGCACAAGAAGGCAGAGTTGTATCACCTGTCTTCTTGTCAGTCAATTTAATATTTACTCAAGCCTTTATCTTACTTACACTTCAAATGACGAGCTAGAAGTTTCAAAGCTTTTAGCAATCATGACCCAACAGGATCGAGGAGGAAGATCTTCTTGAGATGGTACGTACTGCGACAACGTTGACTACAAGAGTAACATGCATCAGCGACTATTCTGTTATAAATGCACAGAGAAGACTACCTACCACCCCACAATGAGCCGTCGTCGTTTTCTCGGGGAAGATTGGCTCAACTCATCTCCTGGCATTGGCGTATCTGACGGCCGATGTCTGGAGATAGTATACAGCTGTACAGGGGACTGTGATATGGCGTACGATACCTCAGCCTAATTCCCACTGATTAGAGGCCTCCCGTTCCCTTGAAAATAACGAGAATGTCAAAAGAAGCTTCAAATAATTGCGGGGTAAATTAAGTCACGCTAACTTACTCCACATATTCTTCTTAGCGAGACGGGTTATACGAGTATGCATTATTATAAGCGATGCAATAGCAATAGCACAATTGTTAAGGTCTCAGTCACTAGGTATTTGTAATGGTATTTATTCAATCTGGTGTGTTATAAATCTATCGCTCGAAGTGCAAAAAATAAAAATTAATCTGGCTGTTTAACAAAATTGAAGAAAAGCAAGCGGCTTTCTGTTTGTTTCAAATGTAGGCCCGTCTTAAGTTACCTCCTCTTCGCAAATAGCCAATCTATTTCATTACAGATATCAAAATATTCCAAAATAACCAAAGAGACCCCCGCCCGAAAACAGAGTGTACGTAGTGAAGCAAAGCCACATAAAGTTGTAGAAGTCCAGTGCTGAAGCCTACTTCGCCAGTTTCTCATCAAGTTTTTGGGACGCAATTTCGAGAGCGGTTCCGACTGGATTTACAAACTCCGATACCAGACCCAAAGCTACAACATCTGCTCCAAGTCTAAGTACACTGATACTAGCTGCATGTAACTCTTTCAACTCAGCTATACTTGACAAGTCCGTTGGCGCGAAGCTATCAGGAGTCGCCCCGGGATGGCTGGCCATGTATGAATTGATTTGTTCCTAAGTCAAGTGGTGCAAATTGTGCCCCGCTAAATGTCCCCTAATGTGGTCGTTGACTGCACTAGAGCCTGGGAGTGGAAGTAGTCCCAAACTGTGAGGATGATCATGTCTTATCTGGTCTGTGATATTATGTGCATGTTGCGCATATGGGCTTAGATTCTCTGGTGATGGTGAAACGTTGGCACCATGATAATATTGCACCAGATAATGAAGAGTATCCGTGTTAGTAACTAAGGAAATCATGTCAGCGACTCCAAAGGTCAGTATCATAATGATAGTCTTGATAGAAAAGCCAGCGATGATATGCCTCCACAATCCCTTTGTTCCACCCAGCATATGTTCGATATGACGCTGTTTGATCTCGTCTATAGCTCGCTCATAGTTGATTATGCTAACGATGAGTTGCACGGTATTGACGGCTACTCCTACGAAAAGGTTGGAGCAAGGGCCTCAAGTCTAAGATTCGCGACGGCCCCAGTGCTGGAACCTGCAATGGTAGCTCGGAACTCATGGGCTCTGTCAACGAGCTTGTGGTTATCGATCAAGCGCATATTCCCAGGCTTAAACTAGGAATCTGGCCAAAAGTTGAGATGAACAGGGAATTATTTTGAGAGTCTTACATGCCGAGTCTAACTTTTCAGGTAGCCGTCCATTATCAATCATGCGCTCAAGTTCCTCCAGCTCTGTTTTTAGCCTGATTATTCGCCGCACATTCCTTCTTCTGTACGTGGTCGACATCTGCGAGGAAGCCCTGTAGTATCAGTCCAAGACTTCAAAATACCCCAAAATCAGCAAGAGCTCGTTGCTAATTGATATTGGATGATGAGGCCAAAGTTACAACCGGTGAGGACTAACGTCACAGGCTTCATATAACCGAGAGTTTTTGGGTAGAAGGCTTTAACAATAGTGAGATACCCGGGGGAAAAAAGTGTTTGTCTCTAGACCTAGACAATGGCTGAAGATATCAAAACATAAGACATGAAAATACTTGACTTCTTATTAGAAATGCTTAGAGAATCGTCAAGTGTCCATGGTGTTCAGACCCTCTGCGAGGATTTGTTGGGACGGGCGAGGGACACGCGGCCATTGAATCGGTGATTGCTTCAGAAATTCCTGATTTGTCTATAAAGGATGTTCATGAGGCTCTTCAATTACACTCCGTTAGCAGACCTCTAGACCAAGTCTACCTAGCCGCCTGACAGAGGAAGGCTTAGCGAGGAGCAGCGGCTGAGCTTAGTTAGCTTACCAAAACCGCACAAGACTTGCTCTCTTCTAAAGATTCAACAAATCTTCTTATGTCATAAGATAATTTTTGTAATAGGACGTTTTGGATTTGTAAAAATGGGTCACATATAAGTATAGTAAGTTCTAGAAGCTAAACATACGTAAATACCTGATTCCTTATTTTAAAAATGTTTAAAAGCTTTACATTCATGGGCGCGAAAATGCTAGCTCATTGTCTTAAAAACAATTAATCACGATTTCAATTTTGAGAAGGTTAGTTTTTGAGTAGCTATTCTGTTGTTTATATTCTGTGTTCAGGAAGGAGCAAAGAGAGTTCGAGGGTTTAGCTAAGCGAGATCAAGTAGCTCAAACATATCTATCCACATGACTTTTCCCAATTTAACACTTCTTAAAGCAGGTGCCACAAATGTACTTCCATTATTAAGACTACCCAAAATTGACATTCACGAATGTTGTAGAAGGTAGGGCAAATCTTCAATCTATATCATCTCATCTCAAAGAAATCTGTGATAACTAACATATTACAATCACATGACCATCCCCCCTTTCTCTCTCCATCTCGCTTAATTCATCCGTTCCATCCTTTTCCATTTCTATCACCGAGAATGGAACTTCAGATATTAAAGGGGCACAGATAAGATACCAACACCATAGTCTGAGAAGCTGCACTATACATATGGGATCCAATGACGACGATTATACGGGTAAGACTTCTCCAAGTTTATAATACTCAAGACGAAAGAAAAAAAACACAACAAAATCAAAACCTACCTAGCACTCATTGCAAGTTAAAAAGAGTAGGAGCGACTTTGCATGGTTAAACACAGAAAGAACCGTCTATGATATAATGGTGTTCAAATTTGAGATAAGGGAACCTCTCACTAATCAGCTTCCTCCCAAAGGGCAACTTCCAAAGAGTCCGCTGGCTCGCTCGCTCGCTTACCAACAAATCCTAACAAGAGTGCCTTCAAGTCTCCCGTTATAAAATTGTAGCAACTTGCATCAACCAATCTACTCGTAATAGAGAAAATGCGGATTCCGATCTCCCAATTCCGGCTGTTCAGGTGCACCCTCAGCAACCAAGCGTAATTTCTCTTTATTCGCTCTCCTTAACATAATCGTCTAGAATACGCCAAAAATTAGCACTCATTTCATTTCTGTTACATACTTGCTGCAGAAAGGAGATTTTAAATAATTGATGAGTGGGGATGGGGATAGACTTACAGTAAATATAGTAAGAACCATACTCATAATCGTCATACCAAGAGCAAAATACAAACCTTCGAAATACCTTGGAGCCGTCTGCGCTTTGAAGATAAATCCAATGGCCGCACCGGCAGAATCTAAATTCATGAATTAGCATCAACTTCCAAGTTCAATGGTAAAAACACATGAGAGATAATGAGGGAAGACAAGGGAAGACTCACTTCCAACAAGTTGCATTATCCCCGTTGCAAAAGCCCTCTTGAAATGACCTGCATGGTTTGAGGCTACCCAAATTACGTTTAGGGATGTTGAGGCGTAGAGTCCTAGTGCTACCATGAAGACACCGAAGTAACGGACACCTGGTTGTGGCGCGGCAAGGAGGATTATGTAGCCGATTAGGCAGGATGCTTGATTGTGAGAGTGGAGTTAGTATCTGATAGTTTTGGTTGCGGGATTATAGGGATTAGTTATTGGAAGATCTAGCGAGGAAGAGAAGCGTTGAGCTTACACAAGGCTATAAGGAGGTACGTGGATCGATTCTTGTGTTTATCAGAGAGGTAGCCGAGAAGGACATATGACATCGCAGCCATGAAATAGACTAGAAAGTTGATTAGATGGGGTCCTTTTGTTTGGCTAGAATGAGGTTATACCTGGGACTGTGAGAAGTTGAGCATCAACCGTGCTTGTAAATCCAAGGCCTGCGATACTATGAGTCCATTAGCCAATTAAAACCAGCTCCTTAGCATGTCAGGGAAACAAACATCTTAGGCATGAACGTAGCTATCCAACACATCCATTAGCCACACTCAACCCCCAAACTATTCGTCTCGCATTCAGAAAACTTACTAAGGCCATAAAGCGTGGTATCAATCCCAAAATGACTAACACTCTGTACATACGTCTTCCAATCCTTAAGGGTCCTGAAGATCTCGCTCCAGGAAAACTCCTCTTTGGAATCATACACTGCACGATTCCGGTCGAGTCTTACTGCTATTAAGGCCTTTTCTTCTTTGTTGAGCCAGATCGCTTCGGAAACACTATTGGGAATCCAGATGAAGGTTATTGGGATCAGGGTGAAACTGATGATTCCTTCGACGATGTACCTGTGATTTTAATGAGTTTGGTTAAAGGAAAAGATTATGGGAAGGGGAAATTGGGATATTTACATCCATTGCCAGCCATGAAGACCGCCAGACTCGAGCTGTGTTAGACCGTATGCGAGAAGACCTCCTGTAAAGCGTGTTTAGCACCAGTAACAAAACTTTTAAACAGACCTCGACTTACCAAAAGCGCCAGATAAAGCAGATGCAGCGAAGACATATGTCGTCCGTGTTGCGTACTCATTACGATTATAGGTCATAGTAATATACATGACTATACAGGGAAAGATAGCCGCTTCAACCATACCAAGGATCACTCTTATCGCAGCAAGCTGTTTAAAGTTCTTCGCGAACGCAGTACCAATTGTTAAAGCTGCCCATGCTGAAGTGGATACAGTCACTGAGCAGAAGTAAGTATTAGCTGGAATTCTACTATGTGAGGCTGGGAAGAAGTTGAGATGCTCTGGTGGCTTACAGAGAATTTTTGGGGTGGCAATCTTTAAAAGGACGGTCCATATTGGCTCGAAAACTACATATGTTGCGTAGACGATGGATACAGCAGCTCCGTATTGGTTTCCTACCAAATTCAAGTCTTTGCTGAAGCCCGTGAGGTTCTATAGCAAGACAGTCAATTAGTCCCTAATACAATATATTCCCCGGAGAGAAAAAACCATACCGCGTTTCCAATATTAGATCTATCTATAATAAAATAGTCAGCTCAGCCATCCTTCCATGTCGCGAACGGTCTGAAGTTGCGTATGTAAGCCTCGGATACGTACCCAAGAAACTCATGAGATACAAAGCACAGAATAACGTGATAAGATTGAGATCAATCTTCCTCAACAGCTTCTTTTCTGCAGCATAATCTATCTCAGGAAAAGTGCCAGCTTTCTCGGAGTCAATAGCCGTGCCATCGAGTTGATGTACGAATCCGATCTTTGTATCTGGAGTCTCGTGGCTGCTCTCCATCTTCTTTTCGATGTCGCTTTGTGAAGCCATGATCGAGAAAGTACTGATGACGGTATAGAAGACGCTCGCATTGAGATGTTGATGCTCTTATGAGGAACATCCTGCTCAAGGGCACTGGACTTCCATCGCCGCGCTGAACGCCTTGCAGCAAGGGAAGCGGCAGTTACGAAGATAAGCCGCCTGTCATAATGGTCTTCATGCTCCGTGACATCAAGCCACCTAAAACGTTCTCTAATATCGTTCTCTATCTCCTCCAATCATTGTCCATCAGCTCATGGGGCGGAGCCAGGGGGTAAAGGCTGTCTTGTGGGCGGTTTCCCACAAAGATACAAGAGGTAACATCGTCCAATGGTTATCATAAAGCCGGCTGTTCAATGGCAAGGACGCGGGGTTCCACCAGCGAAAGTGTTATTGCGGGCTGCTTATGAGGTCAAGATAAGCCGTCGGATTTGTGTATCGGTGAGGTGGCTTTGGCCGTGATAACGATGATGTGCAGCATGGTTGCTAGATCTGGCAGCTTTAGCCGATAGCTGAATCGGGACTTTCGCGGTACATATAAAAGGAACGCCCCAACACAATTCAGTAAGTGATTACATCTATAACATAGTATTCTTACAAGAAGCAAAATTTAATGTTAAAAATACATGTTACAGTCTTGAATTCGATGACTTGGGAATATACTGAGTCATTTCTAAGCGAGCAAAGCAGTCGACTTTGGACATTCGAAAATCAGGACAAGGGATATTATTGCTACTACCCCAGGAATACTCAACTTGATGTACTAGAGCCATGCTGATTATTGACGTAGAATCTCCTATCTGAACGGCATTATGCGGTTCCTCTGGCAAGACAATGCCGCGGAAATCCAGAGATAGCAAGGAGTATGTTATCAGATGGCATTAACATCTGTAAGTTGCAACGCGAGCTAGTGGCGAAGAAGAAGAAGACTTATTAATGGGCATCAAGGTTACATTTATCCAAATCTGGTAACATTTAACAAGTACGTTAAGCATACTAAGGTATTTTTGCAATACAAACACAACTCTCGTAGTTGACCGGCGAATTTCATGATACTCCTAAGCTAGTAAGAGGATAAGCATTCATACATGATCGTAGGTTAAGGAATTTAGTCACATGCTTGGGAAACATACCTCAAGTTAAGCCTATATAACTCACCTACACAAGGATAGAACGATGATGACCCACTCCATTGAGATCGAAGGTCTCCAGTCGCTGTACCAACTACATGGCTTAGCAAAGAGAGTCATCGGTCACCAGCCACTTCCACCCCATCTCGCGCGGTTCTCCCTCTCATACTCTCTTTCGTTATACCCATCCCATTCCTCTATCATACTTCTTGCATCTCGCTCGCTTCTAGTCTGCTGCCCACTGATCCTTGTGCCTGTAAACGCTGCATGCCCATAGCAAGTGATCATTCCCTCGATCCTGCCGCCTCTCAAAAATTTAATCCATCCATGTTGGTTGTCCGCACAAGACATCTCACCTTCACTGTTTTCTCTGCCTCGCCACTGGAACTCAAACTCGTCTTCGGATGCTACGTATGGTCTCTGATGTATGCGAAGAATTCC
The DNA here is from genome assembly GCA_003008705.1 of Pezicula radicicola. Lineage (NCBI taxonomy): Eukaryota > Fungi > Ascomycota > Leotiomycetes > Helotiales > Dermateaceae > Pezicula > Pezicula radicicola. The sequence continues at coordinate 252,581 of PDUO01000044.1, read as the reverse complement.
ACTAAACATACCAAAGTCGTACGCACCCCAGATGGAGTCCCCCTGTAAAGTCAGGATTAGGGAGAAGTCTGTGCCATCAAATTGTTCCCAATCCTCAAGCCCTGGACATTCTATAGCGTATGTTCCGTTCAGAAGACCTAGCTTGCCGCTAGGTCTTCTCGGGGGGCTGTCTTCAAGGTCCTCTTCGTGTTTGCGAGAAGACAACGATGCCATAGAACTACGACCGCCGCGGCCAGTACATCTTGCTGTTTGCTTCCGACGTGGCGTTCCGTTTCCAGATACTAATGAGTTGTTGGCGGAGAAAGTATTCTTGCTTTTATTGTCGGAATCTTCCCTTAAACTATTTCCCATTCCCATAGAACCACCACCCCGTGGGGGACCACTATATATTGCTGTCTGCTTTGAGCGAGGTCTGCTAGTCTCCGACGGGTATGCATTGTCCGCAGAGTAAGTAATACGGTCATTCTCACTGTGTGCGGCCCTTGCTCCACGTCCGACCCCTCGACTTAGCGAAATTCCGCCTCCTCGCCTGGCCGTTTGAATTTTGCGGGTGCTGCTTGTTTCTGTGGAAAGTGAGGATTTCGTTCTCTTCATACCCGGTGCATTTGTATTGCCACGTCCTGGAGCCGTACCATCGGATTCTGCTTTCCTCTTTACACCCTTCACTGATGAAGTAGCTTGCTTCTTCAACTCCGCCCTGGCCTCTCTCTCTCTCTTTGTCCAATCCTTTTTCAATTCAGTCTCTAGCTTCTGAATGTGAGTCGGCACAGCCAGATTACCCCTGTTCACTGCATCGAGAAGTCTAGTTTTCGCAACGGCTTTGGTCTTGGAAGGAGGTAGACCATAATGGAGAAGCTGAGCTTCGTACCAATGGCCCGGTGGGTCTTTTGAGATACCTGTGGCATTTGTGGGGCGGAAGAGTGCTTGAAGCTCAGGAAGCTTCGCGCGCGGATGTCGATTGTGACCGCTGGCTTCCACATAAAGAGAGTCGCCGGCGTATGAGAAACCATCCTTGACAGCAGGTGCAGAGTGCGACATGGAGAATTTAGGGATACGCAATGGTAACACCTAAAGTAGGGGCTTACAAAAAGTGCGGAAGGTAAGGTATTTGTAGCAGATATGGAATGTGGTGTGAAAGGTAGAGTATGCGGGGCTGGGTAGGTAGAGTGAACGTCTATCTTACTTTCGGCTAGGATACCTCGACCAACCTCGACTAAGACCAACAACGGCTCCAATCGCCTCAGCACCGCTCCAATGGCACTAAATCGAATCTATTCGCTCGCCGATGAGTACCTTGAACGCATTCCAAGATACCTGCACCGGCCTCCGGTATTCCACTGTCTCAATTGCGATGCAGAGCTTCCTACTAAATCCAACTTTTGCGGTTACTGTGCAGCACCCGTTAATGCTCTCAGAGTACCGGCACCTGCCTATCGCCGCACAAACTACGAATTCAAGTGAACACCAGAGCCTTACCTGTTCGCCCCTGGAGATGGCCACTTGGTCCTAGCGCACGAAGTATTACCTATACCTATCGAGAGGCAATCTGCTGTGGCCACGTCCTTCACGCGATTCAATGATTTATTTGCCACGCGAAATACGGGACATGATATGGCAAGAAGCACTACCGGACCCACGGATCGTTCAGATGCGACAGAAATGGTTGAAGGGATATCCGTGTGGGAGAGTCTGGTCGAATGAGCATATAGACAACATGAATGCAGATGAGGATGGCTTTTCCCAAGAAAACAATCCGGCCTGGCACTTCGATGATAGCCGCTTTCCTCCTGATAAAAAGTCGTTTAGTTATGACGGTATTGCTTACAGTCCTGTTCTCTACGGCTTTCAGTCGCAATGTCCAGCCCCAACGCTGCTCTACGCGTGCCGTGAGTCTTTCGCGTTGGCCACAAAGTTCTATTCGCGAGCTTTTGGATCGACGACTGCTTTTCCAGAGACCTGGTTTGATTTCAATAAAGATAGCTCTATATCGATGCTTCCACCTGCCCGGAATCTGACCCTCACACTTTCTTTGAACCAGAGTCGATGAACTGTGACCTGCGGCGAGTCGGAAATCTAACTGTATTTGTGGGTGAGGAATCAACACATGAAGACGGCCAAGCTTCATTTATCTCGTTGGAAAAACGTTTAGCTTCGCTTCTGAAAGACTTCGGAAATGTCAAAAAACTCACTACCGTGGCAAGGCGCCACGGATACCACGAGCACGATGAGCTTGTGTTCATGGACCTCATTGATATTGACATTTGCCTCGAGACGTATCACCCGCTACTAGAAGGAGAACTCAACAGGTGCCAGGCATTATATGCCGAAATGGTGTCTAACCAGGGATATCTAAATCTACTTGATTTCAGGGCAATGGAATGGCTTTGCCCTTTGTGCGATGGGCTTGACTGTTCAGAAGCCCGTTGTCCCTCGACTTCCAAAAACAAGGCCATGTATGGCGTATATTGTATCCTACATCAACGTTTTATGCCAAAACAATCACCACTGCTAGGCAGAACGAGAGTTTGATGCCCTAAGAGAGAATTTTATCAAGTGCAGAGCCCGATTTGAAGCAGCAGAGGATGACATCAGAATTTTGCTAAAGAGTCAAGGAAGAAGTGATTTCAGCATGAGTTATAAATCTACTGCCACAGTCAACAACCTTATCCTTGATTTTCGCTGGTCCTTCCCCGACATCTCTCGGGAGAAAAATGCCAAGTGTTATTTCGATGGTATACGCCTGAATCCGGTAGCCACGCTCGTAGAGAATGGTCTGCGCTATGCAGACATTGAGCATTTTTGTTGTACGGGATTTCATTTATGATATGCAAAAAACGTGAACGAGTTCGGCGTAGGGCAAAATGGTGAATTTAGGAGACCTGCAGGATTTTACGATATGCAACTTTATGCGCCAGTACCTTGACCTAATTCGGCTTCTCAGTCGCTCTGTTTTTAGATTCAGAGTACTACAATTGCGCGTATGTCTGTTTAACATAGTGCACTTCGGATTGGCCGCGTCTAGAGTACGATGTCTTAACATACTACAAGACAGCATATGTGCCTTATTCATACTTCAATCCCATGTAGTCCGAATTGCACTACTGCAATTCGGCATAGTGGAACTTAGAGCAAGCTGGAATTTTAAACTGAAACCCAAACTACTCCGGCTGGTAATACAAAATTCTAGATTACTCTGGAATCTGCAGGTCTCCTAAATTCACCATTTTGCCCTACACCGAACTCGGTCATATTTGAATATTTAGCGGTTGGAATACAGTAAAATTGGACTTGCTTAGTCTATATATCACCCAGGAATCTTCCAGGACGTCGCGGCACTAGAAGCAATAAACATAGTTTTATAAAATCACATTAGGCTTGAAAAGTCTCGGTCTAAAACTAAACTACCTGACCGCTTCGCTGCATAATCTTCTCCACAGTGGCCTCCAATCTTTTGAGTCGAGTATCCTTGCTTTCACTCCCCTTTCGACCCTGTACTATCTCCTCCTTCAAACCTGCATCAGCTAAATGTAGTAATTCTTTTTCTCTTCCTTTCCGAAAGATTTTCATATTATTTTTCTCGACATTATCAGACGTCTCTGGGAGTGGAGTCTCTAGACGTATAGCTCTGCCCGCCTGTATCCCTCGGGTCGACGCCGTGCCTCTACGGAGATAGGTGATGACCGTTTTATCCTTAGCCATCTGTTGTCATGGTTTATTGCTCTCTCGTTTTAGTTGCTCGTTCTCTTCTCGCAGTTTTATCAACTCAACTCGAAGGCCTTGGTAGTAGTTTGAACTTTTATCTTGGTGAATCCCTTCCTGCATCGCCACAAGGACATCCCACCAGAATTCAGGGTGGTATCGAATGCGGTTCAGAATTGCCATCACACTGTTGGCAGACCTAGCGCTTAGGCGAGGAAGCAATGGATGATCGATACTAATATAGTCTAGCGTATCAATCCTTCCTGCCATGCTGATTTGGTCATAAGTATCATCGTCGCTTAAGTCTATGTCGGCAGTACCCAGTTGTGGTTCCTGAGTCACAAATAACGACATTGGAGCAAAATTATATGATGGTGTTAGAACGATAGTATTAAAGATGATTATACTTCCTCGAGAAGTCGAGTTTAAGGAGGTGTAGAATAATAAAGGTTATACCAAGTTGAATATGCGCTAGTCTAGAACTATTATTAGTCCCAGGAGGCCGTTTTGGAACCCCGAGGATGGAGCATGAGGCTCTAAAAAAATCTCCGGGTCCGGAAACTGCCCCTCCTAAAATAGAACGCGTAGCCTGGCACGTTCATATCAGCTAGTCAATCAACACTGCTTTGCGGGGCCGTGTTTGGACCCCAGAACATAATCAATCCAAATCTCAAAGATATGAGAATCTGGGATTCTCCGCGAGAGCCAATCGAGGACTTGAGGGAGCCAAAACGAGTTCCCCACATGGATACCTGAGCTTGGATTCAGAATGAAAGTTTCGGAGACGGCTATTGGACAAATCTTTGTCCCCACGTCTTTACACCCTACCCCTCGGCTACAGGCGAGTAACCTGAGCACCCTGAGCAACTCACCTGAGTAGGCCTGAGCAAGATTTACTATATCGTCACGTGTTTTGACTTCTTGCTTTTTAACTAATCACACTTAATCTGACCTCTATTCTCTTACATAACTTTTGTCAAGTTTTGACGATGATGCCTCAAGGAGCCTAAACAAGTTCCTAAGGAACCTAAAGTAGACACCTTCTAAAATTATACTTAGTGCTTTACCTACGCTGTACGCTGGATCAACATTGATACGCCTAAGGGCTTATGCCTCGAGGATGGTGATATAATTCGGCGCTAGAGTACCTTCTTGCCTGGGCAAAGTTCTCCATATCCAAGACCTATTTGCTGACCTCCGTGCGTGAGGCCACGAAGCAGTATTTCCTTCCAAATCGGTATATTCCCCATCATACATCTCGTAGTAAGTAGAAAAGTAACCAGTCCCTTCAACGCTCCACATTAGTCTAAAAATATCGCTCTGCGCCGGATGAAGTTCGCTAGTGTTCATGCCCTCAGACTTGGAGGAGATCGACCAGTTGTTCGGTGGTGATCTCTGAAAGTACAGCGTCGAGATGAATACAGAACCTCTGGAAGCTCTGGAATCTTGCCTTTACGAGCAAGCTATGATTGCCCGAAGAATCCCGCTAGAGGAGCTGTTTGCGCCTGTTTACGGCCAGGATTTGAAGATCTGATAGAGGCAGGGCTAGCAAAGCTTTCTAGAATATTTAATTCGCCTTTAGAATAGGAAAAGGAGATTATCTAGAAGATAATGATAGTTTGGATTCCAGAATTTATCGGTTTATTATGAATCCTTCACTAACCCTCTTTCCTATATCACACCACTGACCCTAGCCCGTATTCATTATAATTATTCACCCATCTTCTTCAGCGTTCCCGGTTTTGCCGCAACAAGTGGCTTTGCTATAAGTCCAACCACACTCACAAACTAAATATCCACATCATTAGCCTTTTCACATATCCAACAACCACATCCCTTTTCAATTCCCTTACCACATTCCATCTATGTTAATAAGCGAAGCAAGCAAAGAAAGAGCAAACTCACCAACCAATCCAACCACTTCCACCCCCCAGGAAGACTCGGATACATATCGCCATCATAAGAAACACGCATCATCAATAGAAAGCCTGGTAAGCCATCTGTCTGCAGCATGTCATGGAAGAAGCGGGCCTTGTAATCGCCTGCTGGGAGGGTACGCTCTGTTGCACGCAAACGTTGGCCTTTGACTTTTTTGACTAGTTAGTTATAGATGTTTTATGGGAGGAAATGAGCGGGTTGGAATACGGGCGTGGGAGGACGAACTGATTTTGAACCCGTGCACACACCCCCTTGGAATAAGAACGGGAGGATCGCCGGCTGAAGTGAGGAGTTCCTTCCCATCAAGATAGAAGATCATTTTCCCCTCTAGTACTTCCATGATTTCATCGTGATCCTGCTCAATTGATTAGTCCAAATTACTCTTATCACGAAGCCGAGCCCGATCCCGATTCCGACCCCAAACCACCTAGTCCAAAAGTACCTACCTTGTGCCAATGGTTTGGAACAGCCAAAACTTCGCTTTCTTCCTTCCCGTCGTAGGTAACTTCCACCCAGATGTGCTCTGGCGAGTCTTTGGGCTTGCTCTGCGATGTTTCAGCTCGCTGTTCGGTCGGTGTTGGTAGATCAACGTACGTGGTCGATGAACGTGCGCATGACATTTCCCTGTTTCTGCGTTAGCACTTCGGTTTTCCGAGTACTAGATGTGAAGTCTGGGAAACTTCAGAGCCTCGTGAGAGCGGGGGTCAGGGCCTTACCCTTCCCATATTTAGAGGCACGAGCTCCTCGAGTTCAGTCTGAGACGACATGATGATCTCGGATTCAAAGATTTTCACTATGAAATGAAGAAACAGAGAAGTTTATGTGCTCTGGGGGAAGTAGCTTTTTATCCCCTAAACCGCGTTACGCATACTTTTTCAGGATGCGGCACAGGATGCGGCACTGAGGCGAGGTACTGAAGGCGTCGTTAGCCTGGAATCGATTAAACGGGCATGAGGCTGCCTCCACACTAAAATATCTTGGAGTTAAAGACAGTATGATCGATTTTCCCAAACTGTGATGTAAGGATTGGCGCGAAACAATATGAGATCTCCTCATACCCAAGATTCTCTCCAGTGCATCAACTCATTTCCAGACACTAGTCTGTAGCTGAAAGGCCGTTCAGAACCTTTTGCACAACTCGAAGGCAATGTGTTCCTCCTAAACAAATTTCAGTGGAAGATTCGAATTTATTTGTATTCCAATGCCATGTCCTTAGACCTCTGGAATTATAACCAGCTCGACTATAAGATCTGAAAAGGATGTCCGATATTACTCCTATTTTGCTAAGGTAAGTATGGCAAATATTATCTTAATAGGAGAGATCTAAATACACTAATTACTGTACTGCGCTTGTATAAGATAGTTTGTGCTGAGCTGATATTGTGGATATCTATGCTGATAAGTTAGTCGTGAAAATCTGCACAGCTTGCCTTATGGTTGTAAACATGGTGACAGTCTGGTTGTACCTCAGCTGTACGTAGAGCATGTGGTCATTGTTGAAATCTACTTTCCTTCCAAATAGTGCGTGGCCCTCCTTCTGCCTCTCGCATACTATTATAACCAGCTGTAAGGATCCTTGCTACGAAGAATACCTGAAGCCAAGAAATAGTCCAACACTATTGACGGCCAAGTTCATCAAGGAACAAGTCGCCGCCAAATCCCAGCCATGTGCATGCGCTTTCGGCAAACATCCGAAACTATTCCCAGAAAGCCCATCGTCTATAGGTAGGTAACGGGGTTCCACCTGCGAATATGACTTAAGGATGGCTTTCGTTGATTTAGTTGGCCGGATAAGGATGAATCGATGACCAGGAGCGGGGTTGAAAGTGGGAGGAGGGGCTTTAAACTACATCAGATAAGAGCTCTCCTGATGAGCCACAACTCTATAGAAGAACTACCCTCGTAATCCTTCTGCGAACCACATTCAGGAATTACGACTCAATTATCTTCTATAGAGTAGGTGTACATTGAAACAAACCAGGATCATCACAAGTCTAGCAGAGAAATCACTTCTGTCTACTTTTGCAAGGCAACACAATTAACCCGATTAATATTTCCTCGATATGGCTGCACCTTTCAGTCCACCAACTTCTACAGCATCAAAACCAGAAGTTCCAAAATGGATACCACCCAAGCCAACCACGATGGTAACAGGCTGGGCCGACCTTCGCACTATTGAGCTTTCCCATCTGAACTCACCCGACCCCAAAGTCGTAGCGGATCTCGTCGCGAAAACGAAAACAGCAATCAAAGAAGACGGCTTTCTGTTCCTAACCGACTACGGAGTCTCCCTAGACCAAGTAAGCAAGACCTCATTCTTAACCCTCTATCACCCCTAAATCCCTATCAAAAACATCAAACTAACACCATCCTCCCAAAGCTCCACAGACAATTCGACCTAGCCCAATACACACACACCAACATCTCCACCGAAGATAAACAACGCCTCCTCTGGAATCCATCAAGTGGAACCTTCGCAGGTTTCAAACCACGCCTAGGTTGGAAACGAGAAGCTGGGAAATTCGACGGCATTGAACAGTTTAACTTTTACTCACCAGAGTTTGAAGATCATGAGAGGGTTCCTGAGTGTATTAGACCTTTTATGGATGAGATTGAGGCTTTTTGTGATTATTTGATGAATTCTGTTAATCGTCGTCTTTTGAGGTTGCTTTCGTTGGTGTTGGAACTTCCTGGGGATTATCTTTGGGGTGAGTTTTTTTTATTTCCTTTTAATTTTTTTTTTGGATATCAATCCTAGTTAATTGGGTGGGATGTTGATATTTTTGGATGTGTTTTAGATAATGTACAGAGTCATGGTGGATTAGTTGGAGAAGGATACTTTCGCCACGCGTTATTCTATCCGTTGGAAGGTGAACACAAGGAGGCTATGAAGGGAGTTAGGATGTATGGTCATACAGATTATGGGACTACAACTCTACTCTTCTCGGTTCCTGTTACGGCTTTGCAGATTTGGACCAAGGAACAAAAGTGGAAGTATGTTCCGTATAGACCCGGAGCTTTGGTTATTAACCTTGGAGAAACACTTGAGGTTATTTCAGGTGGTCATTTCAAAGCTACTTTGCATAAAGGTACGTACCCGTCAACACGTTTCCAGTCGGCTTTTCTATATAGTTGATATTGATACGTAAACAGTTGCTGAGCCTCCTCTCGATCAACAACATGAACAACGTTTGAGTCTTGTATTCTTCAATGGCGCCGCTGGGAGTATGAGATTGAAACCAGCTATGGGTTCGTATTATTGCTTCAATCTATTCTCTCCCGTTTTACTGATTGCTTCGATAGAATCTCCACTTCTTCAGCGTGAAGGCTTTGTTCTGAAGCAAGGTGTTTTTATGCAGTTCAAGAGGTTGATCGATTCTGGTGTGCCGGTTCCTACTAATAAGGAATGGAGGGAAGCAAGTAAGTTTGAATTTTTTTTAACCCAGGTTCGAGGTTTTGTATTAGCTTTACCTTTTAAAGTGTGTCGTGTTATTCGCGCCAACTTCTTCCGGAGGCCTACATCTTTGTTGGTCGTTTAAGTTTAAAGGCGTAGATTATCAACTAGCGAGAAAAGTTACTTTTCTAAGCGCCGGCCTCCCATATTCCTGGGTCTTCCCTTGTACCGACTCACAACAACATGCGTTTGCGAACTCTTTAAAATTTCTGGATACTAGATACCATTTGCGGAAGCTAACTTCCCCTAGATGTTAGTACTCGCCTTCAGGCTGCGCCAGAAGAGAGACTCGGTGGTGTTAAAGAAGTTGATGGGGTGAAATATATGGAAGATTCTATTCTTGGGTTACCTGTTACTATCCCTGTGTAGTTGTTTTATGGGATTATTGTTGAACGCGCTGACCATGTCCGTTCTTCGTCGCTTCTATCAGGTGACATGACTACATGTAACTGTAGGACCACTTTCTTACGATATAGTGGTTCTAGTTAAGTGATGGTTCTATCAATATCTACTTTCGATTTTCTAGGGTTCAACTAAAGTGGCCTAGCTATCGAGTACAGGGATTAATCAGATGATGTTTTTCAAGTCACGTTGAAACCCCGCCTTGACAGCCCCTTTTAGCAAGCGAGCCATCTAAGCTGAATTCCAACACACAAAGTTAAACATCATCGAAACAGTTTCCACGGTGTATGGTTTCTTTTTTGCAAGCATCACACCCTCAACTTTTCACTTCAATCTGTCGCCTTTTGCACGTCATGCCTCCACAAAACTAAAGCTTCTTCTCCAGTCCCAATCCCAGCTTGCGCCTTAACGTTGCGGGCGGCTTGCAGTAGCGTCTTGTCTCGCTCAACTTGGCCATAATCAAACTATTTTCACTTTCTTCAACACCACACGTGTGACTTTTTATTCTCTCTTTTCCCTCTTTCGTCCTGCAACAACAACGCGATCTCTGTAACTACAGAGATACGACGAAAACATCAACATGGCGAGCAATCATCGCGCCAACTTTCAGACCGACCCGGTTGCCAATCCAGAGGCTGTCGTCGGTGGCAAAGACAAGGGAGTCAAATATCGCTTCACCGTCTTGACTGATGGATTGATCCGATATGAGTATGCCCATGATGGCGAGGTAAGTTTATTCTTCATCAGATCCTTATCCTCAACCCAGCAATGTTATACAACATCAGCATCTCAGATCTCTCATCTTCCAATTCCTCCGAGTCTCGTGCTACGCCATCTTTCGCCACGAGAACATCTGCTAATTCTGCTTTTTTATTTCAAATTAGTTCGAAGATCGCGCATCAACCTTTGCAATTCATCGCAACCAACCTGTCCCAAAATTCCGTGTTGTTGAGACCGATGATGATGTCATTGATATCGTGACCGATAGATTTAGACTCACGTACGACAAGAAACCCTTCTCAACAAATGGCTTGAAGATTGATGTCCTGGGCAATCTCTCGGATTGGCACAGTACTTGGTATGTTTGCCTTCCCTTTGTCTTTGATATCAAGCCAAGCTTACTAACCAATGCACGTGCAGGAGATTCGGAGAGGAAATCAATGATTTAGGTGGAACGGCCAGAACCCTTGATGAAGCAGATGGCAGGATCCCATTGATGCCAGGTATTCTATCCCGCAATGGCTTTGCTGGTATCGATGACTCTACTAGCATGCTCTTTGAGGAGGACGGTTGGGTTGGTTCCAGAAAGGATGGAGAGAGAGTTGATGGTTATATCTTTGCTTATGGCATTGATTATCGTCAGGCATTAAAGGCGTTCTATGCGGTTTCAGGCAAGCCTCCGTTGCTTCCTAGATGGGCATTGGGTAATTGGTGGTCGAGATATTATGCATATGCTGATAAGGAGTATCTTGATCTTATGGATCGATTCAAGGATGAAGGTATTCCTTTGTCGGTTGGTGTTATTGACAGTAAGTGGTTCCTGCATTTCCTCTTTCATATCATGGCGATTCTTGCAAATGACTGTCTATTTTGAGCTGCTGAGACGGGCTCAATTACTGAGGAAATAGAGACCAAACATCAAATGATCTTAATCTCTCAGTCATTGACCTGGTTTCAATAACTCAAACACACGCCTCTCCCAGGTGGATAATAGCTGATTTTGATCGCAGTGGACTGGCACGAAGTTGACATTGACCCAAAGCATGGATCCGGATGGACTGGATATAGCTGGAACAAGACGCTATTCCCCGATCCCAAGAAATTTACTTCGGAGTTGAGAAAGCGAGATCTGAAGATCACTCTCAACGTCCACCCAGCAGATGGAGTACGAAGTTACGAGGATGCTTACAAGAAGGTCGCTAAGCAGATCGGCCATGACACCCAGCATGGAGATCCGGTTGCATTCGACGTTACCAACAGAAAGTTCATGGATGCTTACTTTGATATTTTGCATCGCGAGGTAGAGGATGATGGAGTCGATTTCTGGTGGGTTGACTGGCAACAAGGTCCATTCTCCAAGATCCCTGGAATTGATCCACTGTGGGTTCTCAACCACTACCACTTCCTTGACAACGCCCGAGACGGAACGCGAGCCTTAACGTTCTCTCGCTATGCTGGACCTGGCAGTCACCGATATCCTGTTGGCTTTTCGGGTGATACCATCGTCACATGGGAATCCTTGGACTTTCAACCAGAATTCACAGCCACAGCATCAAACATCGGTTACAATTGGTGGAGCCACGATATTGGAGGACATATGAGTGGTTACAAGAACGATGAGCTCGCAACTCGATGGGTCCAACTGGGCTGCTTCTCACCAATTCTCCGTCTTCACTCCTCCAACAACCCATTCAACTCTAAGGCTCCCTGGACCTTCGGACCAGAAGCATGTAAGGCTCAGATCGACATCTTGAGATTCCGCCACCGTCTCATTCCTTATTTATACACCATGAACTACCTCTCCGCAACCGATGGAATCCCACTTGTTCAACCAATGTACTATGACTACCCTACTTATGGCTCGTGGCCTGGTGACGCGTACTCGGTTCCCAACCAATTCCAATTTGGCTCTTCTCTCCTCGTCGTTCCAATCACAGGCCCTATTGATCCAATCACCAAGCTTTCGAGCTCAAAGGGTTGGCTTCCACCAGGAGGTAGATTCGTTGATATCTTCAACTCTGTTGTCTATGATGGCGACAGACACGTCAAATTCCACCGTGGTCTAGGCGGATATCCCGTATTGGCAAAGGAAGGATCCATAATTCCACTTGACGCTTCTACAACTCCACCAAATGGCTGTGGCAATCCTACAAAATTCGAGCTCCTTGTTGTCGTGGGTGCAGATGGTCATTTCGAATTGATAGAAGATGATGGAAGTGGAAGTAGCATCCATGATACCAAGACGATCAAGACGCCAATCACTTTCTCCCAAAGGGATGGTGTCTTAACCATTGGTCCCGCTTCTGGAGGTAATGACGGTAAGAACTAAAACCCCGAATGACTCAATTATGAGAACCAAACCTTTACTAACAACCCTTTTGTAGACAGCACCCGCGAATGGGCCATTCGTTTCCTCTCCTACCACGCCGAAGCTACTCCCACAATAACCCTCAACGGCAAAGACACAACATCCCAATCCACATCCAAGATAATCAACAAAGTCGACCACCTCATAACCACCACCTCCCGCCCTTCTCAAACCGTAACAATCTCCCTCAACACCACCAACCCCCAACTAACACCCACATCAATCCGCTCACAAATCTTCCCCATCCTCGACAAAGCCCAAATCCTATTCGGAACCAAATCCAAAGTCTGGGACGCTATCAATGCAAAAGCAAACAAAAATGTGATCCTAACAAAACTATTAACTATTGATATGCCAGAGATTTTGAGGAATGTAGTTATGGAATTCGCGCTTGCTGATGTGCGGAGTGAGTTCTACTCATTTTCTTCGAAGAATCCTGCGTTGACTAATGGTAATATTAATGGGGATGGTGGGCATCGGATTGGGGGAACATTGGGTGCTATCTGGGAGGCTAATTACTAACTGTTGTTTCAGGTGATTGAATTACCAATTACTGAACTGGATAGGATGTTTCTCTTTCTTACTTAGATACTCTCTGAATTCTTTGGGTTTGGATTGTTGAGGGGATGGAATGGCGGGGTATCTTTGACTTTGAGGAGAGCAGCTGGTATTTTCTTTGCGGAGGAAAACCTAGACCTAGATTCTAGATCTCTTGGCCCCATTTTCGGGTTTAAAGTATTAGACTAATAGACCAAAACTCAACTTCAGATCACAGTACTTGGTTAGGATCTTGGAGTGACTTGAAACTGATATTGTGTTCTTCGCCTAGCTATAGGAGGTTGTAGTGAAACAAAAATTATTGCAGCAGTTCATATAAACCCCTCTGAGCGCAATCAGGGAACAGCAGGGCATTAAATGAACTGGAAATATATTAAATATTTGGAAAACTTTCTGCTGAATTCGACACTAGTATGGAACCACACTAGTAACTGTCTAGGTTTGATTTAGTAATTGACTCGATTCAATTTGGATGATTGAATTGTATAACTTCGTTCAGATTTAAACTTCTAACGTTTCTGCTAACAAATATTTTCTGTAACTTATTTCTTCTTCTACTAACCAGAGAGCAAGAATATCAACCAAACATTTCCTTACAACTTGTTCTGCCGTTTCCATCCACCCAGTTTATTCTCTGTAATCTCCGGGATGATTCTTGGCTCTCCCATTTCTGGGAGGTCAGTCAAAGAAGCCGGGTGTTTGAAAGGTGTGACGGAAACACCAATACTCAGTCCAAGATTTGGTGTGACTTGCACATTTGAAGAATCCTACATATCAAAATTAGTCGCTTATATAAGAATCCAAAGCCATTCAAGATTCATCATATAAAACATACCTTAACAACTCTCCAAGTCAGATGTTGAGTGAGAAAACCGATAGTAGCCGGGATATTATCAACATCCTGACTCGACTTTTTCAAAGCATGATTCAAAATAACAGATCCCGTAACCTTGATACCCTCAGCAGCCTGTTTCTGACAATTCACACAATTTACCATTTCGTCATTAGCCAGAATACTAATAGCACCAACTCTGTTCGGGGCCATAAACCAATCGTCACTAAGAATAGGTGGTTCCCCAAAGAAAATATAGATTCCCCAAGATCCAGGAAGTGCAAAATTCCTGACTCGAACAAAGACTTGCCAATCGTTTTGCACTCCTTCTTGTATTGGTGCAATGTTTCGGAATGCTTTCGGTGGTCCGTATAGTTTGTTCACGGCACTTAATGTGTATTGTCTCATCTTGACAGGATCGGTAACGAGTTCCAAAGGTGTTTCTGGGTAGTAATACCCGGAAGCGAATGTTTGTGTTACTTCCTTGGTATCTTCAAGTGTGTGGTAATCTTTCATGTTATGTTCGGTGGTCTTGTGGAAAGGCTCAAGATGGCTTGTGGGACCCTCCAAGTCACCCGCTTTTTCTGTATAGCGATCTCTCTCTCCTTTTAGGGGTTGGACGATGTAGTTTGGGTGGATTGCTTGCCAGAGAGCTGCTAGGCGGTCGATGTGACAGTGGTGAAGCCTGAGAATTGTATTTTCAGTGAATCGTTTGCTGCTGTAAGAGGTGAGGGTGATATGCATACCAGAAGATTGGGTCAAAGCTACTTCCGAATAAGGCTGTCATGTTTCCTCTGGGAAATCCGGCTTTTTGTTGAGTTCCTGTAATATCTTGGAACGGGTTAGTAATTCTTGTGTTGAGTTTGGGGATTTTAAAGTTGGGAGAACTTACTGTGAACATCATTATGCATAGCTTCGATTGATCCATACGTAGTAACACTCGTGGCTGGCTTCCAAGCTGGGCAAGTGATTAGCGGTATCTCCAAAAGGCTGTACTGTACATACCGTTGCAAGAGAACTCATCGAAGTTGTTCACAGTTGTTAGCAGTCTGTAAGTACTGGGCTTGAAACTAAATAATCCATTAGATATATCTTCCATGATACATATTTAAAGCTGCACACTCACGATGTGTTAAACATCGCCATTTGATCCTAATCATCCCGTTATTGATTTTCAGTATTGGAAGGAGATGGGGTGAC
Organism: Pezicula radicicola; assembly: GCA_003008705.1. Classification (NCBI taxonomy): domain Eukaryota; kingdom Fungi; phylum Ascomycota; class Leotiomycetes; order Helotiales; family Dermateaceae; genus Pezicula; species Pezicula radicicola. Next base: position 237,410 of record PDUO01000044.1, on the reverse strand, counting down.
TTACATTTGCAATTTTCATCTGACTAACACCATGCATATCTGGACATCGTTTCGACTCAGGATACATCTTTAATTTATAAGCAATCAAAATTATCAAGCAAGGAAATACGCAGTAGTTGACTTACCTGATCCCACCCTTGGACCCCTTGAACTTGTTCCTTCGCATACTGAGAAGTAAACTCATAAGAGTAAAGCGGATTTTTGATTTTCGTATCAATGGTTGATCCATATGTCGGTCCAGGAATCGTGATATCAAGCTCTTGTAGCATCGTCAATGGGGGAAGATGAGAATCTCGGGACCAGTCCCAATACCTAGTCCTCTCTTGATTAATTTCCATAGCACGAACCAAAATTTCTGGGTATAATCATCGAGATTGAAACTTACGGTAGTCGAACGTGCGCAAGAGCAGCCCGGTAGTTCTTTCCTGCTTGTCCAGTGAAACCTGCTGCTATTTCTTTGGCATATTCATACAGGATTTGCTAATAAAATCAGTAATTACTTTTGCTACCTTGGGAGAATTATAATTATAATTGGTTGATTACCTCATAGAGCATCAAATATGGTCGATGCCAGGGAACAAAGAGAACACTTCTGTGTGTACAATATCCAGCCTGGATATCAGGTGTAGCAGGTTGAGTTGGATCATCCTGCCAAGGACCATAAGGAACTCCATGAATGCCTTTCCACAAAAATAATCAGTATTCTTCAATCCACTCAGCAAAAAAACAAAAAAACAAAAACAGAAACAAAAAACAATGTTGAAATTAGAAATCTCTTACCGGTAATTTGAAAATAAGAAGTCCCTATACTCTGATCCCGATCAAATTTTTCATTTCCATCTTTTTGCCAAGCTAGGAGGGCTTGGATATAGAGATTGAATGCAAGTGGTTGTTCATCTTTGAACTGTTGGATTGGGAGGCGCATCCCAGGCTTGCCGCCTGGTGCGTGGACTCCGGTTACTGGTGTTGGGGTTGGGATTATGACCGTCATTTTGATTTTTGGTAAGGGTGGCTCTGATTCTGAGATTTAACAAAAAGACTGAACTTCGCATTGGGAAAGTCGTCCAGCATATATAAATTTGTTAGTACTTCGTACTGAGTTCCCGCCGTTGCAGTCAGTGTGCTGTTTTCACATTCCTGGGCGTAAGCGATGAGAAGTAGTGAACCCTAACTTAATCATGAGTTTGGAATGGGCTTAAACTAACCAATTCCGGCAATTCTGCAAACAAAAATATAACCTCTACTCTATTCTAGACTAGGGATTACAGTTGGAATTGACAATACTTACGCACTGTACCTTCGTAAGCTCTTCCTATTCCAGACCAGTAAATAAGTCAGCATTTACAGAATATACAAAGTATATGCACTGTTACACCTGTCCCTTCGTTAGGATCAATATTCTAGTATAAATTTACGCAAGCAAACTCTTTCTGCTTAGACTTAGTGTGATGAATGATAACGTGCCTGACGGCTGAATCCCAAATGCGGGGAGTGTAGGCCTTCTAAGGGAGAGTTTGGCGACCGCAACATACCACGCAGTTAACATGTGATCAATTTACACGCAAACCTCGAGCTACAGATAGAATCTCTGCGTAAAGAGAACTCTACCCATTTCTGTGAGGAGACTAATATTCCCCACATGAACACTGTAAAGGAGTATGTTGTTGAGAGCCTAACACGGCCAATCTCGGCCCTACATACATGCCTATACTAGTACTGGCTGCCAAAAATTCATTGCCTATCATTTAGATTCCTAACTTGAACGAAATTTGCCTTTTCTCAGATCCGAAAGGTGAACAGGGCTGCTTATCGACAACATTAGGCGACTTAAGTGAGTAAGGGCGAGGTGGGAAGCAGGTGAGCAATAGCGAATGTGGCGTGGATTATCGCGATCTTTCTAAATACAATAGTAGGCATACTGGTCTTTCACCATATCTAGAGCCTGCCTTGCAACTCCAAGGGCTGTTCCGGGATCCATGTTAAGGGCCTAATGATAAGTCTAGGAAATAGCCCAATGGGGTCCCTCTTCTAGTTCCCTCTATAATCGGTTAAAGTTTCTATGCTTTCCAATCATGATCTTAATGCCTGGAACATAGCCACCTTTCCTACCTATTATGTTATCGTAATAGTATAAGAACTTATAAACCCTCGATCACGATATGTGGGAAATGTGGTAAAATAGGAGAACTATCTGAATTGTCTAATTCTAAATAAATAAGTAGGAGGTAGTGGGCCTTTATATATATAGGTTGGGCATCAATTAGTGCCTAAATCCTATATAAAATAACCGATTTTAGATACAAGGCAAATGTATATAGAGCGCTATAATATAAAATCAAATTAGTGCCCAAAAGGCCCGAAATCGAAGAAGCAATTATAGCCCACATAATGAAGATATACTGACACGTGACCAAATGGCCGACAGAACTCAGTAAAGTAATTTTCTATATTTTTTTAAGCAAAGTAAACCCTTCTTTTTCGGCTATGCTTAACAATTCTGGGGAAGCAACGTTATATTCGGGTTATTTAGAATATTCTTTATAATCTATAAAGTTTTTGAAATTTCATAAGCACTTTAAAAAATTATTATTCTTTTGGTGTTCGGACAGGGTAATAAGTTGGGTGGCACCAAGCAAGTTAGGCAGCAGTATATCAGGCTGTGAATATATCTATTGCACTACAGTACCTGCTTCCTTCCCCTTCTTCCTTGGCTATATATTTAAGTTTCAGCAAATGAGCCGCCAAAATATGGAGGATCAACATCACCGCCTTGATGACTTTGGCAACTCTATCATACAGAATCCAGCTCCCTCATACTCGCTGATGTGCCAATTTAAAGACTCGCAGTGCACTGAGTATGTATCTCGTGGAGGCCAACTAGAGTCCCAGTATTACGTATTACGTCAGGCATGCCCTTATAAACGTTATACCAATTCCTACTCACATGGCTGCTAGATAAATGCCAAGCCTACAATGGGAAGTGTGTCCGTAGGATAATCGCTGAAGGAATTCAATACTGCGACGAACGTAGGATTCTTTAGAGACATACCAAAGCACAGGGATACAATCTGAGGCACAGACAATCGTTGCAGCTGGTGAGAAGGGTGTCTAAACCATAGACAGAGTGGGAGTTCGTGGTGTAAAAAGCGTAAGCAGCATTATATTTCAACTGAAAGTTACACTGACTTTTCGACATTTAGATCAATGAATTTCACAATATACCCACGGTGACCTACCTATATACGATCATTATCAGTTGACCATTTTATCTTCCTATAGTAGTTCAAAACGCTACTATATCCGTTGTGAACAGCGTAGCGTTACCTCTGCTTTTACGTCTCTACGTATAGGAACTAATAGCTATCCAGACCTATGCGCCTACAAAACAATCGGCTGTACTCTTTGGAAGGAGGAAGGGAGTATATACTCTCTAAAGCGTAAGCTAAAGACGGTTTTAGTTAAAAGTTCTCTGCCTAATACTGCTCGGATCAGATACTTGTCATGAGGATAGTGGTTATTGTCGCAAAAAGGTTAAACTTGATGGCGCATTTTGCAAAGACCGTACGTTCTAATACATAAGCCCCTCTCTTAAATGTGATCTAACTTCAGAATATAGACAGCTGTGCCTATAGCTTGTGCTACGGAAGAGAAGCAAAGGGAAGTATTGTCATAGCCGTAAGTGCGGATATCGAGTATAGTATTTTCTTAAGCTAACAATACAAGACGCCTGCTCATTTGAGAATTATCAAAGCTTAAGATACATCATTGTGGTTGGCAGGGATAATTAGATATATCCAACCTGTCTCAAGCACCAGTAGGCTGATAGCACAAGCCGCTGGTCTAGAAGTTTCAACATCGATTTAAGCGAGCATCTTTAGATTTGTTTTCTCCTTACCCCCTAGTCGTTCTTTTACGTGGTATATCGCTACGTGTATAGTCCTAGTCCTAATATGATGACTGAGTGCGTCTTGTTGTCTTTGATTTTCGTCAGGTCTATAAATGAGATCTACTACGTGTTTCCACGCTTCCGTATTCATCAGCTCACAGCTCCTAATTCCCTCTGTAGAGTGAATTTGCAGACATATATGCTATCCGTTCCCACCTGACTTAATGGGCACCCTTGAAGTTAACAAATTTTCCCTTTGGAGAAACTCTTTCTCCTCAATATTTCCGGAAGTGTAAGAGAAGCCCGCCGTTTCCAGAGGTACAAAAAATTCAAGGGGAAGGGAGCCAACTTGGTCCCCTTGAATATAATCGTGTAGAGTTGACAACTTCGCACAGTAGAGCCGAATAGGAAGTAAATCATGATTAGTTTATGGAAGGGAGAGTAGGAACGTGACTAAGTAACCTAAGTAGAGAGTAAGGCGAGGGTAAGTAGTGCCTAAGTAGCGCGGCGATAGTGACTAATTGTATAGGAGTAAAGGGAGGTTTAGATTCAATAAGATTACTATAGTAATCTATACTAAATCTTAACCTATATTACTTCTAATATAGTTAATTAGTATTACTGCTCTACTTAGGCGCTACTTACCCTCGCCTTACTCTCTACTTAGGTTACTTAGTCACGTTCCTACTCTCCCTTCCATAAACTAATCATGATTTACTTCCTATTCGGCTCTACTGTGCGAAGTTGTCAACTCTATACAACTGTGTTCTAGGGAGCCTAAGCAGGATCCCCCCAAAAATACATCCTTCATTCTCTTAAAGTAGATTCTTCTCACAACATAGTGTGGCCTTAGCTCTTTTCTAAGGAGAACGTGCCCTCGTGCCCCCTCCCAAATTTTTGTTCTTTAGTATACCTTCCTCTACTAGACTACTTGATTATTTCTCTATCCGATCCTCTAGAATTTACTTGTATATTATAGATTTTTGTTTAAACAGATTACTTGTTTCTTTCATTGTACTTAAACAGAGGCCTTCCATCTTAGATTCTAAACTAGACCTCCTCTAACACACGCTCCTGAACCTTCCTCCTCTTCTGGCACCGAGGGCTCATCTTGTTCATTACAACCTTGTCCCTGATGCCTCAAGCAATTCGACCAGCGCCCAGAGGCGTCCAAATTCCGGCATCTATGTCCTGTTTCAGACGACTCTGGAGTTCCTCGGACGCCATGGAAAATCCAGCCCGCTTCTTAGCCCATGCTTCCTCCTCTGGCGTGTTTTGTCTCCCGAAGTAGGCGTTTCTGTAGGGATAACGCCCAAACTTGTCTACGACGGGCTTATGGATGTCCATGAGCTTGCACATCCAATACGCGTACATCTGGACTGTCGCCCCAGCTCCAGGTGGTCCTTCTTTGAGCATCAAGTAAACACCATAAATGTCAGACAAAATGGAATCTCGCTCTGCACGGTAGGGGTCAGTAGTCCCAGTCTCTTTTTCGACGACATTGCGAGTCTCTTCGGTGAATATCAGCGCGCGTTCTTGGTCTGAGGCCTCGTCTGAGTGGACAAACGGGCAGATATACCAAGTTCGGGCAAGGACCCAGAAGTCGAGCGTAGCAAATGTCTTCCAGCGACTCCATGACCACGGCTTCTGCTCCTCGAGCAGCGCGTCCAAGGTATGCGCATATTTTAGACTGATGATATCGAAATATGCGCTTCTCCAGCGGCCGTCAATACCTCTTAATATAGACCTGGTCATCTGGTCTAGAAGTAGCTGCAGTCCTAGCGCCTGGCGTGGAAAATCGTCATCGGCGATGGGCGGGAGGAACTGCAATAGATCGGGTATAGATGCCAGCCCGAGCTTGCTGAGACCTTCTAGAACTGGCCAGACGCGCTCAACCAATTCGCTGGGGATTGGTGCTTTGCCTTTAAACTGCTTCTGGCCAACATCTTCAAAGTCAAGCGGCTCTGTCATAGAGAAAGGGAGCTTGGCATTGACCAGCGTCTCAAATAGTTCAGGGGTAAGAAGAGTGCTCATTTGATCGGCCATTTCGACGCGGTCTTCCGATAATGATAATGTAAATGTAAGAAGGGGAAGGTTTAAAAGACTAGAGAAGACGTTGATTTAAGTGAAGGAAAGATGATATGAGTGCCGTAGACGGCATATCAACGATGGTAGGTCGCACGCGGTGTAGCGGAGAGCGGAGAACCAACAGACAGGGTGGTTGCTGACATTCAGCCTGCAAGATTAAGGCACTGTCACTGTACTCGTAGAGAGGTTCCGGAACGGATAGACTTATTGCCGACCATTAGACTACCCGCCTGACAGTGCTATTCACGGTATTTTGCACCGAGATCACTGCCTCGATCATTTACGGCAGATGGTGTTTATCACACAATCATCTATTCTACTATAACAGCGAGTAGCATTCTTGCTCACACACCTCACAAACTCAACTATAGTTCAGAGTAGGTACGATTTTACAAGCTCGTCCTTGAAAAGGATTCAGAAATAATTTGCATAAACCCACCAATGCAGCCATTCAGGCAGGGAACGGCTCTGTAGTAACATTTTTACCTGATCCCGCATTGTCTTAATGAGAGAGCGGCTATTTCCGCACTGCCGCACGTCCTGTATACCATCTATTGTCCAGGACCTACTGCCATTCCTTAAGAGTGACTCTCGCTCGATAGTGCCGTCCGCCCAACAGAGTATAGTCTGTATGTTGTTAAATTCAATAGCATCTTCAAAATGATTGTGTAAAACCTGCCTTTCTCAGGTAGTCCATACAATGCGGCCAGTGGTTGGAGAATACAGTGAGGAAGAGTCATCTAGCATTAGGTGCTCATTAGACGAGTCCTCGGAGGAGGAAACGCGATCATACTTGGCCATGTTCATTGTCAATAGTAGTTGACTCGACCACGAGAAAAAGAGAGTTCAGGGAGAATGCGATTGCATACAGTCGGCGGCGAGCAGAAAGGGACGATAGACGGAGCCGAAGGAACTCCCCCTAGGACCTCCCCCCTAGGAGGATGGAAGGCAGGATGCGGCGTGGATGCGGCGTAGAAATATGCATGACCCCCAACATTTAACCACTTGACCAACAATTATTATCACGCCTACTATATGAAGATAATTTGTTATTCTTTATAAGGTAGACTAGGAAGAGGATGCGGCGTGGATGTGGCGTAGAAATAACCCCCAACATTCAACTAATCGTCGGTATTCGCTTAGGCCCCTCCTAATGTACGAAAGCGAGTTGCGGAGGGACAAGCGATAGCGCAGTGGGAGGCGGGTCCGGCTATTAAGCGAGCTGTGTAATTTTGATTTTAGTGGTGATTCTATATATATAATCAACTTTACCTTAATTTTATAGGTAAAATTACAACTTTTCATACATATAAAAATTCTATTTTCTAACTTTATAATGCAATATATATATTTATTATATTAATTTTTTTATATAAATATAATATTATACTTAAATTTATGTAGAAAATGTTATAGAAGTAGAAGGTTCTATTCTAAAATTTCTAAAATTTCTATATAAAAAAGAGGCATTTTTAGGTGTGTTTTAAAATTACATAGCTCGCTTGCCTACACAACTCGCTTTCTCCGACTAAAAATAAACGTGTATTAGGAGGGGCCTAAGTGAATACCGACGATACCTTGACCAATAATTATTGTTACATTAACGAGCTATAACAGCCCTACCCCCGCTTTAAGCCTAAAATAACAACCCTTTACATGTAAGCCGACCAAACACCTAGGGTTCCTTAATTTGCACATTCTTGGTTGTAGAACAAGTAAGATACATGCCTGTATACCTAGTTAGGTGTCGATCGTCAGAGGAGTGTTCTGGGAGCGAAAACCCCGCACGCAGAATCTACCTACTACCCAGGTTCCTAGGCTGACATAGTGACCCGTCTAATCAATTGAGAACACGCAGGAAGAGACATTGACGACGTCTTTATTTCTGTGAGTACGAAGGCTGACGGCATTAAAATCGGACCATTTTTTTGAGCTTAGGCCGAGAACACCAAAACTCGACTTCATTTAAGTCGACTTGAGTTGATCGACTTGTGCTTAATGGTCTTGGTAGGATATAAAACCAACTAAAAGACCTTCGCTTAGTCCGGGAAGCTTGTGTATAAGTGCTTTTTTCTAGCCATCCACCGGCGTCTTGCATAGGAATTTGTCTCAAAAGGCCAATGTCAAAATTTCTAGCTAGTCTGAAATACAGCTCTGGTGCAACGTTGCGTATATTGAAGTAAAGAGACTTGACAGTAGGTTAAGCTGGTAGTATATTTTGCGGCTATAAACATAATCAGAGTTGTCTAAACTACTTCTGCAGCTCAATTCACCCTTGACCTTAGTCCTCCGAATCAGCAACAAACTCAACCAAGCACCTGAAATAGTAGCACGGAGTCCGAGGGTCAAAAAGCAGTCTCGCCTCGCCTACTACTCGTGAATCTTTCTTTACTTTTCGACGGCATTGTTGTCATTGTACTCTATACGAGTCAGCCCATTAGCTTGCTTCTTTGTGTTCACTGGCATAGCGTCTCAGTCTTACCAGCGACCGGAAGTTCAGCGTCACGACGGTCCTATAATATCATTAGCATACTTGGTCACTCCCAAAGGGCAGTGTTAGACATACTGGCTGAGGAAGAGCGATAGCAACAGCCACAAAAAGGAAGCTGACAAAAACGGAAATAATACGAGTGGTCTGCATGATGGCGAAAGTGTTGGATTCTGAGATACGGTATATAAAAGTGAGAAGTAGAACTGTAGATTTGTTGGAGTATTGTGATGATTTGAATTGCAAGCTCTTGGGTTTTCAAGATTTCACAAATTTGAGGGCCGATGTCCAGAGCTTTATAGAATTCAAACCAAACTTGTGGCAGGGTATAAATGGATGTCCATAGTAGAATGGATATAGTTTGACGGAAAAGAAAGCATGCACCCGTATCCCAAAGCACTAGTGTATAACTTGCTAGCTTGGTCGGCAAATTGCGAATTGTATTAGCCGATGGTGTGCTAAGTGGCATTGATCAACCTTGTTTCGTACCGGTCTTGTTGGATTCTTTGCCACACCGGAGCATATACTAATAAAGTCAGCATGAATGCATTTCACGCCGCAAAAGCACAGCGGTGTGTATCCAAAGGCTGCATCTGACCTAAAAGGTTGAACAAAGGGTGCATTCATTGCGGCACAGTTGAGTGCTGATTTTCGTCGTGCCGATCTAGCGAGAAAGGTCTTTGGGGTCCCTATTTTTCTCTCTTCGCTAGAGATGGGTTATGATTCCCCTTAGCATCCATCATGAAGAATACTGAGTACAGCAGAGTTTCGAGCCCCTTAGAGTCGAGAGACTCAACCTCCGATGGTGACGATGAGGAGGGACAGACCTTACTCCTGAAGAAGACACCATCGAGAGTTTCATGTCGACCAATGAGAAATTTCATGATTATACTATCGTCATTGAACATTATTGTCTTTAGTTTCTCAAGCTTGCTCTTCGGAACGTGGTTTTACGACAACTACCTTGTTCTCAATGCGAACTTCAGGAGAACCTCAGCGTACAGTAAAACCCCAATTTCATAGCGGTTCCTGCCAGACTGGTCTGTATTATGAGTATTAATTCTCAACAGCGCCCATTCATGACCTTATACGGCTCGAGTGGCAGGTCAAGAAGATCAATGGCACCTTCTGGCCACCAGAGAACCTATCTATTGCCCGACAAATCAACGATGAGACAGAAAGTCAATGGCAGGAATATGAAAAAAACAGAATCATTCCCGTGACAGCAGCACAACTTCGAGCAATGGGTGTAGACCCTTCTACGGCTTCCAAGCTAGATGATGAAGAATGGGGTCTTGGTGATGACGCTTATGTGGCAGCTCTCGACGTATATCACCAACTCCATTGCTTGAATACCCTCCGACAGATAGCATATGGAGATCTCTATCCTAAGGTTTCCGGCGGTCGTGAAAAGCCTGAATGGAAATTTCACGTCGACCACTGTGTCGACATACTTATGCAGGAGCTCCAGTGCAGTGGCAATCTCAACCTTGTCCCTTACCACTGGGTTGAAAACCACGATAGACCCTTCCCAATTTTCAGTATTAACCGGCAGTGTATCGACTTTGAAGCCATAACGCGTTGGCGTCTTGAAAACACGATTGACGTGGACAAGTACAATAGCATTGTCAGGAAGCCGCCCGGAGCCAAACAGTTGCGCGCCGCGGACGACTGGTACAAGTATATGGGACCGAACTTTACGAACCCTAATCATCTGAACGGAGCCAACCCTGATGAAAAGTTCATCTTGTAAAGTGATTCTTGGGAGGATTTAGTTTGGGCGGCGAGAGTTTAGTGCGACTAAGATGAGGGTATTCGGGGCATGAGAGTTTGTGCGAGGTGTGGTAGAGCTCCCATGTCATTTTAAACGGCTTTAGTTATTCTGAATACATTTATTGACCACCCATCTTTTTGGCCCTATACGTCGACTTGCCCCTGTAACCCTTCTTGCTTTCAATCTACCAGGTTGCATATGTACAGCCAGGTAGATACTAGTCTCCCAGCATACGGATTCTTTTTTCAAATGCCCACGAATCCTTCGCACTCTGCATAGCTCAAAATTGTTGGGTTTCGAATGTCCAAGAACAAAAGATAGATCGGCGAGAGTGATAGGTTACAATCTGCGTATTGCGGCATTCTTCTCCAAACTTAAAAGGAAGGTGCTACAGCTTAAGTTAGAAGAATTATCCAATACTTAAGATTTGTTAACAAGAGGGGTGCTACTCAGTGGGGAAAATACTGAGAGTAGCAAGTTTGGTCATATCTGACAGACACTGCTACGATATCTAAAGAAGAAAACTGCATACATGGTATTACTAACTGCACTAATCTTATGCTACACTTAACTTCTAATAAACTGTGCAATTCTGTTCCTACAGTTTAGTGCCACCACGTATTAAGCCAGCTATCTCGTCTTTGGAAAGCCACATTTGCCGAGCAATGCGTGCAATCTTGTCTTCTTTCCATCCCGATCATGCCAAAGCGTCATGTTAACACAGTGCTGCGTATGCCTGAAGTTATATATTGACACCTCGATTGGCCGGCCCGTCACGTATGCCCGTAGTTGCATATCCATCAAATAAACGCAGTGCCGAAGATGGAACTCCCCGTCCGTCCAAAGAGTTTTATACTCTCCACGCCGAGCTTCCTCCTCGGGCATCTCATGCACCATATCCTCATCGTAAAAGTAAGTATGGTTTCCCTCTAGAAGATACCTATTCATCATCTCGTCGTCATAGCAGGACTCGTGAATCCATGTTGAGAGCATAAGGTCAAATATACAGCCCCGGTCGCGGGCCTCGAAGGCTGTTTGACCACAGTCGATCCATTCCGAGAAGCTATCGCCGGGGTTTGCTGAGGCATTGATGGGTCTCAAGTTGTGATACTCGGCGTGGTTGGCTGTGTTGAGAAAGATGACAATGAAGATGCTCGACGTTACGAGAAGAAGGAGGAAGATGACGAGAACATGGAAGCGATGGATCCTGTGAGCTCGAGACTGGAAGTGCAGTTGGAAGGTTTGGGTTTGGTCCATCGCTAAGTCAACCTCTCCATCGGAGCTTAGTTTCTTGTAGCCGCCACGCAAGCTGTCTTGCAATTCTGAGAGTGAAGCCGCTTGCTTGAGAGCCATCATAGGAAGTAAAGCGAAGAGCTACGTATGTAGTTAGAGTATGGGCATGGGCAAGTTCAGGACCAAAAGGGGTAAACGTGGAATGTAATCACCGCATCGTGTACTCAAATAGACAGAGGAGAAGTGGTAGTCAGAGTATCTAGGACGTAACTACCGACTACTTTGGCATGGAAAGTCCACTTTCCCCCCCTCGCTAAGCATCTAAACCATTATTCCTGCAGCACCACGCCATTTGATGACACGTTCGACGCTATTAGACTGCGTAGATATGCGTTGCGAAGAATTCTTCACTACTATTAGTATGGATTAATTAGTATAACTTCGATAAATGCTACGGCACTTAATAGTTGTACAGTACTTTAAAAAGTCGAACCATTTGCTTGATACTTCCGACGCTGTAAGACGGCGTAAATATGCATTGCGAAGAATTCTTCACTACTATTAGTATGGATTAATTAATATAACTTCTACAAATGCTACGGCACTTAATAGTTGTACTTTAAAAAGCCGAACCATTGGCTTGATACGTCCGACGCTGTTAGACGGCGTAGATATGCATTGCGAAGGGTCGTGCCGCTCTCTTACCGCCCCGCTCCCCCTCCCCCATTCCCCAACCCCCAACACCCCGCAGCTCATGAATGGGCTGTGCCACGATCATGAGTTTTGGAAAAATCCCTGGCTCCTCATAGCAAGAGGGTTCCTCTACCTTGAATAGGAAAGTGTGATTGGCACTGACGTATAGTACCTTTGTCTATGACTTGGTGGTCACTGAGAAGTTCTTAGTACTTTGGCTATAACCCTGGTGCTTTCTTGCTCAGCAGTCCCGTAGTCCTGACTAAGGAACCATATTTTTGGAGCTTGGAGATAAGCTGCCGTGCCTTGTATAACTAGCTGGGCCCCAGGGCAGTTCTAGTCTCGCCCGTAGAGAGACAAGCTCCATCTTTTCTCTTGTTCTCAATCTTCTAGATCATTAAAAATGGAAGAACAAAAGGACAAATTACTTGGCAATTATTACCAGTCCCTCGATCATGAGATAGAGGACTCTCTTACCGGCGTTGAAACCACATATTTCTCACCAACCAATAGCCACAAGCCTCGGATGAAGAAACGTATCATCCTTTACGTGATCACTGGCCTAATATTCGCGGCTACTTTTTACCTTCTAGGTCGTTATACTCCAGTCAAGGGTTCTGACCCATATCTTTTCAAACCATTTGGTTCGGGGCATTGTGGCAATTCTTCAGAGGAAGCGATAAAGAATGGCTGCGTCATGGACTTCATACCAGGAGGGTGGGTACACCCAGACTGCTATGATAAGGACATTGAGAGAGAATTCCTGGAATATGCAGATTGGCACTGGTACGCTGATCCGTGGGGCAAGCAGGAGCTGTCAAAGGATTTCATGAGACGAACGGGTGGCCCCAATCCTGTGTACGTCTCAATGGAGTACCACGACGCGCACTGTGCCTATACCTGGAAAAAGCTACACCGAGCAATTCTTCGAGGGACACCAATTGATAGCCAAATTGGTGAATATCAGCATACCAATCATTGTTCGACAGCATTGTCAATAGCAAGAGATGCTGAGAAGTACCCGCAATGGAAGGCACCAGCTAGGTTCTTCAATATATTTACATCTTGTGAGCTGCCTCAGAAGTGTAAGTAGAATCTATCCCTAGTAACTGAGTTCGTACGCTAACGGGGCCTAAAATAGTTCACCTGCGTAAGGAGAAACGGAAGGTGAATGGAAGCAAGATTGGAACCTACTGAGCTTTTACTGAGTGTCAATTGGTCTAGAAACAAATATATTTAGATGTGTATTTATCGTCTCTAGTAAACTTTGCTATCCCAAATATTAGCAGCTTCGTCTATTATTAGCCAAATATGATAATGTTTCCTAGCTGTCTAGCCTTATTTGCAATCTCTCTGAGCAAGAACGATTAGCTGCCACAGCCTAATGCGCTTAGTTGGATCCAGTAGTGTTAGAGCTTGTTCAGGTCCTTCTAGCTGCCGGGGCAGATGTTAATGCTTTACCGGGCTCTAATTATAGGGCGACTGCACTTCAACTATCTTTAATCAAAAGCTATATTGGGATCACTATGATGCTTTTAGAAGCTGGTGCAGAAGTTAACGCGAAAGGAGCAATAGTGCACGGAAGAATGGCTTTAGAAGGGGCTGCAGAGCACGGGTACATAGATATAGTGAAATTACTCCTCGATGCAGGCATTACTCTTAGTGGATCTAGAGATAGGCAATATATAAAATCGTTGGAATTAGCATTATAGAATAGATATACTACTGTTAAAGAACTTATTGAGAATTGCTATAGCAGCAAAGGGCATTAATAATATAGATATATCTCAGAATACTAGTAGTATATACACGGACACATTTCACTTAATTTAAGTTTCTAATTTCATTTATTCATCTATTTCGTCGAGCATGTTAGCTATATCAATTTAAACCACCACTCTATTCAAATTTCTATACATAGTTAGTTAGTTTAGCCCCTTAAATAGGTGCGATAGCAATAAGGTTCTTAACCTTCCTTACACTCATAGGCTCTTACAAGTTGAATTGGTTCAACTAGGAGGCACACGTGAAGGCTCAGTTACCACTAGCTGTACTAGCAAATGAAGACATAGCAATTTAATCCATTGGTTTTGATGACGAAGATATTGTATAAAAGCATCATTTTAAAGTAGGAAGGAAGGTGCTTATCAATTTAACATGGAATTGGCTCCACTGGGAATCCGCTCCACGGCAATCATCTTAGGAAGGAACGAGGATACGTATGCCGCTTAATATAGGACTGGATTTTCTAGTATTACACTTCATGGGACGACTTAAAGAGGGGGAAAAGCTAACATACTAGCGTCCGCTTTATCGTATCTACATCCCACTGAAGTCTATTGAAGTTGTGCCACACGCAGGTGCATCCCTGAGAAGCCAGCTCGCTTAGTGATTATAGATACACCAATCGCTCATTAGCTAATCGTCGGCGATAGGTCTATCCGTTCCCATAGTAATGAATTGTGACATATTCCGGGAGGATATGGATGTTAAGAGTTCCTGTTCTGGTCGGTTAACTTAAAGATCTACAATTCAGCGGGTCGACCCGGCCCACAGTCTCTTGCGTGTGGGTATTAGTGGGCCGGCCTTACAGTCTCCACTAGATACCTAGTTTATGTACCTTTCGTAAGATTACAATACTAAAATAGCCGGTGGTGCAGATAATTAAGAAATCCGAAATACGATTCAATCCACTTACTTATCCTGTAGATAGGTAGTTGGGAGAAAAGCCTTGCTGATACATATCAATGTTGTCACGGAGAATTGGATTTAATGGAGTAAAAATATGAATTGATGCTTAGCGACATGGTTTAGTGTCTGTTGTTCCTCTTTTAGTTCATGTGATAAGGAATAGGAGAGTACGGGCAACGCCGACTCTATCGTGCAAAATGTTGAAATGAAAGATGACATTTAAAATCTACTTGGAGATGAAAATGTAATAGCTTCCTCGGCTAATGTTGCGCTAGAGAACTAAGCAATGAGTATATCTTTACAAGACTTGAGAACCTTACTTGAATGTTATTGTCAAGCTAACTGTCACATACTTTCACTACGCTGATATTAATTTTATGTTTCCGGTAACTTCTGTCGCTAAATATATATCAAAAGTAACCGATCCTTTTCACGACGGCATTAAGGCTTTATAAATCTTCCCTCCACTTCCATCTTAAAAGGAATCTATTTATTCAATTACAAATGCTGTATTATCTTAGTATTTTGTAGAAGGGTGCGTTGATAAAACTATGGCGAGTAGTGATTCGTGGCCGCAACTCTAGTTTGATTGGCTCGTTCAAGGGAACAGCCGAAAATACTGTTTGGGAAAAGCAATAATTCCACCCCACTCTCTTATTTTTCATTGCTATTCGCTATTTCTGGTGTTAGTAATTCGCGAATGCTGTTAAGAGCTCTATATCAATCGATAAACGCCCTCAGATGGCCCATGCTGCGCTCTCATAGCTCGTTGATGTGAAGGCTTTAGTGATCATTTTTAAGGATACATGTCCTTTGCGTCTGTCGGCCACAAATCACATGTAATACTAATATAACCTTATTTCCACTCCCTGCCATGGCCTCTAATTTGTGGAGGATCAGAGCACTGATGGCTTGACCATTTGACATCGAAAACAGCTCAATTAGTACGGGAAACGAAACCCTTGCGATACTCACTTCTTGTATATATTGTGTAGAAATACCCGTGGATTCAAGGGCGAAGATAATACAAGATTTTCCCCATTATTTATATTCATATATTTATCATTTTCTACTTATTGGTGCTGGAGGGTTCACAGCGTCCAATTAATGATAAAGTTGCGTCCCGCAAATTGGACGAATTAAATAATATCATATGACAAGGCTACAGGGAGGTACCTGTGCACTATTTGTGTAATTCTCGCAGTTGCGAAAAAGAGGCTTGCAGCAACTTAAGCCCAGCTGAATAACCTTGGCAGAGATCTAGTTCTACTTAGGCTTAGCTTTTGTAAAGCTACATATTTGTACCCAGGCCTGAAATTTCAAGCTGACGTGGTTGCCTTCCTTCGAAAGCGCCTCGTTCAAAAGAGCTTCTACTGTCCATCTTCATATTTACTAGGTCTTTGATATAATGACATCGAATGCTCCTTCAGTAGCCCTACCAGCTCCAGCTGGTAGCATAGCCGCAGCGGGTAGTCAGAAAGCGACCGATGACCTCTGGAGTGAGGCTCTGAAATTGCTTCAGCCTGACGACCAAGAGAAGATTCGGCTCCAGAAAACAGACAAGCTGGTTGTTTTGAGCGAAGTGCTAGCGAGTGCTACAGAGAAAAGAGAGCGATGTAAAGACAGACAATGGAAATTCAAGAAGAGTGACGGTACAGTGGTCATTTTACATGACGTATTTGACAAAATTGTATCGTGGTTGAACAAATTGCAAAAAATTGGGGATTTTGTGGCTCAGCTCGATCCGGGGCACTTGGCGTTGCCTTGGTCTGTTATCAAGTTTTTTCTCCAGGTTGGTTAATATTCTATCCCCCAAGGTTCAACGATTTCTGATCGTATGGAAACTAGATCTCGACAGGTGACTCTGAGAAGTTCGGCGCTATTTACGATGGTATAGAGATGATAGCGAACCTCATCGGTCGGTATGCGATCTTTGAAGATCTCTACCTCCAAGAAGCGTCCAAGGCGTCAGAGCTTCTTAAGAAGGCTATTGTTGAGCTCTATGCTTCGGTACTGACATATCTTGCTGGTGCGAAACGTTATTTTGCCCAGAACACTGCAAGTACGTTATGCTTGTGGTTCCTCCTGGTGGCTTTTCTTGTGCTTATTTGTCGTGAACAGAGAGAATGGTTAAGAGTGTCTTGCAGGTTTCTGACCTGGATATCGACAAACTTGGCGACGACATCAAAAGCCAGCAGGTCAGCGTTGACGAGCTTGCTAGATTAATCGATGCAGAGTGTAAGTATTATTCCTCAGATCATTTAATCTCACTCTCAACGCCTAACAATTTGAAACAATAGACCTACGGAATGCATACCATGACATAAAGCTCCTTCCAACGGAGGCTCGCAAGCACAATGAAGACTTGAGAACAGCCTTATCTGACTTGAATATCCCCCACATTGACGCACAATTATCGGATCTTACTAAAGAGCTCGAAAGTCCGTTTGCTGCCTACCTCTTCTTCGTGACCTGGAATCTTACTGACGGAATTCTAGATACGAAGAAATTGAAGTTACTCGAATGGATCTCGAAAATACCATATTCTGAGCACCACAAGAATGTTCGAGAAGATCGTTTAGAAGGTTCTGGAATTTGGCTGTTTGAGCAGCCGGAGTATGTACAGTGGAGAAAGTCTGGGTCTTCCTCACTATTGTGGCTTCATGGAATCCGTTAGTGCCTTTTGTTCCTGTATGATAACTGATGGCAACGTGCTAATTTTGCTTCCAGCTGGCTCTGGTAAGAGCACACTTATGTAGGTTTCAATCCTGGTTATATTTTTCGTTACTTTAATAGAACTCTGGCCAATTATCGCAAGGTCCTTACTCATTGACACATTGAGGGAGAATCGGATCCACGCGCAAGCTGAGCCACTAGCCTACGTCTATTGCACTCGAAATGCTACCGAGCTAGAACGAGGCGAACCCTTGGCCATCATCCGTAGCATTCTACGCCAGCTGTCGTGTCCGAAGCCAAATATGAATGTTCAAAATGTGGTGTTCAAAAAGTATCAAGAATTGCAAGAAGAAGCATTTGAACCAAGGGGTTTAACCTTAGCTGAGTCTAAAACCTTGATCCTCGAATTGTTAGAGGATAATAAAGCAACAATCATTATCGATGCTCTAGACGAATGTATTCCGGCGCGAAGATATCAACTCCTTACCGCCCTCGTGGAGCTTGTGAAGAATTCTAACAACCCCGTCAAGATAGTGGTGTCGAGCCGCGACTATGAGGATATATCTTCTAGTTTGGACAAGCATTCAAACTTCAAAATCGATGCAGGCAATAACAAAACTGATATTGAAAGATTTGTCCGATTTGAAGTTGCCCGATCTGTCCAGGAATCAAGGCTTCTGGGAGGACGAGCTTCTGTAGATCTCCAGAATGAACTGATCAAGACTTTGATAGATGGGTCCCAAGGAATGTAAGTTCACAATGGTTCGGATATTCCAGAGATATCAAACTGTATTAATCATTTTCAGGTTTCTCTGGGTTGCTCTCCAACTTCAGAATCTACAACGCATGAAGTTTGAAAAAGACGTACTTGAAGAGTTGCGAAAACTTCCCCAAGAACTTGCGGATATTTACAGCGCCATTTACAAGGATATTCGCTCAGCTGGAGAGACTGCCCGCAAAATTGCAGACACGGCGTTGCAGTGGCTCCTCTGCGCACAAGGACGTCTATCAACAACAGATTTCATCAAAGCCGTATCTTTCGACGGTACTGGACAAGTACTAGAAGTCTCTACGTCAACTCTCCTAGAAATCTGCGGCAATCTAGTAGTTCTCGATACGCAACTTGATGTTTTCCGATTTACACACTTGTCGGTACGGGAATTCCTCGAGGCCCAGCCAGACTTCGCACCAAAGCTAACGCATGCCACTGCTGCCGAAATATGTCTCAATACTCTTCTAACGAGGGATTGGCTTTCATCAGAGATTACTTGACAGAAGGCTACTCTCTACCAGTATGCAACGCTCTACTGGGCGTCTCACATCGAACGCTGCGGGCAAGACTACAGAAAAAGCAAAATTGGAGACGCCTTGAGGGAGATTTTTACCAGAGATGACCGAGTGAAGCCTTGGTTTGCCAAGTGGCTGTTACAGGTTGAGGCGGCATCCCAAACATTGGGCTGGGACGATCCCCTGAAAGATAAGATTGAACAGTCACTAAGTCATCCTGAAACTTGTCTATTCACAGCGTGTACATTTGGATTTTTGGAAGTCGTCAAGAAGCTATGCAAAGCCAGTCCTTCTGCGGCCAGGCAGCTAAATGCTAAAGGGGCTACTGGTCTACATCTAGCGAGTCAATACGGTCATCTTGATTTAGTAAGGGTTTTACTGGATTCAGGAGTAGATATAGATGTGAAGGATAAAGGCTTGGAGACCGCTCTATCTCGTGCCTGCTCCGCCGGACATGAGGAAATTGTTGAACTTCTGCTCCGCCGAGGAGCAGACCGCAATGTTCAAGGAGAGAAGTACGGCACGCCATTGCAAGCAGCATCTCTTCACGGACATAAAGGTGTAGTTGAAATTTTACTCGAGGGAGCAGACCTTGATGCTGAAGGTGGCAGCTTTGGAACCGCCTTACAGGCTGCATCACTCCGTGGGCACTATAGTGTGGTCAGGATACTTCTTGACAAAGGTGCTGAAGTTAACGCGCTTGGAGGAGAGTACACTAAAACAGCGGAGCTTGCTACAGGCAAGAGGAGTCCCAGCGGAGTGACTAGGATTGTCGAATTCCTCCTCAAGCAACAGAGTCTACTCAATAAGCGTCGATCGAAAGAACTTTCAGATGCGATGGAGGATGAGACGACTGTACAGCTACTTCTTGATCGAGAAATGGATATTAATACACAGGGTGCAGGATTTGGACCTGCATTGCATGCAGCATCCCGTGGTGGCCATGAAGGAGTCGTTCGCGTGCTTTTGGAAGCCGGTGCGGATTTCAATGCCGAGGGAGGTGCCTATGGCACTGCACTACAAGCAGCAGCAACCAGTGGAAGTGACGAAGCAATCCAGCTCCTTCTTGACGCCGGAGCAGATGTGAACAACGAATCGGGAATATATAATACCGCCCTCCAAGCTGCTTGCCGACACCAACACGAGAAAGTAATTCGGACTTTACTCTCCAAGAAGGCTGATGTCAATGCCCAAGGAGGAGTATATGGTTCAGCGCTACAAGCAGCAGCTCGAACGGGATCTACAAAGATTATGAGACTTCTACTGGATGCACGGGCAGATGTCAATGCTCAGGGAGGAGACTACTGCACAGCACTCCAAGCAGCATCGGCTGAAGGCTTCAAGCAAATCGTTCAGATGTTGCTTGACAGTGGAGCTGATACTAACCTTCAAGGAGGAAAGTACGGTACAGCGCTGCTGGCGGCTTCTGGCTCTGGGCACGCGGAAGTCGTTCGGTTACTCGTTGAAAATGGCGCCAAGTTTGGCACTGCGCTACAAATTGCTTCGGTTGGGGGACATAGTGACATTGTTGCGTATCTTCTCGAAAAAGGAGCTGATCCCAACGCTGAGGGAGGGAGCTTTGGCACTGCCCTTCAGACCGCTACCGCTGCCGGACAAGAGAAATTGGTACAGTTACTTTTAGACAAAAATGCAGATGCCAACAGCAAGGGTAGGTATTTTGGGACAGCCTTGCAAGTGGCTGCGGCTGCGGGAAACAAGAAGTTGGTACAGCTTCTACTTGACAAAGGTGCCGACCCTTTGCTGATTGGTGGAACTTTCGGAAACATAACGTCCCAACTGCTAGAGAAAGAAAGCCCTAAAGTGAAGAGAGATGAAAAAAGTTCAGCGCTCATATCAGCTTCAGCCGCTGGACACGATACAATAGTGCAGATATTCCTTGAAACCCTTCAAAAGTCCAAAGGAGATCTTAGCCGAGCACGACTTGATGGATCTCGTTATGAATCTCTTGGTAAATCTCTGGATGAATCTCTTGAAAGAGCGTCTAGAAATGGACATCTAAAGGTTGCCAGGTTGCTACTTGATAACGGAGCAGAGGCAAACTGTAATTACTATGGAAAGCTAGCACTAAGCAGTGCATGCGAAAATGGCCACCAAGATGTCGTCAGATTACTACTGGAAAGGGATGCAGATGTTAACCAACTACGCGGCTACGGAATCCCACCACTCCACGCCGCAACCAAAGGCAATCATAAGGTCATTGTCCGACTACTGCTTGAAAATGGAGCAGATTTCCTCCAAGATAGTGACTATGGTACCGTACTACATATTGCATCCCATGGTGGATTCGAAAGCCTAGTCCGCATGTTTCTCGAAATGGGTGTAGATAGTGGAATGGTAGGGAAATCAGAAGTAACACCTCTGCTACTGGCTTCTTCTGGCGGACACGATTCAATAGTCCAACTCCTACTTGAACATGGGGCAGATCCTGACGTACTTTCGAAAGGCGATTCGTCAAATTATTCTAGATCGATCAAGTATGGCACGGCATTGCAGGCTGCATGTTCCAAAGGTTATAAAGGCATTGTTGAGATATTACTTGAGGGAGGCGCAGATACGAACGTTCAGGGAGGCAAATTTGATACAGCACTGCAGGCCTCTGCAAGCAGTGGAAATGTGGAGGTTGTGCGCTTACTACTGAACGAAGGTGCAGATTTTACAATCAAAGACGAGCATGGCCAAACACCCCTACATCGCGCCGCCTATGAAGGTTATAGTGATGTTGTTGAACTTCTTTTGACGACGGGAGCGAATATCGACGACAAAGATAAGCACTGGCGCACTGCTCTCCCATGGGTAGCGAATTACACGCATGAGAAGTTGCTTGGTCTGTTGTCGTCGAAGGGGGCTCAGATGGATGTCAAGGATAAGCTGGGGAAGACTGCAATGCACCACGCGGCGTACAATGGACACATATCAGTTGTTCGAAAGCTGATTGAGGGAAAGCTTGATATGGAAGCGAAAGATGCAATGGGCGAGACGCCCTTGTTTTCCGCTGCTAGAAATGGACAAACCGCAATGATCCACTTCCTACTAGACAGCGGGGCAATACTTGACCAATTATCAGCATGTGGTTACACAGCACTACATGCGGCTGCGTCCACAAACCGTCACACCGTTATACGACTACTTCTAAAGAGAGGGGCCGATATTGAAGCTAGAAGTGGTGCCAAGAAGACACCTTTGCACGTTGCCACAGAGAATGGTCGGTATAATGCTCTTTACGTTCTATTGATGAACGGTACAGATATCGAGTCACAAAGTCCCGAAGGAACTGCGTTGCATATTACAGCAGCACAGGAATCAACTACTCTCTTGACACTTCTCCTCGATAAAGGGGCAAATGTCCACGCCAAAAATGGTTCCGGAGAGACTGCATTACACATAGCAGCCAAGCGAGGACAAACTAAGTCCATAGAATTATTTCTTGATAAGGGGGCAAATATCTATGCCAAAGATTATTCCGGAAATACTGCATTACATGCCGCAGCCGACGCAAGAGAAACCAGGTCTGTAGAATTGTTGCTTGATAAAGGGGCAAATGTCCACGCCAAAGACAGTTCCGGGAAGACTGCATTACACGTAGCAGCCGACAGAGGAGAAACTAAGTCTGTAGAATTGTTGCTTGATAACGGAGCAAATATCCACGCCAAAGATTATTCCGGAAATACTGCATTACATGCCGCAGCCGACGCAAGAGAAACTAGGTCTATAGAATTGTTGCTTGATAAAGGGGCAAATGTTCACGCTAAAGATAGTTCCGGAAAGACTGCATTACATGTAGCAGCTAATCAAGGAAGAATTAACCCTATGGAATTGTTACTTGATAAAGGAGCTAACCTCGAGGCGCAAGATGACAGAGGAGAGACACCCCTACATGTAGCAACAGAAGATTGGGCTGTAGAGTTACTGGTAGATCGGGGGGCTAATATGAACGCAAAGAGCTTGAGTGGAATCTTGCCCATTGAGAATCGTCTAACACGTCAGCGAATGGAGCGGCGGCGGAGGGGCGAACCAGAAATAAATAGTGACCTTTTACTACAAGTACCATGGCTTGCACGATTGCTAGGATACTGACAATTCTGAAGAATCTGGAAACTCTCTATTTTCTGATACAGACCTACCTAGTCACTCTACTTTTCCAGGGGAACTATCATACCCAGAGCGATCTGACTAGTCCACCGAGGTCTCACCAATGTCTTGAGTTCTCTAGGGAGGTTGCTAGCAAAAGTATTGTAAACCTACATACACACATGCCTACCTGTAGATAATTGACATGGGGTTTTATTTGCTTCTCTACATTTGTACAGCGGAAAACCAGTCTACAGAAAGTATTGTAAATATTCAGATTCTACTAACTTTTTGAACATGTTGATTACCTAAAGGAGAAGTTTTTTTCTATTTTATTTATACACCATGTAGGCTAGTATTCTTTTAATACAATCTTATGCCTTTTTATTTAATTATATCCCTTTATCCGACTCCTACCAAAGCTTAGACTAATAGGACTTAAACTAAGTGAGGCTCGCCTCTCTACTCCTAAGCCTTACACAACATAGAACTGCCTTGTATTTATCCCTAGCTTCTAGGGCTAGGGGCTCGTGCGCAAATCGGTGAAGGCAGTAGATTTAGGCTGGAGGCCCTATTGTTTCAGGGTTTTCCGCCTAGAGGCACAGCCTGTAATTCTGCTATTTAGTGACCTACAGCCTCGAGATGCAGTGCCTCTACGATTTTACTTACGAACCCCTAGCCCTAGAACCAAGCAAGGGATATATATAGTGGCTCTGCTAGTACAAGGTGTATTGTATCCAGATTAACTGATTAACGAAAACAGTAGCAGACTGACAGTTTGCTGCTATGCAAAGGCCCAAGATATCCAATTTTTCCTCAACAGGGACCACAATTAGATGAAGATTATAGATCCACCACAGACATCTATCAGATACATACTGGCCTCCTATTGCTGCCAAGAGTATATAAGCAGACGATTTCCGAATATCCAGTGTCTGGTTGCCAGTTGTAACCCCGTTTTAGAATCTGTAGAACTAACCTAGGCTAGTTATCTCGAAATAGCTTTCCAGCTCAACTCCTTTACCAAGTCCGTAAAGTATCACATCCACTAAGTCAGCTAATAAAATGATGTCGTAGCTTAACTATTCTTTTGTAGACTCAAATCAATCGGATTTAGTACCGTATTAATTATTGCTATCGTCTAGATATACTGCGGTTCTAAGGATTGAGTTGTATTACAGGGCTCTAACAATTGATACGCCACCTAAGTGTTCCTACTTTTAAAGCCTAGATAAATAAGTCAATAAGAGGACGCTATCTATTGTGAATGTAGTTAAGGTGGTATATAACTTAGGCTAAATATTACAGCAATTGACTCGCATGTCCCCCCTAAGAAAATAAATTATTGTGCTATCCCCCTCTAGAGGACACTTTTTACGCGATATAAACCCTTCCCTAATTTAGTACCTCGTGTATCTGCACTCTATAGAAATTTATAGGGGACGGAGATAGTCTAATAATAGTTGTCTTAGCGGTAATAAGGATGAGGAACAGAGGGTGCCTAATTAGGCAACGCTTATATTGCGTAAAAGTGTTAGCCTAATAGGGGGTAGTATAATAGTTTATTTTCTTAATGGGGACATACAAAGTCAATTGCCGTAAGTATTATTGTCTTGCAGCTATAATAGCTTTTTGGTCTATCGTTCTTTAGTAAGTAAGTTATTATTCTAAGTTTTAACTAAAAAGTACTTTAAATAAGATTAAACTATCACTGTAACCCTAGGTTGCATGGATTCTAGCTAGGTGTAATATCGAAATCTAGTGTAAAATGGAATTTGTTATTCTATTGCATTTACTAAGCAGACTAGTTCTACTTACCTTACTAAAACTAAAAGTATTATCTTAATAGACTAAGAAAAAACTGTTTTAATATTTAGTATTGAATTACAGGACTAGCCATGTGACTGCCACTATAAGTAGGCTCTTCTCACACTCTTAGTTTCACACAGAATACAACAACATCCCCACTACATATTGCTCCCAAATAACCTTGATATTCAACATTTAGTCTATATTAACTCTTACAAAAAATTTGATTCCTAAATCCTATGTTGTCTTTCAAACTAAAAATTATAAGTTTAAGTTTACTCGCTATAGTTATCAAGATCTTAAGCCCTTAAGTAGGGTAGACATATATATATCTGGGGAAAACTCTAATAGTAATAGGATTATTATCACCCCGATTTGCGTAGACCTCTATTACATTATTAAGCTATATAACAAGAGTTAGATAAAGTTATTAAATACTAATAGGAGTTTACTACTCTATATGTATTTCAAAGGCAAGAATGTAACCTTCGAAAGGGTCCACAAAGGACCAAGATAGGATTCCTAGAAGAGATACACAACACCAACAACCCCCTACCCTTCCACCTCATTTTCCTCCTCATCCCCCTCCTCATTCTCAACCCCCTCCCCCTCAATCTCCCCCCTAATCCTCTCCCTCGCAACCACCAACGCCTTACCCAGCCTATTCTCCCCCCACTCACTCCTCCCAACACCCCCCTTCCCACTCTTAACCCTCAAGCTCTCCTCCCTAAACCCAACCCCCCAAACCCTATCAAAAGGACTAGCCTCAA
The DNA here is from genome assembly GCA_003008705.1 of Pezicula radicicola. Lineage (NCBI taxonomy): Eukaryota > Fungi > Ascomycota > Leotiomycetes > Helotiales > Dermateaceae > Pezicula > Pezicula radicicola. The sequence goes on along the minus strand of PDUO01000044.1, from coordinate 211,926 downwards.
CCAATTCCCTCTCACCAGTCTCTAAAAACCTCTCTCTTAAAGGTTCTCCAGAATTTCCAAACCTACATATAAACTTCCAATACGAACCTTCTTCTACAACCGAAGATTTAATCCGATCCCAAGTTTCGTTATCGAAGTTTTTGGTTGATTTACCTAGGGCTTTGCATTTTCGGGGGTTGCTTCCTTTTAAGAGGATTTCGTGAGCTGTGCTGTGGTCCGAGAAACAGGTTGCTTTGTGCCACATCATGTATCTATTCGTTCAATTACCACCATTAGCATTGAGTATTTGCTAATTTGATTTAAATTTGCCGTAGGGGACCATGATGCTAGGGATAGATGAGGGGAGTGTGGAAAAAATGTAGGGAGCTTACTGTTCAGCAGTCTTCCAAACCTGATCTGGTGGACAGGAAAACGGGATTCCATTTTTACCGATGAAAGTTCTGGGTTTTGGAGAAGTGAAGGAGGATTTGTACCATTGGCATAGGAAACCCCATTGTGGGTCGTCTTCTTTGAAGAAGTATATTGGTCCTTGGTCGCCCATTTTTGTGGTACAAAGCGTTGAAGTTGAAGTTGAAGTCGAGTGTTGTGAAAGTATGCGGTTTAGCGGTTGTAAGAGCACAGTTGAAAAATGCTGTAACTTATGTGGATTTGTATTTCGTACCTCAGTGGTTTCTGGTTTTGCGGCTTGAGCGAGATTCTTATGGTCGTACTTATAGGACTAAAATGTGTTTGTAGAATACCGGTTGAGTCATGCGGGCGCTAGTTGTGCTGGTCCTGAGTCTAATCAAGTTAGCTAACTTTGGGTATCACTTTCATTATTGAGCTTGCATCGTTGTTCAAAGAGCATGAATAATCTCATTCATTTCAGTAAAAGGCAATTTGTATCAATGAATACACCATCCACTCGAAAATAGGTCGCATTATCCATCCCTAATGTACAGCGTGCTCAACCCAAAATTTTCCCATCCCGCTCAAAAAAGAACAGCAGAAAATCAAAACGACGGCCTGTGAATCGCTGGATCAGCTTCATTAGATCGAAATAAGTAATCACATGACTTACACAAATATTACTTCTTAGCTTTCTTAGCCTTTGGAGCCTCGTCCTCATCTCCAGCTCTCTTCGCGCCGTTAACAGAGCTACCCTTCTCCAACATAGCGACAAGTGCATCCTCATCCAGCGTCTTCAAATCCCAGTCCGCGATTTGGTCCAGCTTCTTGGGGCCAGCATCATTGCCGACAACAACGTAATCGGTCTTCTTGCTCAAGCTCTTGCCCAACTTGGCACCGTAAAGTTGTACCAACTTCTCGGCATTCTTACGAGTCAACTTTGGTGGAACGCCCGTAACTACGATGGTGAGACCCTCCAACTGAGTGCCGCTCCCTCCCAGCAGTAGCTTCATAGCATCGGTGAGGTTTGCGTCATCCTTTCCAGTCTTGGCTTTGGACGCATTACCAGCGCGTTGCTCAGCAACTGGTTTGGTCTTTGGTGCTGGCTTAGCAGGTGCTGGTTCCTCATCCTGGATATGGAGTCAGTCTTACACATAATTGAGAACGCGAGAATGTGAGAACATACACCCTCATCGTCTTCTTCTTCGTCCTCCTCAGACTCGGCCTTAGCCTTGGGCTTGGGCTTGGGGGCAGCCTTGGGCTTTGCAGCAGCTTTCTTTGGTGCGGCGACAACAGTAACGGTACCTCCAATCAATGTCTGCTTGACGATGGATCCATCTTCCGGTGCGTTCTCCTTTGCAGAATCCTGTGTCGCATGGACAGAGTGAACGTTGCCAGCTTCATCAATAATGACGAAGACGTCAGAGGCGCTAGCAGTAGCAGCTTTAGCTGCCTTTGGGGGCATCTTTGCGACGAGATGTAGTGAAGGTGAGGTTGGAGGATGATGGATTTGAATTCAGATTCGAAGAGGACGCGATGGTGTTTATTTATGCGATAAATATGGTACGAGACGCTGATGTCGCGCCTGGTAGGCAGCAGCCGCGCGAGCACGTGCCTGGTGTGCTGACTTTCGCGTCATACCTAGATAGGTAGGTGCGAAACTCCCCAGAAAACACAGTAGCCTGTAGTTTTTATTTATTTATGTATCTGCTTAAATCAAGTAATAGATAATCTATACCAAGTAAGATCTACAATGTTCTAGTTAACTCTGCCTATTGTATACGCATAACATAGCCTCTGCCTACCTACCTTACTTACTAGTAGCCTACAAGATTAAAAGACACCCTCCTATTAAACAATAGCCCTTCGTGCAATCAAATTATTTCTACAACAAGAGTAACTAATTGCTAACTTACTTTGGACAGCTCTAGAAGAGAAACTGACTGTTTTTTATCACGTGATATTACTAAATGCCTCACCTCACATCGTGATTGCAATTTGATGAAGCACTACACTGTTATATCTCCTCTTATATCTCCTCAAATATTCTCCCTAGATTTCTATCTTTGTGATGTTAATATTGGAATCTAGTGCCACTGCGTTGGTGAAAATGAAAAGGAGCAATATTAAGCGAGCAAGATGAGTGCCGCTGGTGCAATTACACGAACTGCAATTGAGCAAAAGTTGAGAAACAATGAGTCTTGAGAGACAGTTAAAATTATTTCAAAATCGGATAATTACTTCGTTATCATAAACTCCGAACTATAAGAACCACGACATAACCAAAGATATATCCGGATCACCTCTACAACATCCAGTTAATAGAATCCCTAATATCCAAAATGAAGCGAAAACGCTCCCTCTCTAACTAATGAAACTCCCCAATCCTCGGACCAAAATACTCTCCATCAGCAAGTGTAAGCCGAGTACAAGCTGTATCCTCACATCCCTGGAAAGAAACCGTGTTTCCCCACCAGTCGAGGCTCTTGTTTGTCCACTGTAGAGCGAAGAAGATGACAACAGCTGCGAGTGCGATTGCTGAAGAGAAAGAAGCCGATAGAACGTAGTTATACTACAAAGTAGTGAGTATAGGCATTGAAAAAATGATTTTCAGAGTTTGAGGGAAATAATCCAAGAGAGCCGAAACGTACCTTCGACCAGAAAGCCAAAAACCTCCTCTTCACATAAACCATTCCCAACCACCCAATCGGCACAGCAGGCCAAGTATAACTAATATTATAAGGAGCCCAACTCAAAGCACCATACATCATAATAACTGGATGAGCCTGCCTCAACCAAGTCTGCTTCTTAAAAGTCTTCTGCGCATACCAAATTATAAATGGCAATACGAAACCAATGGGAAATCCAACGAGTAGTGCTGTATATTGTCCTTTTACACCGAATACTTTGTGGGGACCGATGGTTCCCCAGAGGACGGCTGCTGTAAAAAAGGTGTTGATTCCTGGGCATGTGAAGTGGTTTGCTTGGGTGGACTGGCAGACATCGTCAATTTGATTCATTTGGAAGTTGAGAACTCCGGTGCAGACGAAGGTTGAGACCAGCGTGGCGATCATTTGGGCGAAGAAGGTGTGGCGTGGTGGGATTTTGACGTAGTGTGCTAGTTTTAAGTCATTAGAGAATGCCAGAGCGTGAGCGCAGGTGACATATCTTGTGTATGAAATTGTTGTATTAGGGTCTCATCAACTTACCCGAAAGACTTGAAGTAGTTCATGGCTAAGGCATTACCAGCAACCCAGGAACCGCCGATGAATTCAGCAAGGACATTCAAGGTCACTTCAATTCCAGTGATGGCCTTGATGATACCAATTGGGACGACGAAAATGACGCACAGAGCTATACCGTAAAATACAACTCCGACTGTGGTGTAGGTTTGCCATCCAGCAATACCGGCACATGCGCAACCAATGGCTCCAAGAAGGCAAATAGTGTACCACCATTCAGGTACTAAAAAGTCCAAAACGGTTAGCGTTTGTTAAGCGAGCAACTCTGGAAGAGAATAATCATAGCTCACCTTCAGGATAAGAAGCCATAAGTCGATTATGAGCATCTTTATACTCCATATCCTCATCACCCTTCTTGAGAAAACGGGAGAACAAATTTCGGAAGCCCATCATGATCTCGTGACGATGATACAAGTAGGCGTATGAAATAGTCGCAGCATAGATGGCGAAGAAGTATAGGTAAACGGCCAAGTTTCCTGCTGCTAAGAAGGCTTGTGAATAGGATTCGTACTTTTCTGCGTCGAAGAGTCCTTTTTCATTGATTGCGAGGGATATGTTGTAGCGTGCTCCTGTGTTATCATAGACTCGGTTGGAATTGATTCTGTTTAACGAGTTAGCAAAGTTCCATTCAAGCATGTTCGTAGTTATGAGGGAGTAAACAAGAAATAATACTAACGGGAGGTAGGCCGTATTGTAGGCGTTAGTCCACCACATACCCACTATTGTGAAGAACGAAAGAAGGACACCAGCGAATTTGTTCGCGGTGTTGAAAAACGGCACCATGAGCGGGTCCTGCAAATCGAATAGTAGCACATTCCAGTCGAATGTTGGGATTGGATTGAGGCCAAGTCCATTGCTCATGCCGACAATAGCATTGAGGTTGACATTATTGGGTGCAATCCAAGACATCCAGTTGAAGTAGCTCAGTGCTTGAAATAGGTAGTTGGGGAACCTGTAATACGTTGTTTCGTTAACAAAGACTTTTCTAACAGTGGCAAGAGTGGCAGGAAATCAATAGGTTATACCGTACAGATTGGTTTAGAAGACATCATTTTGATTAAGACAAGTAAGCTACTCAAATCAAGTAAATTACTCAAACCAAGTAAGTTACCCAAATCAGAATGATATCTAATAAACCAATTCGTACAGTAAACCCTATAATAGACGGTAGAGAGTCGGCATAGCAGAAGAAAGTCTTATGTAAACTTAGCTCACTTACCAGAAATATATAAACATCGATGAAAAAGCAACGCAGAAGAACTTGAGACGTGATATTCTGAATATTCTCTTGAATGGACCTGGTACCGCAATATTGTCCTCGGTATGGAAAGCGGCATTGAGTGCAATCGTCACCAAAGATGCTGGCCACACACAGTACGTAGGATAGACCAGAAACTTTCTGCATATGCCCGCGATGCCGTAACCAACGAAGTTTGTGCCCAGTCCAATCAGAATCTGGTACGCGAAATGTCCTGCGTAGCGCTGGTTGAAGTACTGAGGTAGGTACTGACTCCAAATAATGTTGTCCGTGTACGGCGTGTTGGCCCCGACGTTTGCCATAATTGTAATTAGCATGTGCTCCTTTCTCGAGAACTTGCCAGGATTCAAGCTATGCCGGGTGCCGAACAGAGTGAACCCCCAGTCTGGAAGCAGGGCTTCAGCAGCCTTTCCAACAGGATAGCAGAGGAGTTGCGCTACGTTGGCTTGAACGAATACGCTGGGTTGTCGAATTGAAAAAAGCTGGTTAATGAATGCGAGTGCTGTAACGAATAGAAGGCCGATAACCCAGGTTCGGATAGTGGATGAGGGCATGTTCACATCATCTGTGTTATCGACCACGGCTCTCACCTCGGCATACGGACTGTTGTTTGTGATCAACGCTGCTTCCATTTTAATCTCTTGAATGAGGGCCGAGTGATTTTCTGGGTGCTCGAAGATATCTTCGTTGTCGAGAAAGGTATGGATCTTATCGATGACCGTGAGAGGAAAGTTCGGGTCATTCTCGTGGACCTTTAGAACCTTTTGCATCATCTGTAGACGAGGAGTCAGGACCTTACTTTCGACATTCATGGCAGGAAAAGGAGCAATATGGCTAGGGCTTACCGAGCGAACTTCTTCGAGACTGAGGCCTTTTGCAAACTCTCTTGCTTGAAGAAGATCCTTCTCCGTAACATTGAGATCGCTGAGTTGTAGTATATCAGCAAGTAGTTCACATAGGGCAACATAGAACTCACGCTTCAACATGATCAAGAGAAATATCGTCGCCTGAATCGTAGACTCGCTGATTGTAGTGTCAGTCGTCTTGCGGTGAACAAGATGTGATTATCGCAGGCCTTACAGTGGACGACTTCTCGTTGACTACGCTTGTTGGATGTTTTGCAACATTTTCAGCCATACTTGTCTTCTCAATACTTTCAGACATGTTGACGAAGTCCTACCAGACGAAGCTGTGAAGTTGACCTAAAGCTCAGAATGGATGGGAGAGCAACGATTCTTGCAGCTCCCAGAGAATCAGGACAGTGCACGCAAGGTTTCTTATGAACTCCCGAAGATAGAACTCTTATCGCAGTGAGCAGTATTGCATGACCTCAAGATTGCAGCCATTTTTCCACCCAAGCCCTTAGCTTCATTGTTATCACTGCTCCACCTTATAGATATCAAGCAATACTAAAAACAAATGCTTGCACCTTCCATAAAGGCTATATCAGAGCATTATCCTAGAGACCAAGACCTCATGAGGGGTCGCTTTGTAGCTTGGCAACCCCGTTTGTTTCCCATATTTTATTGAAGACAGACCTTGGCGGACGATAAGCTCGAAACGAAGGCCGCCAACTGTGATTGTTGACATTTGACTGCTGGATGGCGTAGAAATGACCGCTGTTGATTCGTTATTTTCGTGCTTGATTCGTCTTCATTCCAAAAGCCATGTCTTCTGATGATACATAGTTTGTGCAAAGGGTCGGTCCAAGCCGAACAGAGTTCTCCGATAGGAAGGCGCAAAGCATTTTGGTACTGGTGTGTATACCCTGGGGCTCTTGGCCTTGCTTGCAAACACCCCATTTTTTGCTAATGCGGAGACAAATCAGCTCTGCGTGTGGAGTTGAATCTCATGGCTGCGAGATATATGTTTATTCTTATCGCACTGGTTAGAAAAGACAGTGGAAAGGCTGCTACTGTAGTGGTTCCCAAAGCCCACAAGTGATGTTTTGATGGTCTGGCTCTTGGCAACTTTATACTGCGACCGTACCCGAAGGTATGTTATCGCCAGACCAATCCAAAGGGATGAGCCATGAAAATGAAACCAGGCACGGCAGTTGACAGTTTACTAGCCTTGAAAATAGGTCTCAAATCTATCACAATGCGCAATATGAGAAAAACTACGTTTTGTCTTTGCACCAAGTAGAATATAGAGATAATTGTAGGTACTCGAGTACGAAGGGGACCAAAATTTAACTTCACAAATTCCCGCAAATTTCTCGTCCCCTTACTACCGGTATCGCACGATAACGCGCCGGTCTGAACCTTCCAGGTACTTTGTACTAACAATCCAACATCTAACGTACCATTGATAGTACCGTACCTACTGCAATCAAGTCCTCTTGATGAAATATCTAGCCTCGCAGTATTACTACTGACTTATCCCCCGTTGGTAGAGGCATTGTTGTTTCAGCTGTACAATTTCATCCGCTTGTAATAGAGACGACTTTGCCATTATCACGACAAGTTACATGTCTCGCTTCAAGGTTCAGCAAGTCCATAATTGCGCTTGCAAGTCTGCTGATGGATGGGTATAGGCTTGGCGCCGGGAAATGCCTCGGTGTCCGTGACCACTCTCGGAGGCACCGTGAGGCAATAACAAGAGTAGAACAGAAGCAAAAGAGAACGGTAAGCGCAAGGGACAGAAGAGCGAAAGAAGGGAGAAAGTAAGAACTGTCAAGAACCACAGAGGAGATGAAGTTGATATAAGTTTTTTTTCAGGATGGTAGTCGGTACGATTACGCCGTCTTACTCACGCTAATAAATCCATTCTGTACACGTGATTTCGTATTTGGGAGCTTGCTCTATCACGTGTCAAACCATGTAAGTGGTAGATATTAGGTGGTGTACTTTCGTCGTTGCGTTCTGTAAAAAGCATACTTCCCCTTTACATTGTATCTCACTATTACTACCCACTTACTTTTATTCCTGAACGTGAACTCGTGCCTATCCAAAGTCATCATAATCTAACTTTGCAGACCTCCACTGGTGCCATGTCTAGCAAGACTGACTATCAGTACCAAGACCTGACGACGACGACGATGATAACGAAGAAGACAATGGAGGCACAGATCGGCGGGAAATGCCTCCCACCCTAAATCACTCAGCTTCCTGACTTATTGTCTTTGGATAGCTTGCTACGGAAGGTTATCGGGCCCATTTGGGCCACTATAATTTTTCCTTTCGAATATCTTTAAATAACTTTAGAATTAAGACTCCTATAAATTTAATTTCTTAGAGGACTTAACTAATAAATTAACTACTTATTAAAACTATTCCTAACGTTTTAATATCACCTATTTATATATAGTTTATATATATCCTTGCTAAGGAAATTAAAATTAGAATATCAAATAAGTAAGTTACTTAAATTAAGTGAACTTAATTAGTAGCATTTAATTATTGTTATTTGTATAGGTTGGTGGTAGTAACAAGTTATTTTTTTTAATCTACAATAGGTACCTAATTAACCTATACAGACAGCCTCTCTAATAAATTAACTACCTTGGCTCCTTCTAGAACCTCTAGGCGTTGGTTTCTTGGGGGGAATTGATGTGTCCTAAATGGGCCCAATAACCTTCTATAGCTTGCTCCTAGCGTGGTAGTCACATCGCATCTGTTTAATCAATAAGCCGTAAACATCGCCGAGTTCTAGCATCCAGTCTCCTCATGTCACGGCAAATCCAGGAACTCGATTCTATAATCCGAAGAAATACTTTAGGAGCGCCTATCACACGTACTAAGCAAAAGAGTGCCTCGTAAACATAAGCGAGAAGCCTATCAACGATCTCCTGCGGCGTTGCTTCGTGCTAGTGGTATATTAAATATACGGAATAGTTATATAACCGTCCCTATAAGTAGGCCCATTCTAGTACTCTAGCTTCTACACAGAACACAAAAAACCACATTGCTACTATATATTACTTCCTAAATAACCTTCCTATTTAATAGGTTATAAGCCTAGATAGCTCTTTATTACTAAATCGCAAGAATGTAATTAATTAATTAAGAGTTCTATCCGTTTTCTAGTACGACAACTAGCTATTACACAAACCACATTAGCGCGTCAATAGTCTATTTAGAATCACTAGAGTTACTAAGTTAGCTACTCTAAGTTAAAGCTACAATCTAGAGTTAAGTCAATTTACTAAGTAGTTAATTCACTAATTTGAGCTATATTAAAAGACCTCGATTTTCGAGCACTTAAGTCTTGCTTCTTTAGTAACTGTCGGCCCGTAATCACGTGTTTCCAGTATATCTTCATTTCTGGTGGCCCTGGCGCCCGCTGATCCCTCCGAAATCGCAAATTAATTCCGACCATTCTGGCCTAGTATGGCACCATTTTTACGTTAATGGAATGGCACCTTATATGCCTCATTTTGTATAGATTTGGGCCCATTCTGGGTACCCATCCTTTAATATATAAGCCCGACTTGCCTCCCACCTAATGGGGGCAAGCAATCAAGCCTTCATTCACGATTTTCACCGCCTTCTGCAATTTCTCCATATGCCATATATTCAAGGTGATCGAGGGTTCATAGTAACATTACCTTAGCGCACTCTTTATAAGCGACTTACGTTAATGTTAATCGTGCTCTAAATTAAGAGCTATTCCCTATAAGACTTACAAAGAAAGATTTGCCTTGTCCTCGACCGAAGTGTATAGTCAAAACGAAGAACCTTAAATCAACCCTAAGCGCAATCCCTCTTCTCTACTAACTAAGTAGACACTAGACATACTAATATAATAGCTTTAGAACTAGGAGTTAATATTTTATAGCTACTATCCTAATGCGTCTTAATAGCAAAGGTAATTATAGTATTTAAGCTATACAAATAGACTACATCTTTAATATATAAGAGCTTACTAGTACTTTAGAATAATACTAAAGAAAATATAAAGCGCTTTACTATCTTAATTTTATCCTCTCTAGTAAAGCTTACGTTATCCTCTTTATTAAAGGCCTTAAATTAAAATTCAAACTTTATATAGAACGCTAATATTTAATTGCTCGCACTTTAACTCTAACTCTTAAAGCTCTCTATACTAATATTATAGATAAAGCCCGTAGAGCCTATAACCTCGTCAGCTCTATTAAGGGTACACTAGGTAGTTTCTATTTAAGCAATAGTTAAGGAAAAGAGAAGATCTATAATTTCTATAAGAAGAATCATCTATTTATTAGCTATATCGAAGTATATTGCTTTATAAAGCACCTAGAAAAGTACAAGGAGTTCCTTAAACGCAAGCTGAATGCACTTAATGTTAACAACAAGGAAGACGACAATAACAACAAAGCCTCTGTGATTAGCTTCTAATTCGACGTTAATTCGACTTGGATTTCGGCCCGCAAATCGTCTTCTTATTCCTATTCGACATCATTCGAACCCGTCAGGAAATCAGGGGTGTCATTTTCAGGGGTGGTATCGCTTAGGGGTGTACTATTTCAGATGTGCCAAAAGGGGTGGAAACACATATAAAAGAGAGCTGTTTGTCATTATTAAGATGCTACAGCGTAGAAATCACTTACATGGCTCTTTAGGGGTGTGTTGAATATACGGAATAGTTATATGACCGTCCCTATTAGTAGGCCCATTCTAGTACTCTAGCTTCCACACAGAACACAAAAAACCACATTGCCACCACATGTTGCTTCCTAAATAACCTTCCCATTCAACATGGTATAAGTATCGTAATAAATTTCAAGTTTGGTATAAGTTGAAGAAGCATTGAATGTCAAAATTGCGAGGAATTTTCACTCACTCTATGAATACCTTCAGTAGATTAGATAAGTGACGAGGCACAGTTAAGAGAAGGCTGCTTTCTTTTAGGGAAAGGTCTGCATGCAGTATGGGAGAGCAAGCTACAAGCTCTTCGAGATCAAAATGCTCATTCCGCACCCCGAAAAAAATCTCTCCTCTCTTCTATTCCACTTGTCATCCACTCTCATTCTTCCCAGCAAATGTTCTTGGCTTATTTGTTATGCCAAAATTTGTAGCTTTAGATACATAAGTTTAAATTTCACCTTGCACAACTGCTATAACCAAGTCCAAGAAAGTATTTGCCCGGCATATGGATAACTAAACCTTTCCAGTTTTCAAGGGATTCATCTAACTCGCTTGATATAGCTTGATAACGTCATCAAAACCCACACAAATCAAGATACTAATGATGCTATTGCTATTAGAGTAATTACATTTCCATGTCTACCAGGCTTGAGAGGCTGGAATTTAGATAATTGCAGCACGTGCAGGCAATTGTATAATTTGAAAGTTTGCCAGATAAAAGACTGAATGGGATCTAACAATTGAAAGTTTTTAGTAAGAGACCATAGAGAGCAAAACATCAAAATAAAGTTTTCTTAGTCCCTCGCTTATGATAGCGTTTTCACTGTTTTTGTTGATCCCATGAACTGGGAAGCATTGAATCCCGAATTCAAGTGTAGTTTTCGCATAATCATCTTATTATATAGTATTAGTTACGCTTGATAGCAACACAACAACGTTATGGTTATCTACCATGGGGAAGTCTGAGATTACAACTATTACTATTAGTATCCCACTAATTGTAACAACAGATTTATCCTTCTAGCTAATCCCATTAGGTGCAATCAACACAACTAAAGTGACTATCAACCCCGTCCCGCGCGTTGCGCCGGTATATCTTACTATAACACTCCCTGGAATTAAATCAAGAGTTGCTCTAGCCGACGGTATGGTTCTGTTAATTCCATAGTAAAAAATTACTTGCCAGGTTTTAAATTTAAGTTTATAACAATTCTGTTACACACCCCCAACTAAGAGTTTATGTTATTATACCGGCCCCCTTCTAGAGTGTATTAGATTAGCAATGTTGATCCTTCTCCAATTCTGTATCCTACATATTCGCGCTAAGATAGTTTGCAGGTTAAAGTGGTGGCATATATTGCCTTATCTGGTAGCACAAAGAAGTTGGAATGACTTCCTGAGTTAACATAAAACAGACAGATAAATCGCATTTGTTGAAATTTTCTATGTTCGAATCAGGCCGTCGCCCAAACAATAACAACAGCGCAAAGTGTGGCAATAACAACCTGCGTGGCAACAGTGTAAAGTAACGCCACAAAGAGGAAGTGTCAAGCTTGGTTCTGTTCCACTTGGGATAAGAAGTATATCCTTTCTATAGACATTTTCACATGTTAAAGTTCGCTAGTACTACTATCCACCCCTGGTTTAATTATTATTATTATTTGCTGTTGCCACACTGTAAAAAATAACGTTTAAACCAGGGGGGGGATAGTATGTAAAGATGCTGCTGCACAGATGTTAAAGACCCTACACAGGATAAGGTTGTGCGGATTTAATATCAACTGCAAAACACCTTTACACTATTCCAATCTTCTACTAAGAAAAGCTTTCTATGCTGTCTGAGGTCATCCGTGCCTACTACTTAGAAACTCTATTTTGAGCAACAGGCAAATTCGAAGCCACGTGTACCCTGTGCTAAGTGGTAGAAATAAAGTTTACACTGCACCATCTAAAAGAAAGTTTTTATGAGGAAAAATCTTAGGTCATACCGACAAGTTGGGAAAACTTTTTCAAAATGGTGGTCGAAGGACGGGAAGGACGGGAAGGCGGTATGCTGCAAGATTACGTAGAAGCTGTATGCCTCTGACTCGTCGCTTGCAGGGGGGGGAGCCGAGTAAATTTCCAATAAGCGATCGATTATTTCCTCGGAGGTACAATAAGCGAGGGAAATATACTTGTATAGTTTTAGAAAGAAAATATCTATGTCCTGTTCCATGTTGATTTGAAATCTGAAATTCTTTGGGAATTGGAGGAGATAGAGTTATGTATGCTACTAGTGATTGCTGTATTCTATAGAGTACAATAAATCAGAAACTTGAACCTTGGTCTTCTGAATAACTAAGAGCTTTTCGGGCGAAGAGATTGTTCATAGCAATGTTATCATTGACATCTAATTAGAGGATGAAGTCTCGAGGAAAGTTTCAGCGCCATGTCGCTCTATTCTTTCTGAAGTTTTCTATGGGTTGAATTACTAGTACCTCCTCTAGGATCTAGGATATGTGTGTACACGCTAGAGTTTGGTTTTCGCTAAACTGTTGAGAACATATGGGTAATCACTAGTGAGACCGCAGGATTAATGCGTCGTCTGGTTAATTTCCTCTTCTCTCTACTCTAAACAGAGGAAACGGAAAGCTAGAACTTGCTCAAGGACATTACCCTATCACAAGAAAGCTCACGAGAGATGTCTATGTTCTGTTGCCTCTGCTTACCTATACAACTAGTTTTTCATAGAGTAGATACTTGTTATTTAGAGATTTGCTAGATCTACATTAAATAAGAACATTATACAATTTTGGTTTTTTATCCTAAAGATTGTTAGAACTAATTAGCAGCAACTAAAAATTTGGGAATAAAATGCATTTATTATAATCCTAAGAGCTTGGTCATCTCGTTCCAAGTCTGCTGCCTTAATTCCTCCGCTTGAGTTTCGAGGCGAGTCTGGAGTTCCATCTCTACTCGAGCGCGGATGCCCTCTTCAGGTTCATTGCCCTTGGTGTTGAACTGTTACTGAAGCTCACGGATACTTTGATCTCCGATATCAAGCTTCTTCTGCTGCTTTTCAAGCTCCTTCAAAGAGTTTTGTGCAGATTCCGAATCGATACTACCCTAAGTATGTACCTATGAGATGTCTAATATACAGCCTCCAAATAATTAACCAACACCGAAAGCCACTTATTGCTTCCTAACCTTACTAAAACCTCCTATAGAAAACCCCCTACCTCTTCCTCCAAAATCTAAACTACTATACCATACAAAAGGTGATCAAGCCAACTTCTAACAAACAATAAACAGAAGGCTCAGAAGACAATATTACTCGTATCTCTTCTATCCTAGCAAGATACTTCTTCTTAACATTTTATCACCTAGGTCAAAGAAATAGCACTGTCTTTCCAGGATCAACAAGAATTGTTCTCTTAACCTAGTGTAATATTTGTAAGCCAACAATATTACCATCTTTTATATCAATATACTTGTTTTAGGTAATTCCTCCTCTGAAGTAAACTATACTTAAATTTTATAACGCCAGATCACATCGTTGCTAAACTAGTCGCCGTTGTTACTGTTTTACCGGCGTTTATAAACTATAAAAGAAAAAAAGGAAAAAGAGAAAACCAAGCCTGCACGTACAGTTTTAGTTTCGCCTTATGCATCTCAAAAAGTCTGCTATAGTAGCAGCTACTAAGACTAGTCCGCGACTCGTTACCAGATTTTGTGGTACTGGACCGTTTTACATTCTTTACTTCTGTACACAAACATGTGATAAGTAATCCCTACCCTATAGAAGACAAAATGCAGCTAGAAATTACAATATTTCAGAAATATTAAGGAGACTTTAGGTATAGTAAATTAGAAGTTCTGTATTCTATACACAGCACTAAAATGATAAATTGTTAAGTTATTGAAACACAGTTTATACTATTCTATGCAAAAAACAATCTAGGAACATTGTTATTATTTGAATCCAACCTTGGAGTTGAATACTGTAGCAGAGCCTTAACAGTCTATTCTATCTTCATCATTAAAATGGTTGGTGGTTACTGCTATGGCTACCTAGAGCAGTTGGGATATTTATAAGGAGGACTTCGTGTCTTGTTATCTTTCAGTGTATTTGCAAAATTATTCTCTCTCTGTTTTATGTCTCCATTCGTGTATCCATTCATTAGGAATTAAATAAAGCTAAAGACAGTTGGGTATATTTCTTCTCTCTTATCTCTCTATCTCTCAGAAGTCATCCAATCCATTCGCTCTATCCACCTCAAGACCTCTCAGATATGCTCTACATTCATGATTTAAAACAAGCACAAAAATCCAAGAAGGATTCAAACCTAAAGGCTGAGAGGCCAAATCCTCATGCCACATGCCCATGCTTATGCCCATCAACAACATCCAAATTACCAAAATCCGCCCTTTGGAACCCCGTAGCCCCAACAGCGGAAGCTCCACCACCCACTGAACCCTTCTCCTTCTCCCCCTCAGCATGCGCACCAACATGTCCCTGATCACTAGAACTATCACTCTGAAGCTCATGACCATAAATAGTCGCCTCAGTAAACGTAGGTTTCGGCGGGAAGATCTTACTCAAAACCACATAAACAAAAATCGACGTCGTAAATCCGAAAAGCCAATCGAAAGTGTAGAGATTTATAGCTCCTCGAGTGATGTGAACTGGGTTTGGGGTACTTTTGTTTGTAGGTGCTCGAATGGCGTATGCAAGACCGGGGATATTAGGACCGACTGAGATTAAAAAGGCGATTAGAGCACGCCAATTAGTTCCATATTTACCATATCTATATCTTCCATGTGGATTATAAAGAGCTGGAACATCGATATGCTGTTTTCGTATAAGCCAATAATCACTAGCCAGAATACCAGCAATCGGAGCCAAGAAAACGGCGTATCCGCCCATGAAACTGAGGAATGTGGAAGCCGAGACGATGATTTTCCATGGGACGATTACCCATCCTCCGATTATGGCGGCAATTACACAGCCTCGACAGATATTGACGTAGCGGGGGAAGAGAACTGTTAGGTCGTTGGCTGCGGAGATAGAGTTGGCGGTTATGTTGGTTCCTACTTGGGCTATGTACCAAGATGCTGCGGCGAAAAAGGCTGCTGCTCGCCCACCGTGACCAGACGCTAGCCAGAGTTGGATTATATCTAATGGATTCCAGAGGGCTTCGTCGGCGAACTTTAGGGTTGCGGAAGTTGTTACTATACCGAGGATACCTGCGAAATTCTAGTTAGTATAAGAGAAAAAGAAAAGAGAAACGAGTCTAAGTGTTGAGAAAAGTGGAGGAAGGTTAAGATGAGGATTAAAGGGGAAGATGTAAATGTGAGGGAGGAACTTACCACAGAGTGTGAAAATGAGGGGTAAGAAGGGTAGCTGAATGAACTGTCCCCTGCTAGACCGAGCGTAACGTGAGAAATCAGGGATGTTACAAGCAAGCGTCGACCAACTACCCGTCACAGAACTCATACAACTCAACCACAAATACGCCTTCGTACTCCCACTAACCGAAGCTGTCTGATCAAAAAGGCTTCCCCCACCACCAGCCTTATGAATACACCATCCCATAGTTGCAATAGCCGTTATAGGTGCCGCAATCAACTTAGTTACGAACAGCCATCTCAATCTCGTTGGAGGAATCAGCAGGAGAGGAAGTTGAATGATCCAGAATAAAAAGTAGGATATCATTCCCTGAGAGGTGATTCCTTGTTTGTCATAATTGATGTGATTTGGAATGTTGGCGTATGACGGCCAGATAGCTAGGATCATTATGGTCATTGCTTGAGCACCATTGGCTCCTTGGATTCCGAGCCAGAACATGGCGAGGATGGATCGAGAGATGATAGCAAAATAGGCAAAGTAGTAGCCGAAGGAGGCTCGGATAGCTACCGAGAAGGGGATATGGAGTTTCGCTCCAATGGCACCTGCATATATCAGTCCCCATATTCTCAAGGATTGAAAGAAAGGAAAGTGAGCTTTCGGTATGAGAGTGAGATTTACCATTCAGAACCATAGGTATGGCAACACAGATAGTACCAACAGCCATAATAGGAATAGCATCCCTCCAAGTCAACCCCACAGAAATAATACTACTAGCCGTCTCCCAAGTTCCCAAGTTGATAGTATCCGTAGCCCAATACGCCATCCACGTCCACAACGTCCACGTCTGGTTTTCAGGCTTGACCGGATCCATATCCTCGTTCGTCCATACTTCCTCGGGCGCAAGAGCGGATTTCTGTTTCGGTAACTCCCATGCTTTTATTGATGTTGATCGTTCTTTGATCTGTTGTAGACTGGGAACCCAAGGTATTGGCTTCATTCCTGCGGTTGTAATAGCCGAAGTCGGCGAACTTGCTTGCGAGTGATGAGTTCTCGGGCTTTCGCGCAGGAGTACAATGCTCGCAGGGAGGATATTCTCGCCAATGCTTGTGTGCGACCTCAAGACAAATCAATTGAATGACTGTACGTAGGAAGAAGAGATTATAAGGCAAATAGAGTGCCAAGGACGGGCGAACATCCAAATCCAAAATCCCAGAAAAGTAGAAACGAATGGCCTGCTAATGAATATTATAATATACGGAGTACCGCCGTACGGAGCTGCCGTCTATCGTCAGCATGCAGTAGCAACAGGACGCAGATAAGAGCATCCCATCTTATATCACATCGGGAAGATACCACCAACTGTCTGCACATCTGCACGTCTGCACAGATAAGTAGCCTGACCCTGACCTCTCGCCTCCCTTGATACAACCGCTTCCAGAAGACCAAAAAGTCAACCAAGACATGACGGTACCACCCTTGAACTGTAATAGTAGTAGTTCGAAAAGCGGCACCCACACAAGTACTCCTCGAACTGGTGTACAGATGGAGTGTAACAAAGCAACCATAATTGACATATCCACTTCATTAGTCCCGTAAAATACAAATATATACCTAACCAACTTCTGCTCCATTCAAAACGAGCATCCTAAATCCCAACTCCTATTAATCCTGAGGAAAAACACCTCCATCCAAAGATTTCTAGATGCCCAATTCCCTCGCCGCTTTGCAACTGACAGCTCCAAAAACCAAGCTACAGGGATGCTCACCCTTTTGAGATAGGTTCGATAGACTAACCGATGAAGGATCGCCCCAAGTGGCGGGGCGATATAGGCTATAGTCGCGAGTCAGCGAATGAAGGAGCATGTGCTTATCTGGGGGAATCCATGGGAATCCACAATCCAGATGAACGCTGCCCAACTTACCCTGCCTGCCCGCGAAAGAAAGCCAGCCAGCCTTGAGCTGACGTATCCGACGATTAGGATTAGATAGAGACGTACGCATATACCAGGAACCAGTACTACGTAGCAATGGTCTTCGGTAAGTGACATTAAACATTCTGCGCACACAGAGCCTTTTGTCTGTGTGTCTACAGACGGGAATACCTGTTCCAGGAAAATCTTTCACCAGCTTCAAAGCAACAAAGTTAGGAAATACCTAATCAAAATCTCTAATTGGATAGTAAACTCTTTAAACTTCGATTCTCTTGCATATATAAAAGTTAGATGTTGCTTATGCTGCAGAGATAAAACTCTACTTTTCATGAATCCTGGTGAACCGTGTTTTTCCGATTCACTGGTGACCGGTATATGTACTCCCCATGCTGTATTATTACTCAACCCTAACTTAAACTTCCAAGTTCTGTGTTGTAAGAAAATCGATTAGTAACCACACGATACCTATAGTAAAACTTCTCCTTAAAGGAAACGCGGCCCAGCAGGATACAAATGCCATATTGAGCTACCCTAACACCCATCCCATGCTAGCAATCCGGGGTGTATAATCGTTTATCCTTACCAAGTAGCCGAGGCAGGAACAAATGAAACGACTCAAGCATTTAATGATTCTGCGATAAGAGAACGCCAGAGCTAGAAAGAACCAGCTTTGGGTTCTTCGTATGAACAGACCCAGTGGCCGCGGCCCGCGGGCCTATGTAACTTTATAACGGAATGCGGGCGGTGTAGGAGGCTGCCACTGATTACCGGACGGGAGCGCGCGATCTACCCTCTCCGATCATCCGCAGCAAGATGATCTAAATCATGCACTTGGTGTAATACTGCATGGAACCAAAAACTGTTGCATGCGAGCTTATATTGTACATTTAGAGTATTTATCTCATGCTCAAAGCCGTATTGGTCGGCAGAACATGAAGGGAATCTATAAAATTACAAGGCCAACTACTTACGAGTCCTCCTCGTTGTCGGAGAAGTACTCAAATTCGCGTGGGCACTCAGCTTCCTCCCCTCCTTCCTCATCCTCGTCCAGTGCTGTCAAGACACCTGCTGCTGCTGCCGCTCCTGAGGCCTCACCAGCGCTATCTGCCTGGCGACGCAGATTGAAGGACTCGTTTCGCATATCCTCGAGAGTCGTTGGTGCAGCGGCCTTCTCGATAGAAGCTTTCTTCAGCTTCTCTTCAATCAAAACCTTCTCCTCTTTGGGCTGGGTATCGATAAGAAGAATAACACCTCCAGTCGGCTTCTTGACTGGCTTGTAACGGCCGGCTGGGAAACTGATGAACTTGAGTTGAGCAGGTACTACTCTCGACATGTTCTCAATTTCGTAGCCAACCTTCTCCTTCTCTAACTTCTTCTTGGCGATCTCAGATGGAGATGATTCCTTCTCGGCATCATCCTTCTTCTCACTTTCATCCTTGTCCTTGTTCTCATCAACATCCATCTTGTCATCAGCAGCCGCAGAAGTTTTTGGGGTTGTTGGCGTCTGGTCAACGTCCATGCTATCCTCACCTCGCTGAGCCTTCTCCTTTCTCTGAGCCCGTCGTTTAGCCTGTGCAGTTGTTGACAAAACCGCAGTGGCAATAAGTGTAGGAGCATCTTCAGTCTTGACCTCAGCTTCAGGAGGGTAATCAAAGAGACTTGGACGAGTTGCGCTGTAGAACTTGAAGCTTGGAATCTCAAGATCATGGTCAAGGCCAATCATCGAGGTAGGTGTAAAGCTCAAGGACAAAAAGTGGGTGAAAGGGAACCAGTACCAGTACTGGGTGAAGATAGCCATACCCACAATACCGGCCATGTTGAGGTTGCCGGTCTGAGTTTGGAGTCCGATGGTGCAGTTGCGTCCTCCAGCGTCAATTATGCCCAATGCCAGTGCACAACCGAACTTGGTCATGGCATCTTCATGGCGGTCGCCGACAATCTTTTTCAGGGTCTTGCGGATGGAGGCGACCTTGGGGTTCATTACTTCATTTTGCTGGACCATAATCATGGCAAGAGAAATGAGAGCCCCTTGTCGCACAAAGTCGGTAGGATCCTTGATCATTGGCTCGAGAAGATCGATAGCTTCATCCAACCCAGTTCCGGCGCAAGATATACCAAGAGCCATAGCAGCGCCATATCGCACGTGGGGGTTGTAGGACTCGGATAGAAGCTCAACCATGCGTGGCACGCTTCCTGGTTTACGGAAGAGGATGAAACCTAAACTCATCACGGCAATCCGGCGAACATCATCGTTCACATCGCTAACTGCAACATGAAGCAACTTGCGAACAGCCTTGTTGCTTCCCGTACCGCAGTATGCCAAAGCAACAGTCATGATACCACCATATCGTAGAGTTGGGTCGGGATCATTGAGAAGTCCTTCAATCAGCTCATCAGCACCTTCTTGACGACCGTACATAATCAGGGCCATCCCGATAGCCAGACCACGAACAATCTTCTCGTGCTGTGTGTCGTGGGCGTATGTAATCATATCCTCCAGAGCCTTGATATTTCCGGTTCCCAACATTATGAGACCCATTGCAAGACCAACAGCTTCACCGTTCAAGGCAGAGTCGGTGTAGAGAACATTCTTCAAGCTCTCGTAAATCTCCTCGGACCCAGTGGCCATTCCCGCGATACCCAATCCCAAAGCACCACCATGTTGGATGACTTCCTCTTGTGCTTCATTGAATTGTTCCTTCAAATAGTCGAGTGCTTCTGCGCCATGGTTTGCGTGGATCAGACCATAAGCATAAAGGGCACCACCTTGGCTGAAGATTGAGCCTCCAAGAGCTGTCCGTCGGGGAAGGTAAGGCTCAAGTAATTTCCGTGACTGGGTCACATTTCCGCGGTGAATAACACCGAGAGCTGCAGTCGCTGAAAACTTGGACCAGTTGACTGCTTTTCCTAACCATTCCAAATTGTCCCGGAAAAATTTGTCGTTGGTCGTGCCCTGGTTCATGAAAGCATTACAGAAGGTCACAGCGGTATGGAAAATCGAATTTCGACCCTCGAGACTGTCTCGAACCTTGTTCAAAATGCTTAGATCTGTATGGTTATTGCGGTATAAAAATTCGAGGTTGAGTCTAATGGTCTCGCTGCCATCAAGAATCTTTCGTATCGAGCTGAAGACTTCGAGTTGTCCCTCTTCGTACTTTTCATCCGAGGCACGGTGTGAATCGTCATTCAGTTCACCCAAAAGTTGATCGGATTCCGTTGGCTCAGCAGAGCCTTGCTCCTTCTCCTCCTTAGGTGGTGCCGGCAGAGACTTAATGACTTTGGCGAGGAACTCCTGGGTTCCATTGTCATATAAATCAAAGGCTATCTGGTATGCAATGGCAGTAGACTCTTGGTCGTTCTTCGACACAAGTTTCTTCAGCATCGTTGAAGCCTCCTCTGCTTGATTAAGATAGACCACACACTTGGCAATTGAGAAGTAATCCGGAGTCGGTATTTCGTTCAAAAGATCGAGAATGAGTCGCAGAATCTCAGTTCGTAGGCCTCTCTCCTGCACCACGCCCATGCAGATATCGAGCACGTATTCCATCAACTCCTCTGTAGGTCCTGGAACACCCTCCTGCTTATTCCCTCTCGCCTTCTTCTCATCTTCACTGGCACGTTTGATGACTCTTCGTAGCACCTCAAGATTTCTTGCCTCGACAGCGATACCAACTACTTGTCTATACCGGCCCTCTCGTAAGCAACTCTCGAATAGTCTCTCAACAACTTTGTGCAACTTGGCCTCCGTAGCCCTATCTGGTAGTCCGCTTGCTGTAGCCTTCCCATCCTGAGCCTGCCCTTGTACCGGAGGTTCCAACAGTGTATCTGTAGACGTTCGTGAGAGAAGAGATTTCGATGGAAGAGTTGCCTGCGAGAAGGGAGTAGTTGGTGAGGTAAGACCAGCAGTGACGGTGGCATCACTCCCTACGTTTGCGAAGGATGTGGCTAGAGCAGGGAGAGATGCTTTTCGCGCAACCTCTTGGGGAACAGCATGTCGCTGCGCAGATATGGCGATGTATTGATCGACGCATCTCGAAATGATTGTCTCTTCGAACTCGCTGTCACCGTCCAGGTTGAACAAATTCCCAGCTCCAAGTGCAAAGGTCATGCTCTCATTATATTCCTGTAGATGATAGTATACCTTTGCTAGGACCAAGGACGCAAGCTGGCGTTCGGGGAAGGACTCGTCTTCGTAAAGAGCCTCACTGCGTAGGGCGCAAAATCAGCTGGAGCTCAAAAACACCCAAACAGAAGCCATGTTGCATTATGAAGCTTCGGGCACTTACATCTGACCGACTGAGCCTGCGACTTCCGTCCACAGCGTATCAATGTCATCGTTCAAGGTCTGCAGTGCGAAAACCTTGAGCTCAGGTTCCTCATCAGAGAGGAACCCCAGCACTCCTGAGGCTGATGTCAAGGCTGGCATGGTAGTGGTGATTTGTAAAATGTAAGACGAAGGTCGGCGTGGGGTATTATTTGCGTAACTCAAGTCTACTTGATGATTGATGGTAATTCTGATGAAGCTGATGATGTTGTTGATTGCACTTGCTCCAGGCACAGCTTCACACGTCAACACGGCCCGGATTTAGCGAGACGCGTTAGCGCCTGAGGCTTTGAGGCTCATCGGAGACCCTGTGTAGAAATCACCTGACTTGAAGTTGTAGAATTGACATGTTTATGATAGGTCTAATGGTTGTTCAACAGATACTAAGATGTATAAACAACGTAAGGAGTAGTAGGTATTGTAAGAACCGTTTATTTCGATTATCTAGTTAGGTATGTAAGTTCATATACCTATCTGTATTAGAGCTTGGAAGCAAGCAAGATCCGCTTCTGTTTTGCTAGCAGAACATGCCATGTGGTAGCCTAATTTAGAGTCGGTTACCAATTGCTGTTAAAGAGTTATAGTGAGATTTGCTTAACGTCGCTCCACCACTCATGGTTGGCACCTGTACCCACGTTTCTCAGACAAATTCCATATTCAAACTGTTGTAATACGTTTAATTGTAGCCTAAAGGCCCCCCAAAGCCACTGTGTTGTATATATGCCATCCCCGCCGTATCCTTTAACGTAAAGCCGGAGCAGAGAAGCTCCAACATAGCCAAGTACTAAAAACACAAGAATGGCCATCTCTGCATCGACCTCGAAATCAAAAACCACAAGCCCCTTATTGTTTGACGGTGTAAAAAAAAAGAAATGGTATCGCAGAAGCTTGGTGGAGTTATGATTATCGCAACCCATCAAAAACAGAGGAGAAGATAAAACGCCATGTTGTGTACATGCCTCAGATTGTGTCGCGGTGTTGTAGTCCCTCGAGCCCAACCTTTTCAATGTGCCCATCGGATGAAAAATGCCTATCAGGTGAAATATCGCCTCTGTAAAATCCTGCAACAGCAGGGAATTAACATCCACCCATTCCAAAAAATCCCATTAGACGATCTTCCAGCCACTGCGAGTCTTCCGGTCACTGAGGATAGCATTCGATCATAGTTTGATTCAAGTTCGTAGAGTCCTTCACGAAACAGAAACCTTCTCCGACTCTTCTGCCGGAACCTTTGCCTTCTTGGTCCTCATGACAGCATCCTGCCCTCCCATTCTTCGACCCAAAGCTCGTTCCAACTTCGCGCCCAATGCCAACTTGTTCAAATTCTCGACCTTCTCCTCCGAAATCTGGAAACGCTGGCTCGATAGCTTCTTGTTGTCCAACTTCTCCAATTGGTCGTCAATGTCTCTAATCTCTTGTACCGCAGAGTCGGAGGTGAAGGATGTCTTGACCGTGTTGACGGTTGGTGCGGTAGAGTAAGTGCTCATGCGGGCAGAGGCGCATTTGGATGAGAGCTGTTTTTCCTTGTCGGTCAGCATGGAATCGCGTTTTGTGGTGGCCATTGATAGCCGTGAAGAGACTCTCTTGTCAGAAGGTGGAGTCATGGTGTGCAGCGAGTCAAGTGAGGTAGAGAAGGATGTCTTGGGGATGAAGAAACAAAGAATCAAGAGCAGAGCGCGTGGGGTATGGAGTTGTACGAGGTCTGCAAAGGAGAAGAATCAAGGAAGGGATGTGGAAGACGTACACTAGGAGCCATGATCGGCCTGCTAGATTCCAAAGAAGTGGGCATTATATCGGTTTCAGATGAGCTTATGTTACGGTGATAGTGGTGCGGTACGTACTACCTGGGGGGCCTGGTACAGAAGAAGTTGTTGTTCGAACTGAGGCCGGGACTTGGGCAAGAGGAAAGCGACTTGGGTGTGGTGATGTTCTACTTTCGGGGGAAAGGTGGATGATGGATTTTGATGGGAACCTTGGTTGCCACGAGGTGCCCACTCAATCTCAAACAGGAGCGCCTTCTAGAAGGTGGGTCGAACGTTTGGGAGGCAAGCGCACTGACGAAAAGAGGGTGGCAGGACACCCGAACAGGTCTAACTCGGTGCTGGGGACGGAGGTACAAGAATAAAAATAACGGGACTTCTTGCCGCACGAGGTCAGCAGAGATCAGATCAAGGGCAGTTGCTGATGGCAATTACTGTATTGTACTGGATTTAAAGGAAGGGACGAAAAGGGTTTGGTGGGGGCCCCGTTGAGTTGACGATGCTGTAGCAGCACCTGTAGGATGGCTGTGTGTGCTTTGTAAATTCCGTTCCTAAGGGTTGGACGAGCAACCACTCCTCTTCACTCTTCACTCTTCACTTCCTGACTCCTCACTTCAACGAATGAATGCGCCTCTGGACGTCGACGCTTTGCGAAATTGCAGAGGAGGACTGACTGCCGGCGATGATGATCAGGCTCAAGAAGAGTGGCTCCGTCGGTGATGACAATTTCACATGGTGGGAAATCAAGAGATGATCAGCACGGAGAAGTTTACGGCAGGTCTATAAGTAGGTACCGGGATGGAAAGCTGAAAGAGCCACTCACAGCCAAAGGACGCCAAAAGGTGCTGCTAACCGACGGATCGTCCCCTGTACATTTGACAACTCTCCACCCAAACTGGGGGGACGTTAGGGAGCCAGCACGTGGCATTACGAAGTGTTTCCCAGCGATGGGCGCCCGAGGGTCTGATGGGCTGATGAAAGCCGAAAATAATTTCCACAATTTTGCCTTCGAGATCACCATAGAACGATTTCAAATTTCTACAGTGGAGCTATCTATCTATTGCAGGCATTCGGCTTCTAGAAAAGAGTCGAGACTCGCTGGAATAAAAAAAAAACTGAGTCAAGTTGATGTTCGCAGAAGTCATGGCGCCTAATGTTCGATGCTTTCTGCCAGGTCAGGTACGGCGGCGATGCTCCTATCATTATTCTTGGGCTTTTGTGTGTGGAAGGTAAAAGCGGCATGCGTCAGCAAACGCAAACAGAGCAATTACACTTTTCTGGCTGCGACATTATTTTTTTTTTTTTTGCGCTTCTGGTTTATGACGCTGCTTGGAGGTCATCTTCGACACGTCAGCCAAGCAAGATCTACTAAGTACTTCAAGCGATGATCAAGTCTTGACTGGCAACTCAAAGTCACAATTGAGGTATGCCGCTTTAGCTCCATGGCGAGCCACCAGCCAAATTTCTCTTTCCGTTTTCATCCTGGTTCCATTTTCATGACGATCCATCTAACGCAACTCTATGACACTTACAACCGCCGCCATCATGGGCAAGAAGCAATTTATCAAGGACGCAAAAAGTAACAATAAGAAGTCTAAGCAGCCTCAGGTAAGACTGGATTCGAGGAGCGCGGGCTAGGCGATGCTACCCTGTATGTATTGACATGGTGCTGAAAGCGAGCAGACTCCGACAACAGCAGATGGGTACCTAGAAGGCAAGCCATATTGAAAGCGGAAGATATCATCGCTCTTACTGACATCGGAGTAGCTGGTGTTGAGTTCGAGGAGGCTGGCGAGAAATGGAGAGGTGGTGATGCTGCGAAGGTGCGCTTTGCTTCTTGTTCACATGACTAGCGACCTGACATTTGGGCATGTAAAAGTCTACAAGGTTTTTTACCAGGGCCATTGATGCGTACGACGAGGGACTTAGAAAATTCCCAGGCTCGTTCGATCTTGCATACAACAAGTGAGTATCTACGGAGTATGCACTGTCAAAGTGATGATCAGGTGATTGACATTCAACAGAGCACGAGTTCAGTATGAACTTACGCAGCATCCTAAACTTGCAGCCTATCTACCAGGACCTTCGCTGGCTCTCTTAGAGACAGCTCTGCGATCAAGTCGCTATGCGCTAAGCCTGAAACAAGATAATGCCGACGTACTTTTCAATACCGCCCAAATCCTCACCAGTCTTGTCGAAGCAGCAACAGATGCCAAATCTAGTGCTCTAGAGCCAATTCCCCTTCTCGAAGAGAGCATTGAGCTCTTTCAACGTTGTATAGTGCTACAAGAGTACCAACTTACCGAATCCCTTTCACAGGCAGAGCAAGCTGTAAGTGTGACTCTGACGTTGCTCAAACCAACTCAGTCGGCAGAAAGCTGATTCTTTTCCCAGTCCGCGCAGACTGTTGAACAGGACCAAGGTCTTCAAGATGTGTCAGATACAGAAGAAGGCGGTGTCTCAATCTCAGGAGGTACAGAGGTAGACTCCCAGCCACCACAGGACACCCAATGGGCAACGATAATTGAACCAGTGACCAATGACACCCTCTTGGACACACTCCTCGCTCAACTTGAACCTCTTACTATCCTATGCACCCTCATTACCGACGACGAAGGTCAGGGTCTTGCGTGGATAGAAGAATACACTAACAATCTACTCAACCAAAAATTGCCCATTTACGTTCAATCCACAGGACGAGAACAGGAAGCTTCCCTTATTCGCGCAAATTTCATATCTGCCCTTGCAGAGGCTAACTTTCGTAGTGGTCGAATAGACATACAGTAAGTGTCCTACCTTCGAGTAATTTCAATTCAGAATTGACTTCTTAGGACATATCAGGGTGCACTTGAGGACGCGTTTGGAAGCCTCGATGTCGCAAATGATTCCAAGGGTCTAGTTGATAAAGCTGAGGCGTTGATAAGCTATAACACAGCGATTCGAAATGCAGATGAGGCCGGCATTTTGAACCTAGTGAGATGGAAATCTATAACAACAGCGCTCGAATGTCTCACCAACGCTTCTAAACTGCCTACCGCCTCAAATCTCTCCAAAATTCACATTGCACGTGGTGACGCTGAATTATTACGATATCGACTCGGACAACCGCCGTCAAATTATGACATAGCCACCAAGAACGGACCCACCTTATTGAAGAACGCAGAGAAGTTTTATCGCGGCGCCGGTGCGGTTGCTAGGGCTGAAGGCGAGACTAATGAGATTTCTGAGGCAGTCGTAAAGGAAGCACTGGCGAAGGCTTTGGGTGGTGATGCCGAGAGGTGGACGGAGGTTCTTAAAGAGGAGAAGAGCAGGGCGCAGGAGGTTGTGCAGGATGCTGTTGATGACGGCCTAATCTTTATCGACGGGAGGGCGACCTTTGGCTTTGTTTAGAGGAATAATTAAAACCATCGGTGAAGGCGGCCAAGTGACGGAAACAATGGCCATGACAGAGCCTCCACAACGAGGACCACAGTCAACGCTAGCCTGGTGCGCCTCCAGAATACCAGGTTTACAGTTCCGTATAGCAACGAAAAGTTTTTGCTCTATATACGATCTCAAACAGGGAAAATTCGCTGAATCGAGCAATTAAAGCAACTAGTTTGTGGGAACGAATGAGCAGGCGCGCAGTTAATAGAAACAACAATCAAAGTACAAACGATCATATTATTGTATCGTCACCACCGCCCGCTTGGACATAAGTACTGTACACACGATGAAGAAGATGTTAGAGGCAGTTACGATATTTCTATCCAACGAGAATGCTATCAGAAAGCCCCGTAAGTTCGCTGTTGAGGTCAATGACGTGGTGAAATATTAGGCGTCTCTTTAAATAATATTTGTTGGTGGTAGTACGGGCGGCGAGGCTGAGCGAGTTAGCGCGCCATATCAAGCACACGTAAAAGACTTACCTACGAGGCGTACAATCACAAGGTGACACGGTCATCTTACAGGCTCGTATTCATCCTCCGGATGCTCCGTACACCAGGTAGCACCATACGCTGTGCCGCTGCTGATCTCAGCCTTGGCAGTCACCTGACTACCTATTTTAGACGACGGGATATTTCCTGCCATTGTTTTATT
This sequence comes from Pezicula radicicola, assembly GCA_003008705.1. NCBI lineage: Eukaryota > Fungi > Ascomycota > Leotiomycetes > Helotiales > Dermateaceae > Pezicula > Pezicula radicicola. The sequence goes on along the minus strand of PDUO01000044.1, from coordinate 184,048 downwards.
AATGCCTTCATCTTCTTTAGAAATTACAGTTACTCATTTCCTTATTGCCTTCGTTCACATCCGTTTCTCAACACATCCTTCTAAAGGCACTATAGCCTTGTGTTTCCTACGACAAGCCGTAATTTGATATTTACTATAATTTTACCAGCTAAGGCCACTCTATTATGGCCTCCTTTCTGACAGCGGCCGTTCTGCTGCTTCATAGCAGAATCAGTTATGCTCTTCCGGTTTTCGAGTCTTTGCCTATAACGAATCTTAACACCCGCCAAGCGAGCCTCGTTGAATGTTTGACTGCTGGAAACGTCCCAATTACTGTTGCCGCAGATTCGAATTATACGCAATATCAAGAACCATTTAACCTCCGGCTCTCATATTCTCCCATCGTGATAACCTTACCAGAGACCACGGATCACGTTTCCGCGTCTGTAACTTGCGCTGCTTCTTCTGGTGTCAAGGTACAAGCGAAATCTGGAGGTCACTCATATGGTAGTTTTTCATCTGGTGGACAAGATGGCAGTTTGATTGTTGATCTGGAGAATTTCAATTCTGTTGTTCTTGATACTTGTAAGTTTCAAGTCTTTGATCTGTAAACGTTTGATTACTGATAGGTCATAGCTACATTTATTGCAACTGTTGGTGGTGGTGTTAGACTGGGAAATCTAGCACTTGACATCTATAACCAAGGAAATAGAGCTCTACCACATGGAACTTGTCCAGGTGTCGGGGTTGGAGGTCATTTTCTCCATGGTGGATATGGCCGTCAGTGAATCTTAACATCAACTTCAATTCAGAAGCTCGCTAACTCATGTGCAGATGACTCGCGTCACTGGGGCTTGGCTCTAGATACCATTGTTGGATTGGATGTTGTCCTTGCAAACGGTAGCTTCATCCATGCCTCCGCAACAGAATATCCCGATATATATTACGCGATGAGAGGCGCCGGCGACAGCTTTGGTATCGCAACGACCTTCTACTTGCAAACTCAACCTGCTCCAGCTCAAGTCGTCAATTTCTTGATTTCCGTCCCGGATACTCTTAATAGTGTTGATATTGCTACGAGTGCTTTTATGAGTCTTCAGAATTGGGTTCTTACTTCTGATTTGGTTGATGATAATCTTTCTTTTGGTCTCTATACACAAGGTACATAACCCCTCACTTCCGTATCTCTCTACACAGCAACTCAAAATTAACGTCTTCCCTTCAGGAACAACATTAACAATAACCGGCTGGTACTTCGGCGACCTCTCCTACTTCCAATCCACCATTCAACCAGCCATGCTGCAAGGTTTCCCCACCCCTTCAAACACAGACATCTCCTCCAAAGACTGGCTAGATAGTCTCCTCTTCATAGAAGGAGGTGCACCACCAGGACCACTCTCTCAACCCCTAACAGGATATAACGCCCACGACACCTTCTACGCCAAATCTCTCGTCACTAAAAACGGAACCCCGCTCTCCGAAGAAGCGGTTAGAAGTTTTTGGAATTATGTTACTACGACGGGGAGGAATCAAGGGGGTGATTCTTGGTTTAGTATTATTAATCTTTATGGTGGGGTTAGGAGTGTTATTAATAGTGTTGCGGAGGATGAGTCCGCTTATAGTGATAGGGATGCACTTTGGGTTTTCCAGGTACGTTTATTTTTTTTTTCTCTTCTCGTTTCTATCTCGTTGCATGTTCAACATTACTAATAATACATAGAACTATGGATCTTCAGGTTCATCACCCTACGCAGAAAGTATCACAACTTTCATCGAGGGATTAAACACAGCTATCACAGATGTTCAAACCGATGGCGATTTTACTGCTTATCTTAATTATTTGGATCCTATGTTGAGTAAGAGTGATGCTCAGAATCTTTATTATGGACAGGAGACGGTGGAGAAGCTTTTGCAGATTAAGGGGGTGGTTGATCCGGATTGTGTTTTTTGGAATCCGCAGGCTATTTGTGCGAATTAGTGTTGGAGGGTCTTTGCAGTGAAGGGTGAGGAGGGGAGAGTGGGGAAGATTGGTTTGTAGGGGATTAGATTTTGGTGTTGGTGTTGTGGTTTTTAAAAAGGGAATTTAATGGTGGTGTTAGATATAGAAAGAGGTTAGATTGGTGTTAGATTCGGGTGTTTAGATGATGTTTGTAAAAGTTATTTAGACTAGGTATTTGTTAATGGTTTTATTGTTTATGTAGACAGTATCTCCTAGTATTAAATTGGACACAAGAGTTAATTACACTAATCCATTGAATTCTTCAATGTGTTCTAAGTGAGCTATTTGGTAAAAAGTTTTATTATAACTAGGTAAGCTTACTCAAGTCTGTTATTAGCTTTATAAGGATGTATGGGCTTCGATTAAGATAAGTTGGATAATTGACAATCTAAATTCAAAGGCGAAAGACGAAATATTGCGACCTAGAACTAATACGAATAACGTAGACTACGATCATAAACACTCTTCTAAACAAGACGTATATGAAATGAGCGGGCCATAGATACTTCGAAGGAGAGGACTAGGTCATCTATCTCACTTACCTAGCTAGACCTAGCGGATTTATACCTGGTAGATATGCTTCTTGGTAATGTTGTTAAATAAGAACTTCTTGTCATTTTGCTGCTGCGTTTATTAAGAATCGATTTGGCTTTAGCGACAGTTTAAGTACGGAGCTGGATGTATCTGTTGATTTTTAGGATGCAAAAAAGAAAAGGAGGGGTGGTCAAGAGTTGATTAATGTTTTAGTGTATTAGGAGTCCTCTCCATGTCCTTTTCAATTTTCCCAGTTGGTTCCATGTGTCGAGAGCGCTACTTTGTGTACTGTCATTTTGAGGGTTTCCTCTAGAACTTAGCTTTTTATTGACTTTATAACTTACCTTATTATTTGAAAGAGTATCTAATGATAGATCACTTATTTTATGAATGCCTAATGACTTAGAATTTTAACAGAGAAACACATTTTATGTATACAAAGCTTACCTACCTATAGAAATGCGTTAAAACATGCCTGATACTTGTAAAAGCCTATTATGTAGTATATTAGAAAATATAGCATGGAGGTCTAGATTTGAAGGCAGAAGGATTCATTTTGTTCTATAGTAAAGAATCTATTGACTCGGACACTTTTAGGTCGAAACAAAGAAGGTTTATCCGTAGGCTTTGGGCTTTGCTTTTAACAGCTTCCGAAGTTCCACGCTAGATTTCCGAAAAAGGGGATATAATTGGCATTAACTATTATGTAACTCCTTTTCTTTTATAACTCAGTCGTTGCAACTGGTGCTATAGCTAGTGATACTATAGCTAATGAAGAGGCTAACGCTGTAAAATTGTAATGGCTTTGAAGGGAGGTATGACGAAGAAAAAGAGCGAGAAGAGGTGAATTTACCTCGAAGAACTTAGTTCCTTGATTAAAGCAGAGTCCACTCTCGCCAGGAAGAATACGCACTGAGAGTTACATTCAATGATGACATGTGGAATGTCTATTTGGAGTTAATCTAAGTTGTTGCTTGCCAAAGCCAATGTTATAGGATCGCAAGAACTCTTCTTATCTTAAATTATTTTGCGTCCCCTTGGAGATATAGTACTCGATGATCTTGTCAGACAAATCCTTGTTGTCATTGTCTTTTTGTAACATAAAGAATTAGAAGAATAAGGGAGCTTGTTAGGCTTACCTACTACATTATCAGAAGCAAGTTATTGATAGTCAAAATTCGAGGATGGATAAGGAGACAATTACTCTGTAGTGGGTGATCAATTGAAATTGATAGTAGAATTCTGATTTGTAGCCATTTCAAATCCTGTCTGTTAAAAAGTGCTAACACGTAGACAAATCTACAGGGAATTAGATTTCAAGAGCAATGAAATCTGCCCAAAAGAAGTGAGAGGTTTCTGTAGGAGTAACAAGTACTCCGTCACCATGATTAATGATACAAGGAAGAATTCAGAACAAGTACTGTACAAACTGAAGTGCATTTAAAAACTTCGCAGCTCAGGCCATTCGCTTCTTCTGCTTGTTTTGGAGGGGAGATTTTTGGAGGCTTGATTCGTAAAATGGATTTGAAGTCATGTCTCACATATTTTCCCTCTCTATTTTGAAGTCACGGCGGCCTAGCTATTACCTTGCAATAAGGCAAAAAGTCCATCTAGTAAGGTAGTTAAGCCATTTATAGCGCTCACAGAAATAATCTGTTATACTATTAGGCACGTAGGACTACACCTTAAGACTGAATTCGGTGTTTATAAACCGTAGTAGAGCATTAAATAAAAGCAGTAAAGGAAAGCGGACAGAGCCGTATTTCTTAGACAAGGCACAACATCGATCTGTACCAGGACAAAGATACTGTCGGTGGTGAAAAGCTAGTGGTTCTCTCTGCTATAATTATTAGCAAGTCTTAATTTTCTTAGGTCAAAGTTGTCTCTTCCAGGTTCAAGTACGTGTTGTTCTGATCTAGGTCTGGTTTGCTCCTATTCTATCTACAAGTACCTGTATGATAAATATGAATGTTGACAAAATCCTTTAATTTGACAATAAAAATTTCGAGTAAAATATAAAATTATTATGTTGCAAGTTGTGTTCTTGTTGACGCTCTTTGAGTCTGTCTTGTTTTGGGATTCTGGATTTATCACCACCTTCTACGCCCACTATTTAGTATAGTACTGGTCTATTAGATGCTGCTGTATATGTGATTTGGTTCTGTAATCATGATAAATTAGAAATTAACAACAGGATAGGGCATGGCAGTCGATCATAGGGTAAATTATGCTTTTGCAGGTAATACAAAGGAAATGCACAAGCTTGTATATTTCTTTCACCAGGAATTTTACCCTAAAGCTAAACGCAAATCTCTATAATCCCTTTTGCAAATTCTTTTACTTTCTCGAGTATTTGCGTCTCTAAAATTAAGAAAGACTTGTAGTATTTATGGAGGGAAAAACAGTTTGAAGGAAACATATAAGCGAGCAAGTGGTGAAGCTCGCTTCTGCATTCGTGGCTACTAAAACTTGACTCTAGAAATTGTTCAAGGAATATCAAACCCGGGTCGCTTCCACATCGAGAAACACTCACCAATCAATCTGTTCACAATGTGTATAAACGCCGAGTTCTTAAACCACCTCCCCATTTTTGTCCTTCTTAACTCTACCCAATGGGACACTTTTGCGCGCCGGCCAATTACTCCCCCACTATCGAAGGGCAAAAGGATGTGACTGCCGAAAATTAAACTCTCCTAAAGTCTAAAAAGTGAGACTAATTTATCTAGTGTTTTATGGAAAATATATTCAGATTTTAGACAGTGCTACATCGCATATGGTAAAATTGAGAGCCATTTATTCTAGTTCCTATACAGTACATGGCCTCGCTTATCTGCAATGCCATTGTACTGCTCCAAACTTCCTCTCACCTTTCAACTCTAATAGCAAGTATTAATAGGCACAAAACTATTTTTCTACTTAAAAAACATTAGGATAGTACCCTCTAGAAAATAACTAGCAAAAAGCGAATATATCATATAGCTTAAGTCAATGGAAGGGTTTCTTGAGTCATTCGCTATTGTCCTTCCACAATGGTTATCCCTAAGCACTGGAGGCGGTTTTTGATAGTATATAGCAAGAGAGAATGATTTAGCTGTCTGATCTTATTGATGGGTAACTATTGAAGGTAGGTACGTCACCTCTGTCAGATATGTGATGTATCAATACTTGCTTAGCAGTCGGGGAATTTAATTATTGAGTTACTGAGATATGTTGAGTTACAAAATTAAAAGCTTTAAGCAAATACCAAAATTGTGTGAGTTACTCGAAAAGTGGTATGTAATTGTCCTTTTACCTGGGCTTTTTAATACCGTCACGTGGTAGGGCCAGCATTATTCGGAACCTATTTCACTTTCTATAAAAAGAATTTGGAAACTACCCATAACAATACTACGTAAAGTTTTATATCTTAGGAATAGCCAATATGTAATTACGCAAGACAGCATCACGTGGATTTATACATCATATTAAGCGTCTTGGCGAAATTCCGAGTTACGGACAACTTACGACGACAGTGCTATTCAACGTTCAACAACTTATAACCTGGAGTTCCTTGGGGTGTTATCATATCCGTATTGATCCCGGATAACGGTAGGTGGGTAACGAGAGCAGATGTGGCAGTTCTAAGTGGATGGAAGCACCTTCCCGCCTTCCTATATATAATAAGTAGTGTCTACTTATTCACTTTCATATCTCCCCTCTCCTACCAGTACATTTGTGTCATTGTCTTTGCTGTCAGAGTTGGCTTGTTGATCGAAGAGATACTCCATCGGCGGATTCCAGAGCCCACCAACCAAGTTACCTTAGGACGAAAAATAACATGGGCAATGCCGTGGCATCTCAGACACCATCTCCTTCATGGGAAGACAAGGTCACAGCCAAACGAGTCAAGGTCGCTGCTGCAACACCCGCGGAATGGTTATTACCATCATCAACAATCATCTCAACCAATGTACTCGATATCCCCCACACATGCGGAGTGCTATCGGCGAAGGAATTGGATATAACGGAGAAATACAACGCAGAGGAACTGCTGAAGGAAATCGCATCAAATAAGCTCACATCGCTTGAGGTCACATTAGCTTTCTGCAAGAGGGCAGCTGTCGCTCAGCAATTGACTTCGTGTCTGACGGAGACCTTCTATGATCAGGCCCAGGCTAGAGCACAGTTCTTAGATGAATACCTGGAGAGGGAGAAGAAAACATACGGGCTACTACACGGTCTTCCGGTCAGCTTAAAGGATAGCTTCAATGTGAAGGGCATACAGTCAACTCTTGGATACGTCTCCTTTCTAGATCACCCAGTGCTTGCTACGAATTCTCCCATGGTAGATATTCTTCTTGAGCTTGGAGCTATCGTTTATGTAAAGACAAATCTCCCACAAACACTGATGACAGGAGACTCGGAAAACAATGTCTTTGGCCGTACTCTCAATCCCTCTAACACCAAGCTTACGGCTGGAGGGTCAAGCGGTGGGGAGGGGGCACTGATAAAAATGCGCGGTTCTCTGTTGGGTGTGGGAACTGACATTGCTGGATCTATTCGTATACCTTCACTATGTTGCGGCACTTATGGATTTAAGCCTACATCAGGTCGAGTACCAATCGCCGGTACTGAACCTGGTGTGAATGGAATGCCTAGTATAATCGTCCCATGCGCTGGGCCAATTGCCACAAGCTTTTCGGACCTGTCCCTGTTCATGTCCGCAGTTCTCGGCGCCAAACCTTGGCTACACGAGTCTGGTATCCATGCAGTCCCCTGGAGATCAGCAAGCCCTCCTTCTGGATGTCTGACCATTGGAGTTCTTGCCATAGATCCGGCTTTCCCTGCACACCCACCAGTTCGCCGTGCTCTCGACTCTGCGGTGGCCAAAATTTCTGCTGCAGGCCACAAGCTTATTCACCTTGAGCATTTACCAGGAACAAGTACTTCCCTTGCTACACGCCTTGCATTCGAATACTTTTCCCTAGATCCAACTCACACCTCGATCAAGCACATCGAGGCTAGCGGAGAGCCTATGGTCAAGTCAGTAAAGGATGCATTGCCATCCGGACAGCCTAAGACGTACACAATTTCGGACCTCATGAGACTGAATGTCGAGGCTCATGAGTATACTGAGGCTTGGAGAAGAGTGTTCCTTACCAACAAATTGGATGCTATCGTGGCACCGGGGGCGCAGAATACAGCTGTCGCGCATGACACGTTTAAGTTACCACCATATACGGTGATATGGAATCTTCTTGATGTAGGTTTGGTAGATTGTTATAGATATGATGCATACTGACTAGTTCTATCATTTTAGTATCCGGCATGCATCATCCCATATTCAAGAGCCTCGCATGAACTCGATCCCGATCCATTTGTTTTGCCTGCTCCACAACCAAGCTGTAAGTATTCCCCACCAATATCTGCCCATTTACACTGTATTAAGTGTAGTATAGATGACCCTTCTATTGTTCATGGAGCACCCTGTGCAATTCAAGTCGTTACTCCTAAATTCCACGATGAAGAGTGTCTGCAGATTGGAAAGATCATCGATGATATTTTACGGGCTTAAACATCGAAGTCGCAGCCCATTATTGTACTTGTCTTGTTTTTATCAGATGACGATTATTTCCCAGCGCATTCTGGCTTATATATACTATCTACGTGCATACCAAAATCAGCCAGTCAATATTTCCAGGTTCACATGCTGGCTGGACATCTCACTACATTTGATCGTCATCTATTCCAGTGGTTTCGATGAACAACTCCTTATGGGATGGTGTTCATCCATCAATTTCTAGGCAAATTGGTGCAAGAATGTATTCCCTCGCGGTCGTCCTAAGGATTCTTGCTATAACCCGCCTGTAAAGCGCAAATGCTATTTAGGCAAGATATACGAACTCGTTACATGTTGGTCAATTCGGTAGCTAGTAACATAACTACCCTATATTTAAGCCTATGTTTAAGTTAATTGGGAAGTTAATTTTAGAGTTTAAAACACTCTAAAGGTCGAAAGAATAGGTAGTTATCTCTTATTATTTTTACTCCTATATTAAATAATCAAGCTTACAATTATAGTATAATTTAGACTAACGTCTCTAGGCACTCTATTAGATCTAAGGAAGAAGTTATTAGTTTAATTTCCTATTTCTAATGTATCTTTATTTTTAATTAGAGAAAGTTGACTAATTTAACGTCGAATTAATCAACAGGACATTAAATTCGTATTTCCTATCGAATTGATTAATTCGACGTCTTATTAACCAGTTCAACGCTATAAATTGGTCAACTCAGTAATTGGCGAATGCGTCGTCACAGATGCTATATTAACACTTGGTATAAAAGAGCGAGATGTACTACTCACAATACTGCCTTGTTCATAATGCTTATGTAAAAACAGCGACATATTTGAGCACAAATCACAACCTGTAGAGTACTTTAGTAAGCATTTTTTACACATCGGTCTTTACAATTCTCAAGAAATGCGTATTTTTTTGCTTTTTGTCCTACAACTGCTACCACACAATACATAACGCTCGCCTAGCGAAAATATGTTATGTCCAAGCACCTCGCCTCCACTACCAAAACAAGTAATTCTTCGGGCCGAACATTCCACGCCGAGGCTTTTACTCCCGGGCCTTTTTTCCCCAAACCCCCAGTTTTCTCCAAGCCACCGTAAGTAAGATTAAAGGTTCTCCACCGAGAAACAACCTAGTCCAACCGAACCAAGCCAAATTGCGGGGAAGTCGGGGCATGGTTTGATTGTAGAATTACGAATTTTGAGGGGCTACTGTAGATGCCGAGATCAAGTACCTGCATATTTGTGGAGTAAAAGAGAAGAGAACCGTGTATACCGTCCACTTACAAAGCAGCACATCTCGCACAATACCCTTTGTGGTGGGATAGTGAGTGGATGAAGCTTTTTCCGGCTCATGGATGGCGAATATTGGAAGGAATATTGTCGGCTGTACTCCGTATTTGTCGTATTTTGTATGCTTGTTAATGAGGAAGTAGAGTGCTACGCTGCGGAGTATAGTACTGCACACTGCATAAATTGTAGGCTACTGTACGAAGGGTAGGAAATCTGGGAGAAAGTGGAAGGAGGTAGAGATAGAGGCAGGGGTAGGGAAGTTGCTTGTTGCTTGTCGGATGGGAGATCTACAGTACCTATGTCATATCAGGTCTTACTTTTATTCGCGTTCTCAGTGGTAGTGGTAAGCAAGATGCAGGCCGGAGAGGCGGAGAGGAAGAAAGTTGGATATTAGGGAGTTGGTGGTGGAGATATAAAATGAGTAGTATATCTCGTTATTCTTGCAGAGTTTTCTGGCTTCTCATTTGCATTCTCTGGATTTGCATTTGTATTTTTGGGATTCTCTGGTCTTCATTCGACAGCTCCTCGATCATGATGACTCGGTTTTGGACTTTTGGAGCTCTCGCTTCGAAGGTTGTACTATTGAGTTCTTGTCTCAGCAATCTAGTTTCGGCTTCCTCAAATAGTACAACTACTCCAGCTTTCACAACGGGAGGTATATACATCGAAAATGCAACATCAGTCTGTTCGGATCTAGTCTCTCAAATCTCTATCCCAAATGTCACGGTTTACTTCACATCATTCGTACCAGCAGGAACAAACCTAACATTCGACACAACTGGAAACCTCTCAACTTGTACACCCAGCTACCAAGTTGTCTATACCGATATCTGCAGAGTAGCCATGAAAGTCGACACATCACCCATCTCTCAAATCAGTCTAGAGGCATGGTTACCAACCAATTGGACCGGGCGATTTCTCAGTACCGGAAACGGAGGAACGAATGGTTGTATAGATTATTCAATCATGGCTTATGCAAGTAGTCTAGGCTTCTCAAGTGTCGGAGCAAATAATGGACATAACGGAACCTCCGGAGGAGCATTCTTTCATAACAATGAAACGGTTGCCGATTTCGCTTATAGAAGTCTTCATACTGGTGTTGTCGTTGGAAAACAAGTTTCCGAGTCCTTTTATGGAGAAGCTCATAAAAAGAGTTATTATTTGGGTTGTTCGACTGGTGGACGACAGGGTTTCAAGGAGGTTCAAGACTTTCCGGATGATTTCGATGGTGTAGTTGCTGGTGCACCGGCTTTTGCTTTTAATAATTTGACGAGTTGGTCTGGTCATTTTTATCCGATTTTGGGGAGTGTTAATAGTTCTACGTTCGTACCAGCTGAAATGTGGCCGGTTATTCATGCTGAGGTTATGAATCAATGTGATGGACTTGATAGGGTTGTTGATGGGATTATTGAGGATCCAGATCTTTGTCAGTTTAGACCTGAAGCGCTTCAGTGTGCACCGGGTAATACGACGGGTTGTTTGACTGGGACTCAGGTCGTGACTGTTAGGCAGCTTCTTGCGGATTATTATGGTGTTGATGGGACTTTGATTTATCCGAGGATTCAACCTGGTACTGAGATTACGGATGCTATTGTTTATTATGCGGGAAATTCTTTTCAGTATACGAATGATTGGTTTAGGTATGCTATCTATGGTAAGTCAAATACTGACATCCACATCCACACCCATATTCTCCAATAAAAAAAAGACAGGAAAGAAGTGGAGAGTAGCTGACAGAAATAAAGAAAACGAAAGTTGGGACCCAAGTACACTCTCAGTCCAAGACGCCGCCTACGCCAACCTTAAAAACCCCTCCAACATCCAAACCTGGTCAGGAGACCTCTCATCATTCTCTAACGCCGGTGGAAAAGTCCTCCACTACCACGGACTAGCAGATCCCATAATCTCCTCAGACAACAGTCCACGGTACTATAACCACGTATCCTCAACTATGTCACTACCTTCCTCATCCCTCGATGATTTCTACCGATTTTTTAGAATCTCAGGTATGGGGCATTGTGAGAGCGGTGTTGGAGCGTGGCAGATCGGACAGACGATTGTTGATATGGATAATCTTGAGCCGGAGAGAAATGTGCTGGTTGCTATGGTTGAGTGGGTTGAGAATGGGGTTGCTCCTGAGGTTATTTTGGGTACTAAGTATATTAATGATACGCAGAGTCTTGGGGTTGAGTTTCAGAGGAGACATTGTAGGTATCCGAGGAGGAGTGTTTGTATTGATCCGGAGAATCATTTGTTGCCGGAGAGTTGGGAATGTGTTTAGATTTTGATTGGAGGTATTTTGTGTATATATTTTTTCGATTCTAGGGGATTTTGCTTTTTGAAGAATCAGAAGATTTCATTATGAATCGTGTTGTTTTTAATGCTGATTTGATATTACTTATTAGGTCGCTTAATCTACTTCCTGAAGTATCTAGTGTATTGCGTGCAAGAGCACCCGATTACATCCCTCGCCTCACCTCCTCCTACCCTTAAGAAAACTCAACTTTTCCTCCTCCCAAAACTCCATATATCATGCCGCTCAAGCGGTCTCTTCCTCTTTAACCTAGGCTGCGAATCTTCATATCTAGTCTTATGCTTATAACCACCACCATACCCACCATACCCATCATACCCACCATATTCATAACCATCGCGCTCATAACTACCCCCATCATACACACCATCCCCCTCCACACTTTCAACCCGCCTCCTCCTCCTCCTCCTTCTCCCTCCCCTCTCCCTACTCAACTCCTCCAACCTCTCTCGACTAACAAACCGCTCAGTAACAGGATCCAAAACATAATCAGCTGGAACCCATTCTCCCAGTCTAAAACAAAGAGGAATATCATCTCCTTTTGTCTTGCTATGCCTACTATATCTGGATTTGGAATTGGAAGAAGAAGGGGAATCATAGAGGGAGACTTTTTGGCGGTGTGTTGATCGATGAAGTGGATAGAGTTTTCGAGATGAGAGACCGAGACATGTTGAAGTTACTGGATCTAGGGATTCGAAGATTGAGAGTTGAATTTCGGGTGGTAGGGATGTTAGGTGAGGTTGTTTTGGAGAGTGAGGATGAGTGGCTGTTGGTGGATCTATTTTTTCCCCGTTGTTAATCTTCCTTGTTTCGTTATCGTTTCTTAGGAGAAGGGGCAGAGCAACAGAGCAACAGAGCAACAGAGCAGAAATTTTTGTTCTAGAATTTACTAGTCCATAAGTAGCAAAAGATCAACTTACAACGCTTAACTCCAGACTCGTACCCATACCCATCATATCCATATCCATAAGTTTGCACACCAACACTATCCCTCGGCGCACTAGAATTCGCAATATACCGTTCCTTATCCCTCGATTTCCTCATTGATCTCTTCTTCTTGGGTCGTTTTGACGTATGCACAGAATATTCTTTTTCTGCAGGTGGTGGTATTGAGGAACCATATTGATATGCATCGCGTAGAGAGTAAAACCCTCTAGGTTTTGATTCGTTGGCTGCGTATTTGTTTTTTTCTCGACCTTTTTTGTTTCTATCTCTTTCTCTTTCTCTATCTCTTTTCCGGTCTCGGTCTCGGTCTCGGCCTCTATCTCGATTTGAGGAAGATAATGTGAAGGAAAAACCGAAGGGCATTTTCTTCTCTTCTTTTTTGTTTTGGTTGGTTGAATTGGTTGATTGGTTGTTTTGTCGGGTCGGTTATCCTTTGGTGTCTAGGTATAAGCAAGTTGGTTTGAGGGGTCTTACGATGAGGTGAGATGAGTCTTGATTCAAAACGTGCTGAATAGACTATGGGGAAGTTTCTAATAGAATTTTCAACTTACCGCTCAGTTCCTAGAAAAACGCTTTGATTCTCAAGGCAACGAGGTGTTTAAGTATGTGACTGAGACCACCAACTCGAGTCCTCGACCTATGAATGAATTGAATTCCCACAAGTTCAAGAATAGGGCAGGGCAGGGCAAATTTCACATCATCCATCACATCACGTTCGCCCATCCATCTCTAAATGTATCCCATCCAAATCCATCCCGTCGTATGTATCTGGTGTATCGATAAGTGAAAAGAAGACAAAGCAAGTCATGTACTCAAATGAAAAATACTGTCATGCGGAGACATGATGTCAAGTATATTCAGCTTGTAGAGCTGACAGCCTGACTGTCCTTGTTAGCCGTGACTGAATCAACACGGTGCAATTCCCCTTCCAAGTTCCTGAGGTGAGCTGAAAAATCGATTAACCAATGACCTTTTATGGTCAGCAACCATCACAAAGCTAAGCCCTATGGTCAGCTCTCAGACGTTCGTGCTCCTGCATAATCACAAGGCCTTCCGGTTGGTTATATGCAGATGATCTTCGGCACCATCCATCTTCTGAACCCTTGGATCCCATGACCATAACTTCGTAAATGCTTGCCCGCTCGTGACATCGTGATCACGTGTGGGGAGAGTTTATTTTTGAAAATTCTGATTCGTCTCTAATAAAACAGTCTCCACGCCGAAAATCAATTGATAAATGAGATAATGCGAGAGATATCGAGCGTTCCAGTGATTGACCTACCTGTTTTGATGTGAGTAAGGAATATTGAATAGGAGTGTAGAACATCTTTATATTCATACAACTCAGCACAATGGCTTCGTTCAAATGCCCATAAACGCCTATATATCCACAGATAAACATAAAAGAAGATAGATTCTCAACGAGATGGTATCGCAACAGGGCTTGTTCTTACAACATCCTCTTCCTCGTCCTCCCACTCTTCATCCTCCTCCAAATCAGGCTCGCCAACAACAGCTCTCCAAACTCTCTGCCATAGCCCTTTCTTCAGTACCATGGCCATCATAAGTACTCCAGGTAAGTGCCAAACACTGGCCCAGAACAGGCCTCTTGCACTACCCTTATAGCCTTCGTGTTTCCAGAAGACGACCGCCTCCCGAATCAGCCATAAGTTGAGCGGTGTGCTAGCCACGGCGAAGGACCATTCTGTTACACCGAAGTAGCTGAGTGCGATACAGATGGGAATGAAGGAAATGGAATAGCGGAGTGCGACTCGTCCATTACGGGCAGGGTTGACCCAGCAGAGCATCTTGTACCCTGCGTTCTTATACTCTTCTCTGATAGACCAAGACAGCGACATGAAATGTGGAAACTGCCATGCCACTAACAAAGCAGCCATGATCCAGCCACCTACACTCTGCTCTCCAAACAAGAGTTCTTTCCAGTCGCCGTGACGCGCGGATTGTCCTGCTGCTGCCGCCCAGCCCATTAGTGGTGGGATGCCACCAACCACTGCACCAATCCAGGTATTAACACAGGATATTCGTTTGAGAGGTGTGTAAGCCCCCGCGTATAAGGCAATGTTGAGGCCACCGAGGAAAGCGACTGTTGGGTTTACACCATAGTATAGGGACCCTATTCCGACCATGCCACTTAAAACGGCAAAAATGACAGCACCACGTGTAGAGATCAACCCTCTAACAAGAGGCCTGTTCTTTGTCCTACTCATCATAGCGTCCCACTTCGGCTCGTATAACATGTTGAAGGCGTTTGCGCTCGCAGAGCATAAAGTCGTTCCAGTCGTCAGAAAAAGAAGAGTCAGCGTGCTGAGAGAGGGAGCATCGGTTGCAGATGGCGAGAGAAGCTCAGGTACTGGGTATAAAGAGTAGGAAGCCATTGCTGTAAGAACCACCAGCACGGAGAGTCGGGGTTTGGAGAGCGAGAGGCACGAGGAGAAGATTCGGTGGAAGGATGAGGGTGGAGCTTTAGAAGCGCTGGTTGTGAGAGAGTCTGAGGCATTTTGAGGGAGGACAAGTTCCGGGTTTGACGCTGCTGCTGCTGCTGCTTCTTTTCGAGCTTTCTGTCGTCTGCGGTGGGGTAGGTCCTGTGTATCCGATACTGGTAATTGTTCCGATATACTCGCAGACCCATTCACGCCATTGATATCTCCATCAATGACTGTCGACGTCAAAGCAGCTCTCCTAGCACTAGCCCTTGCCTTTTCTAATAAAGCGTTTGCTGAGAAGTATCCAGCTCGCAGACGTGGGCTCCCTCTGGTTATTGCGGCCCTGATATTCGAGGTTTGCGAGAAATTGCGTGTTATCTGCCGGCTCGCTGAGGTTGTTGTCTGCTGAAAACATGCCAGACAGATTGAGCTGAGGCCATTGGATCGAAGCACACTCGAGGGAGTGGACCGTATAATCATTGCTGGCCTTGGACGCTTCGACGACGATTCATGGTTGTGCTTTTTGGGTCGCATGATTTAATTGGGAACTTAAGGAGCCATGGGTTAATCCGTTCCGTGTGGGGTATCCAATCATGACGAGGACATTCGGGAGCAACTTCAAAGCTACGAAGTACCTACATGTAACAGAGATGGGCTTTGGCCCTTCTGAATGATAACATTATTCTACAACAGAGACAACAGAATACGGTATCACCAACTATGGTATCAGCAAACTGAATATTCGCAGTCCCAGAGCGCATATTCTCGGACCGTGACAGCAAGGGAAGAGAAAGAAAGCTCACAATATGCTCATTTCTTGTGGATATTCCTTCTCTAGAATTGGATCGTCTTGCGCCGATTTTTTGGATGTATCATTCATTATTATGATACACTCCAGCTTAACCCCATTGATCGTATTTATATAGATGTCGAGGAAATTGAGGTGCTGCAGAGATATTCTGGAGAGGAAGAGGAGGAAGAGGAGACACACCTGCAGGATGAAGAGGTGGAGGGGGAGGAACAGGAGGCACGTCCCCAGTTGGTTCGACAGCTAGGTCGCAACTCTAGACCGAACAGCCCAGCGTTCAACGACGACGAGAAAGATGTTGACAGTGTGATAGTCGTCCGCAATATGCAGGTAGCACCGTACTATTCAGAAGAGCCTGTGAAGTTCACAATTACATCTACATTTGCTGGAATGAATGCTGATGACATTCAAGAGCGAGCTGTGCGGTTTGGTGAATGGCTGCGCAACGAAGTATTTCCAATTGGGAGAGGGGGCGATAGAAAAGAGCGGCTCCACTGCCGCAAAGTCACAAGCGTCCTCGATACATTGGTCAAAGACATCATGAAGGGTGAGGGCCAGCGGTGCACGGTTAAGATTATACGTTTCTTCTCCAGGACCACGAGCCGTAGTCTTCTAGGAAACATCCCTAAGCTTGCTCGATAGGCCATGAAGGAGGATTGTCCCCTAGTGTTAAGCTAGGTACTATAGGATATTGCTACAACTATTATACTAGAACCTAAGTATAATGATGTACACGCCTTTAAAC
The DNA here is from genome assembly GCA_003008705.1 of Pezicula radicicola. NCBI lineage: Eukaryota > Fungi > Ascomycota > Leotiomycetes > Helotiales > Dermateaceae > Pezicula > Pezicula radicicola. The sequence goes on along the minus strand of PDUO01000044.1, from coordinate 167,427 downwards.
TCTATCGCTAGTATATACGCATATACGACTTATATTTCATATTAGTAAACAAATACTGAGATACTAGCAGCCCGATACACTAATATTTTATTAGCTAGGGATAGGGACCCGGCGGTTGCCGTAACATCCAGCAGTAGGTGCCTTTCCTTCCTTGCTCGCACCCTCCATCTCAAGGAGAGCGAAAAACATACGGTTTCGAGGTATATTTTGAGGGGCAAGGTGTTGCATGCCCTCTGCAGAGTGTTTAGCAAGGGCATTATCGCACTTATACCGAAGAAAGCAGTATCAAGGTATAGATACCTGTACAGATCATAGGGTTGTATTGTATACTGATAGGGTACATAGATTTGGGAACTTGCCTGTTGCATCCCTAAAACCAATCATAGAACAAGCTGCCATAACGTTTCTAGAGCTCGTGGAATTGTGCAAGCGCCTTAACGCTGCATTGGTCCAGCCAATCCTAAATGGGCACCTACTTGGCCTGCCAACGATTCAAGACAGTAAGGAGCTAACAATGGACGACATTATTGCACAACTTTGTGCCAATCGTCGGGTCGCAATTGGAGGCGAAGGGAAGCAACGAGGCACTGAAAATGAGAGTGACGATAGTATCGACAGCGACAATAGCAACTATAGCGAGATGGCTGATCTTCTTGATGATATCAAGGAAGAGAAGGAAAGCGATAAAAACGCCAATGAAGACGAAGATGGTATAGAAGATGTTGAAGAGGAGGAAGAGCTAAGTGACGAGCATGATGATGGCAGTAAACCCGAGCCCGAGGAAACTACTAATGAAGGACCACCTCGAAAGCGACAGAAGAATTATGGCGACAACCTCAATACTTTGTGAGTAGTACATCCCTTGATCCACCTGCAGCCGTGTGCCCATCGCAAACATTATTCGACGATATGGCTACTGCCCGAATTCGCTGCTAGTCCATGTAAAGATTGGTTAAAACTAACCAAAGAAAAACAGTTATAATCAATATCAAACTTAACAAATGCGCAACTAATATATAGGTAAAGCTTCAAGGGGAAAAAACAAAGTTTCTAAAACTACTTAAAACCCGCGGGCGGGAAAAGTTTGAGATATAGTACTGTACTTGTTCCTATATTTTATAGAGTTACAAGCAACTTGGTCTACTAAATAAATTCAGGTTTCGGCCTGCTAGGTATATACCTAACTATACATTGTCTAACAAAGTTAAGTGGGTCGGTACGATTGCATAGATAAAGTACGTACTTACCTCAAGCTCGTATAATCGGTCGCAATCAAAATTCTATTCATGGTATAAGAGAAGGAGTAAATTATTCCGGTAAAGTATTCAGCGGCACTTCATTTATGTCTTAGTCTAAATTGGACAGGAATATAACCTAAGTAAGTGTTTCTACGCTACTATAAAAAAGATAGTACCAGTTGTATAATAGATCGAGGGATAGATAGCCTTCACGCATACCAAAGAGAATAAGTCATCTACCTTATTATATCTATATTCACAGTAAAAATAGCGATATACTTAGTGTACGTATATTTACTCGATTATTTATAGATTTTCGAAATCTTAATTATTAATAAGTAACTACAAGAGATGTTGAATATAGTGAATATACGGGAATAGTCATGTGATTGCACACTACAGAACACAATACCACCACTATTGCCACCTACATATTGCTGTCCATATTGCTTCCCATTCAACAAGAGATATACAAGAGACTGCCCATAAGTGTAACTTCAAAACAACAAGTCAAACATCATAAGTAATATAAACGCCCAGGCCAGGCCAGGACCAGCGTGACCAGGTACTATATCGCTTAAGGCAACGATTTCGAAACGGTACTTCGTAAACGACCCCAATTATAACGACATGTAGGAGGAGGTACTGTACCTTAACCTACTAAACAGAGATAAGTCCTTCTAAATGAGAACACTCATTGGAAATATTACCTTATAGTAAGCTTAACATTAGTAGAAGTATTAATATAGCTATAATTCAAGACTATCTACTCCGTACTGTAGACAATTGGTGAACCGTAGGTACTGAGAAACTGTCGTTTAGCCGAAGTAGCGCTGATGTAAATACAACCAAAACGCGGGGGGGCCGAACCTAGCCTCCACAGAATAAGCTGTAAGAGTCGAGTCGCGACATACCTTTCGTACAGTACATTCGTACTTTCACCCACCTCACCAAATTTCCAATTCCCAATTCCCAAAATCCAATTCCCAAAATCCAACCAACTACAACAACAACACCATCCCCTCAATCTCACTCAAGAGAATCTAGAATAGAAAAAAAAATTAACTAACCATATCCATCCATAGTCATCAGACAAAGACCCCGACCGAATCTACACAATTCAACAACGCACTTTCTTTAACTATAATAACGACGAAGATACATCAAAGCTCACAATATGCAGATACTACACACAAAAAGAAGACTCGCGCGATAAAGTCTGATCGAATGAAAGGAAGTTAAAGAAGTACGAGAGGAGGCTACATGGTATGGAGACTACCTCCGTATAGAGTTCCTGAATCCTGATCCGGAATTAGATTATCCCTCCCTTAGTTCGTTAGATGTGACTTCATGCAGGGATTCGACACTCTGAGGAATATACTATTGAAAAATGTATACGTTTGTCGTGCACGTCTTAGTAGTCTGTCTAGGTCACAACTAACGAACTAGGGGATAGGCTGAAGATTCTTTTTGGGGGTGGGGGGGAAGGGTTTTTATATATGATGCTGGCTGGGTATAAACTTGTTGATTTATAAGTAGGTTTTTGTGTTTTTTGGAAGGAGTTGTTTTTTATCTATGTATGTCTATTGAAAGTTAGCGAGCGAATAATTAGTGCAGTACAATGCAACTTCAAGTCTTTACCTAAGTCTTCAAGTCAGACTCAGTTGCTGATAATCACCACGATTATAGTCGTAGACTTAATACGTAAACGACAGTTGGATTTCTGGCTATAGAATTACACTCCGTTCTACATTCTCCTCTTTAAAATAAATTAAAAACTCCATACTCCAAGCAAGCAAACAAATCCCAACCCCGGACGCCATCAAAGTCTACCTCGCCATATCATAGCTGCCCTTTCCGAGACTACTCAATTGTTCCGGTTGATAATAGCACCAATTCCCATATCCATACTCGGTAGACGTCGTTGATACTGTTGTCTCCCACTTCCATGATGCCTTCCAGAAACGTATTGATGCATCCCGGCATGTCCACCGCCATACCCTCCATTCCCACTCTCCTCACTATCAGCATACTCATCTCCATCACCAACACCAACACCACCCTCCATCTCATCCAACTCTTCTCCGTCTCCCAGATCTAGTCCAATCCCACTGTCATCTGTATAAGCTACCCCTGTCACCCCGCCATTAACGCCCAACCTCTCTCGGCGACTCCCGCTTCTTGCGGCGGCTTGAAGATTCTTGAGGCCGGAAGCCATACATTTCGCCTCTACGACAGCCCATTTCTCACCAGTTTGGGCGGCGAGTCCAGACCAGATTTCACGGCGCATGGACATGTAGTTCTTGGCAAGGTTTTCAAGCTTTAGTCCGTCCCAGTCGGAGGCATTGCGGCGTTCCATTAGACGTTCATGGCGCTTGCGACAGGCGCTGAAGATGATGTTAGATTTTATTTCCTTTTTTATTTTAAAAAGTGGACTTACTTGGGTGTTTTGGTTGGGAAGTATGAAGCTTGAATTGGCGCCCAGTTCATGCCACTAGCGCGCGCAGCCATGAGAGTTTGGTCATCTTGTGGATTCCACGCGCCAGAAGAGGGACGAAGAGAATGTGTCGGTGCTGGTTGGGCTTGAGATGCAGAGATGTGGGTATATTGTTGTGATGACATATTTTGAGGATGCTGGACAGGGCCGCCTTGGGAGTAGGCTTGTTGTGTTTGGTGATAAGATGGTTGAGACTGCATGGTTGTGGTATGGGTCGGGTAGTAGCTCTGAGCCAGGGAGTGGGAGTGCTGTTGGCTTGGGAGTTGAGGCATTGAGTCGGCGTTTGAGTCGGCGTTTGCTTGTTGTTGAGTGAGGAGTTGGTTATTGGTGCTGGAGCGGGAAGTGTTGCGACTGTGGTTGGTGTTGATAGCTTGGTTGTTCTGGGCGAGTGGGGTGCTGCGATAGTAACCTTGGTGGCTCTGGCGTGTGACTTTGGGCATCGAGAGAGGACGTGACAATTAGGAATTAGATGCCTCGACTCGGAGGACTTAGCCTTGAATTGAAACGAAGGAAAATGGTGAAGCGAGGAGATAGATGGGATGAACGACAGGGCGACGTCAGATGCGAAGGAGAAGAAAGGATGGAAAGGACGAGATGAGACGAGATGAGACGATAGGAAAGTTGCTTTGTGGGGTATATGAAATTGAACTTGGAAGAGCGAGTGAGTGAGTGGCTTGTGAATAAGAGAATATGAGGTCAACTTGGACGAGGGCTGGTCGTTCTTATATAACGGGGCCATGATTTCAAAAGATCATTGCAAGACAATTGTCGAGATGAGAACAAAGATGTTTGTAGCCTCATTGACGCCGGGTAGTACTAAATTGAGACCATGAACCCCACTTGAAACATCCAAGGTCTTTCTTTAGACTAGCAAAGGCACTCCCGCAATGAGCATTCCCAAACCGTGGGACTCCTCATGAAAGCACGAAACCCCAGTTTGCGACTCAGCAAGCGCGAGGTCTCTGAAAAGCAAGATGCGACAGCCAGCGGCGGTTGTGAGTGGTTCAATGGGTCGCGTTGGCGGTTGTCTCGAGATGAGCACCGCGAATTTGGGAGGGTGTGCGATCGTGGGCGGTTAGAGGGCGGGCCCTGGCGCTTGGAGAATCATCAGTGGGTGAGTTCACGGGGTTGGTCAAAAATAGATGACCTCGACGACGTGCAGCAGCGGGTAGATAGAGAATACAGTATAGTACAGTCCCGGCGGCGTAGATGAAGGTTGATCGATCTCAGCCTTACCCTTTGCGGTACGTTGGAATTGATAGGATCGTCTCATGAAACAGGTACAGCTCTGTCGAAGGCCCATTTCAGAATGGCGCAGCGTTGTGAGTGGTGGGAGAGCGCGTCTGTCAACAAGAGGACGAGTTTCCAGCGTGCAGGCTAAGCGCTGGCTGGCCCCAGTGTGATTAGTGTTATTTCTGTAGGGAGGGAGGGGGTCACGTGTGTGGGAGACTAGCCATCACATCTCCAACATCATGTTGTTGCCCTCTATCTACCTAGGTACGAAAGTAGATACGAAAGGACGAGATGAATTATTCGTGTCAAGGCGTACTACCTACTGTAGGTACCTTAATTTGTTGAAACATCGTTCGATTCCTCAGGCAAGACTTATGATTTCGCATTCTGAGCAGCCATTCCTGTGGGCTCTTACTCTTGGACGTTGGTACAGTACCAGATCCGGTCTCGGAAATTGAGCAGAGTTGTACCTACCCCAACATCAATGTCTGAGTATTTACGAGACTACATTTTGCTCAAGAGTTGACAAATGACTACTACCACAAATGTAAGATTTCTGATCACGTCTTCTCAAAGAGCATCACCCTGCCAGCCCAGCAACCCCAGCATGAAGGACATCGGCACCTCTTCCGGCAAGTCTTTCAGCAGCACCCAGCACCTTACCAGAAAGCCTGTTGTCCTACGCTGACGACGTTTGTTGACGGTCGGTGGTTCGCTCGTCTTTCACCGACTACGGTGAAGGATCCCAGAATCAAGGATGTTTGCATTTAGCCGGAAATCAGCACCCCTAACCGAGAACTGGGGCTATGGAGATGCGGAGGTTTAGTGTCACCAAGTACCCGTACAAGATACTTAACCATAAGAAAGGAGGCATGAGGACCTTGAAAGTAGCTGCTACTTATGCTCGTTCCTCGCATATCAAGATGAGAAATGCGATTGAAGCGGAAGAGTGCTACACCCTTCATTTTATCCAGAGATTTGGATAGTGGCTCGTGGTAATCCCCAGCCCTGACCATAAGCATCTTCTATCCACCGAGATGGGTGAGATCATCAGTCGCGATGTGCTAATCAGGCCATCAACCATAGAACCTTGACTGTGCCCCACAAGTCGTCGCCCATTGCTTGTCATTTTAACCGTCGCTTTTACCCGGAGCTCTTGAGCAGTAAGTCTGGGGTAAGGTAATTTTTGACTCTTATCATATCCCATTTTTATCTTTATAAATATTGCTTCCCCAGACGGGCCTTCCAGGAGAAGTTTCTCTAGTTTTATTCCAGAGCCAAATTAAGTACTCTTGTAACTATATACCAAGTTCAAAATGGTCGCAGGCCATCAAGCTGCTGGCATCTACGATGCCGCTCTTCAGCGTCGCCAGAATCTCATGGGAGCCAGTGGCCCCGCAGCACTAGTTAAAAACTTCCGAGTCTTTAGCATTGCAATGTTTGCCTGTATTGGTGGGCTCCTCTATGGTACGTTTTGGTCTAGAAAGATCCCTTTTTTGGAAATAAAAGCCTAATTATTGAGAATTTAGGATACAATCAGGGAGTTTTCTCTGGAGTGTTGACCATGTCATCTTTCAAATCCCACATGGGTCATTACGATACCGACTTGCCGGAAGATCAGTCTCGAAAGGGATGGTTGACATCCATTCTTGAACTTGGTGCTTGGGTTGGGACTTTGCTCTCTGGATTTATGGCCGAGGCTTTGTCGAGGAAGTATGGTATCCTTATTGCCACTGCGGTATTTATTGTTGGTGTTATCATCCAAGTGACCGCCATATCGTGAGTTTACTCTTCTTCAATATTAGAAAATTGCTAAATATCTGTAGTGGTGGAGCCTCGTCGATTCTCGGAGGCCGATTTATCACGTAGGACCTCTAGCGTTCCTACACATTTCTTTTAACTAACTATGCTCCAGTGGTATGGGTGTTGGCTCCCTCTCCATGATTGTTCCCATGTACAACGCAGAGGTTGCACCTCCCGAGGTCCGTGGTTCCCTTATTGCACTTCAGCAACTGGCGATTTGCTTCGGAATCATGATCTCCTTTTGGATTGATTAGTAAGTCCAGCTTTTTTAATGAACCAACCTTGTCGTGGAAATTGAAGTTGGGACACCAAAATGTCCTGAGGAACTCAACTTGATTTGAGTGACCCTTTTCATCCCTCGATTTCGCCTGTTTAATGCCCCAAATTCAATTTCCTCGCCAAGCCAGCTATGTTTTCAGTAAGTAGGTAAACTGACTTTGCTTCAGTGGTACAAACTACATCGGCGGAACCGGCGCCGGCCAATCTGATGCAGCCTGGCTCGTTCCAATCTGCCTTCAATTGTTTCCCGCCCTTGTCCTTTTCGTCGGCATAATATTCATGCCCTTCTCTCCCCGTTGGCTCGTCCATCACGATCGAGAGCCAGAGGCTCGCAAAGTCCTAGCCAATCTCCGTGGACTTCCTCAAGATCATGAGCTCGTCGAACTCGAATTCTTGGAGATCAAAGCTCAGAGTCTCTTTGAGAAGCGAACAGTGGCTGAGCACTGGCCACATTTGAGGGAGTTGACTAAGTGGAATGTATTCAAGTTACAATTTGTGGCAGTTGGATCATTGTTCAGGACGAAGGCTATGTTTAAGAGGGTTATTATTGCTACAGTTATTATGTTTGTTCTCTCTTCATTCCTTACAATTCGGACGGCTAATGGTTTTTTTTTTAGGTTCTTCCAGCAGTGGACTGGTATCAACGCTATTCTATACTATGCTCCAACAATTTTCACCTCCCTTGGCCTCTCTTCCAACACGGTCTCCCTGTTGGCGACTGGAGTGGTTGGCATCGCTATGTTTATTGCAACCATTCCCTCAGTTCTCTACATTGATAAACTTGGACGAAAGCCTATCCTTACAATCGGAGCTCTAGGTATGGTCTTATGCTCATCCGTAAAAGTCCTCCTGTCTAATATATTTGATACACTAGGCATGGCCACCTGTCACATCATCATCGCTGTTATAGTAGCCAAAAACCGCGATCAATGGCCCACACACAAAGCAGCAGGTTGGGCTGCTGTAGCTATGGTGTGGTTGTTCGTAATTCACTTCGGCTATAGTTTCGGGCCGTGTGCGTGGATTATCGTTGCAGAGATTTGGCCTTTAAGTAATCGGCCATATGGTATTGCCTTAGGAGCGAGTAGCAACTGGATGAACAATTTCATTGTTGGTCAGGTACAGCCTCCTTTCTCTCAACACAAAATGACCTTGCTAACTTAACTAAAACAGGTAACACCCGACATGATCTCCGGAATTTCCTATGGGACGTACTTAGTCTTTGGTATCTTAACATTCTGCGGTGCAGGCTTTGTCTGGTTTTTCGTACCCGAGACTAAACGTCTCACACTGGAGGAGATGGATGTCATCTTTGGCTCTGAAGGAACGGCTCAGGCAGACTTTGAGAGAATGGAGGAGGTCAACCGTGAGATTGGGTTGGATGCTATTTTGAGAGGTGCCGGGAATGGTGGGACTTCAACCGGTGTCGTTAGGGAGAAGGAAAGTTTGGAGAAGGATACCACTGGCGGTGATCATCGTGAGATGTGAGACTGCTGAGAATTATATATGAACGGTGGGAGGAAAGTTAATGTTGTCAAGAACTTTCTTTTAAAAAGATGAAGAGTCGGAATAGGGGGGGGGGAATGTCGTACTCAGTATGGTATCGTAACTAAGGTTTCTGTCGGTTCACTTCATCAATATATTGATCTCTTCGTTCTTCGTTCCGGTGGTTCTAGTAATTGGTTCTATTGTTCATCTCCTCTTCTAACTAAGTGCCAGAATAGAGGTCTTGATATGCTTGCCTACTAGTCCCGATTAGGCTAGTAGAGCGGCACGTCCCGGCTGGGTGCAGCCTCTGATTGGCCTAGCGTGCCGATAGTGTTCTTACGTAATTCGCACGTGATATCAGAAACCATCATTCCAACAGTTTCTTTGACCGAATAATCCATACCAATTTAATGAATGGGAAGCAATATGGACAGCAACATGTGGGTGACAATGGGCTTGTATTGCGTTCTGTGTTCTGTGTTCTGTGTGGAAACTAGAGTGCCAGAATGGGCCTACTTGTAGTGGGCAATCACATGACTATTTCCATATATTTACTATATTCAACACAATTTAATGAATGAATACGCTACTGCAGCCTTAGCTCTCAATATACTCAGAATTGACATGTCAGTTTTCCGCTAGACTGATCTGCCGAAACGAAGTTTGGAAACAATAGGGGGTCAAGTGCCAAGCGACACAGCTCGATAAGTCTTAGCGAACTGTGGGGTAGTGGGCAAGTGAGTGGTCATCCGAGAGTGGCACGGAGCACCTGAAAGTTGAATCAAAACAAGCAGCGATGTCATCATAAATCATAATAATCAACATCATTCTAGACCAAACCCTGACACCAACCAACCGTCAATGCTGGATAGATCCTTCTAGCCTTACAGCACCATGACTTGTCAGTCTTTTGGAGACAAGCGCTCATCAATATAAGGTTGCTGCTTTAGAATTGTCCTTCTATAACTAACACCACCGGCTTCGAGTCTCGAGCCCGATGTCTCTTGTCCCATACTCTTCGCGCGACAGTCGCGAAGTCGTCCTGTAAGTGGAAGCGCCCCCAGAATACCGTTATCCTCTTAGAGAATTGTTCTTCGCATGAAGAATAATAACCCTTGAGGCGGCCTTCAATTGCGAGGTGCTAACAAACGCTCTACAGACGTCACGATGATGCCATCGTCGTCCGAGACCCTCAGACGCAACAATTGATATTGCGCGGCGCATCCCCAGACCTCACCATTACCGAATGTCCAACATGTCACCGACCTTTCACTTTCCGCAGCTCCTCTCCCGAACGCCAGCAATCTCCTCGTCGAACCTCCTTGTCGAGCCCCTTCATCAGCCCTGAATACTTTCGCATGCTGCATCATGCGAACAGAGGTGGCACCGACGACCAAAATCCGCCGTCTAGTCCAATCAGGAGGCTTGTGCAGTCAGACTTCTCTCCGTCCGCTGGTAGCACAGGAGGGAGCTCCGTAGCAGAAGCAGAGTTTGTCGCGAGTACGCCGGCTCCACAAGCAGGACATAGTATCAAGAAGGAGGCATTCAGCCCAAATTACTTCAAGAGGTTCTTCATTGAGGAGAAGGAGCTTGGTAGGGGAGGTAGGGGCGTGGTGCTTTTGGTAAGACATGAGCTCGATCGAGTGTCTCTCGGTAAGTACCAAGGTAAATATCCTTATTTTTGAACTAATGAGGATAGGGCAATTCGCATGCAAGAGAGTGCCAGTAGGAGATGATCATGCCTGGTTGGAGAAGGTTCTCATTGAGGTCCAACTTCTGCAGGGGCTTTCGCATCCGAACCTCGTGTCGTACAGACATGTCTGGCTTGAAGACGTCAAGCTCAATCGTTTTAGTCCCTCTGTGCCGTGTGCTTTCATACTGCAACAGTATTGCAACTCGGGGGATCTACTTCATTACATCGCTGGTCCAGGTGCAACTGCTGCCAGTACGAAGGAAGAGATGAAGGAACAAATGCGCAGACGATCACGAGGACAGACTAGTCGGCCAGACCTCAGAACTTCTCAGAGGAAACTATCCTTCGAGGAGATTTACTCATTCTTCAAGGACATTACTTCGGGACTTGCCCATTTACACTCCAACAATTACATCCATCGTGATCTGAAGCCCAGTAATTGTCTTTTGCATAAAGATGGCAACGAGTTCCGATGCCTAATCAGTGATTTTGGCGAAGTGCAAGCAGAAAATGTAATTCGGAAGTCTACCGGCTCTACTGGAACCATTTCTTATTGCGCACCTGAGGTTTTGAAGCAAGACGCATCAGGGCGCTACGGAAACTTCACCACAAAGTCTGACATTTTCAGCCTGGGTATGATATTATACTTCATGTGCTTTGGAAGACTTCCGTACAAGAGTGCGGACTGCATCCAAGAAGAATATGAAGACATAGATCTCTTGAGAGCAGAGATAAGTGCTTGGTCTGGATTTCAAGACGAACGTCGTGAGAGACCTGAATTACCAAACCAGCTTTACGATTTCTTGAAGAGGCTTTTATCCATCGATCCTAATAATAGACCAAGTGCAGCTGAAATTCTGCATGCTATCTTCACAGAGAAGGGTCTTGAGACCCCTTTAAAGCACGGTAGAAATGGCAGTAAGAGCTCTGGTCTTACTCTTGGTCTTGGTGGGAGGAGAATACATTCCGTCGATTCTCCTTTGCCACCAGGCACCCCAAATGAAGGTGTGTCCCCGGAGTACTTTCTTAGTAATTCGCAGTTGGAGAACTAATTAATCCAGAACCAAGACGAGTGCGCTCACAAGCATATCTCGAAGAGGCTCCAGAATCTTCACCAACACCACCACCGACTCCCAATGAACAGCTCCATCTTGAAAATCAAAAATCCCAAACCCCCAAAACGAGCTCCCTCCCTCTCCTTATGGCTCCACCTACAACTCTCTTCGCAGCTCTTCAAACCAAAATAGCAATATATCAACATTACCTGCGGTCATGGGTCATACTCAATAGGCAAACCCTCGTATTCCTTGCCAAGCTCAGTATCTTCCTCGGGAAGATATACTCTCTTACTAAGCCCTGCCTTCCGGTGGCGACTCGACCTCAGGTGAGCTACCCTCTTATTCTTCTAGCGGCTTTGGAATTAGGGTTGGGCCCGAAGCTTAGGTGGGCGGTGGTTGGACTTTTGGGGGTAGTGCATATTTTAGTGCTGGGGTTTGTCATTCGGGGTGGAAGTTTATGTGCAAGTAGAGACCAGTGGGTTTGGGTGGTTGATTGATGAATGCCATCAAACTTTTGAGGTAAATTCACAATGTATACTACGGCGTTTATGCGGATTTGAGGGTTTGCTGGGCGGCAGGTTTCAAGGCATTTGGGGTTTGCTATGGTTAAATGAATTTATGTTTTACTGTTTAACATCTTGGAGTACCTCTATGACCTACCCATTATAAAGATACCTCCCTAGTATTGGATTACTTCAGGGTTTAATAGTAAGAGACTATAGGAATAAAGATAAAATGGGAACAAAACACAATCCCGCTCCGATTGATAGTCTGTCACTCTGGGGTTTGTAGGAGCCACAGGATACATTATATACCCATGACAATCTAGGAGTGAGCGGTATTCTTCTAATTGAGTTGAGTCGACAGGAGATTCTAAATCTCAAATATTATATATGTACAAGGACCAATAAATAAAAGGTCCCACCTACTCCATCTTATGCTCGATTCTCTAAGAGAGACGCAATGCAAAGAGCAGCCCAATGAACGCCTTTACAAAATGCAATACGCCATATATACTCTATACCCATAATCAACATTCCTCCCCCCAAACCCCATCTAACAAATCCCATCCAACCCATCCATCTCATCATCTCGAAAAAGGCACCACCCTCCTCCCAAAAGCCAAAGCAACCCACCCCCCAATCAAACACAACCCCCCCAACGGCGTAACAGGTCCAAGACTCTTAAACCGTTCCGGATCCAGCACTAAGAGATAGATACTACCGCTAAACATAGTCATCCCTGCGACGAAGAGACTAGCTGCTATTTTGTTTTTGGGGGAGATGGAGGTGCTTAGGAGGAGGACGCCTGAGTGGATGAGCTGGAGTTATGTAATGTTTAGTATTTTTTTTTGGGGGGGGATTGGGTTGGGTAGGGGTGTGGGAAGGGGGGGAAAGTAAGTACTTGATAATGAGCAGCTGTGTTCCAGTTTGCTATCTTTGATGGATCGGATATTCTTTTCTTGAGACCGTGGGCTCCGAATGCGCCGAGGGCTACGGATGTGGCGCCGTAGATGCAGCCGAGGGTCCAGAAGGGGAGGGGTGCCATTGTTGTTGTTGATGTGATTGTTGATGTGGAGGGAGGGGTTGGGGTTGTTGTTGTTGGGTTTTGATGGTGGTGCGGGATTAATGGTTCTGTTTCTGTGGGTGGTGGTTGTGAAGGGTGCATTTGATGTGGTTGGTGTTTTGGTGTTGATGTGGGGGACGGACTTGGTGGAGTGAGGTTTGTTTTGTTTGGTTGATGAGTCAGCTGTCCGGTGTATTCCGGTGTCGCTTCTTGGCTGTGTCGGCTTTATATATTCTTTTTAGTTATACGTCCTTCTAAGAAGCAAAGATAGGGACAGTTAGTAGAAGAGGTAATTATGTATGTGTTGAGATTTAAGCCTAGCTCTGTTTCTGTGCTTGTTTGAAAAAGGAATTGAATGGTTATGTTAGAGATGTTTAGGCCCTGTTTGGTTCGTCTTTTCAGATGTTAGATGTCTTTTTTAGACTATATGAGGTTTGAAATATAAGTTCAGGTTAGATTAAATCTATAATCGACCGGTTTGTAATAGATAATATCTATATGAAAATAGTAATTAAGCGTTTAGGAACTTTCAGTTTATATACTTCGTAGTGGCCTAAGCTTTAATTCTCCGGGCCGCCTCCGGAAATTACTTATAGGGACTATAGCCTATAATTATAGGGCATAGAGCACTATAAAAAAGAAGAAGATGGAAGAAGAAGAAGAAAAGAGCTACTATAGGGCATAAAGCCTATAACCTTAGGGGTTTAAAGTCTATAATTACAAAGTAAGGCTTAGTAAGCTATCTGAAGACTTTTCTGTCCACAAATGTAGTTTAGGTAGTAGGATTTTAGTGAGAAAGAGTCAACCTATCCAAGAGCATCTGAAGACATTGATCTAAGATTTTTAGACTGAAATTGCTACCAAACTCTCAAGCCTATACGAGTAATGTAGACCCATGCCTCCAGATGATCTGAACGTCTGACATCTGAAAAGACGAACCAAATAGACCCTTAGATAATTCGAAGTATTGCTGCTGGCCAGGGATCTTCTGCCTCGATTTTCCAGTTTTGTAGTGAATCTTGGAAGATACACAGCGAATCAACCCATAAGTACTCCTCTCCAAGGGCCCACGTGATAAATTCCCTAGGGAATTTATCCAAGCTCAGCCCTTCAACCATTCCATGCAATGTCTGTTTGTTCAAGACGAATTTTGACTCTCCTCCCCAGCAGGAGCTGAGGATACCCACTGACCTATCTCTCCGCGGGTAACATACAGTTTTGGATCTGTCCTTCGTTCCCAACTCTCAGACATCGTGTTGGAAGTATGAATTTACGCACCTGGGACCGATGACAAGATGTATGCCTAACAAGCATGTATTTAACCATGTTTTGACTAGTGAAAGACATTGTGGTGTATCTAATCTCTTAGAGATTTGCTTGGGTAGAAGGTTACGAAGTTCTTTCTCCTTGTTGTCACCTTTCTATCCTATCCATGCGTTATCAAGATTTCAGTAGTTGCCTCTCATTGCTAGTGAAGTTACCTTCTGCTGGTTCGCATATGTCGAGCCTAACCAAGGCTGTTGGCAGTATATTTTCGAGTCCAGATCTTACGCAGAGGTAAGGTCTGCTGATTTCCTTAAAAGATTTAGGTAATTTCAAGACATGCAGCTGAAATTTTAGATCTTCTTTTTGTCTAAGTGTTGTACTGCGTCCTAGCTGCATTTCTTCTCCTCGAACATGTACAGTACTTCCCAGCCTTCCCAAATTAGCGCACAGAGTTCGCATGTCTCGCTGCTACCTTGTACATCTAGAACGTTGTTATAATGTTCATATGGTTTTATGTCGGATGGAATTTCCGACTTATCATCATTTGATTCTGGCTCCTCCTTTAATCGGTCTTGCGGCCAGCATGCTGCAAATATCTAATTTCCGACACATGCCACAAAGAGGCATTTGAGCTGCTGTCGTGGTACTGTACTTGTACAGATGCCGAAAATATTTAGTCGAAACATGCTGCCTCGATCTATCTTGCGTTTTAGATGGCTTTCTGATCCCAGGATTATGGAGCTTACGATGAGAGAGAAACATTATTCTCTTACAGCCTGCTCTCAAGAGAGGTTATTACATCTAACCATGTCGTTAATCAGCACGCCGCATGCGTCAACTTTTAGCAAGAGGGTTCCCCTTTCGCCTAGCCGAGGGTCCGAAATCTATCACTGTAAATTTATAATCTCTTCGCCTACTGTACGAAGTAGCTAGAACTTATCCCTAGGCATTATTACGACACAAAGTAAATGTTAATAGCGCTTAGGGCTCCTATCTTAAGTAGGTTACATGCTATTATAGATAAAGATAGTCGAATTAGGTACAGTTAGCCGAATTCCTTCCCTTTTGGACGGTTCGTGCAGTAGATGACGCAAGAACGGGAACGGGCCGCACCTCGTATGATAACGTGAGGTGTTCGCTAGAGAAGTTCCACATGCACTGTACGCTTGCAGGTGATAAGCTTACATTCTCCCTGGAGTCTGATTTTATAAGAGTAAGAGAAGCCTACCGCAGCCACTGTTGGCAGTTGATAGAGAGTCGAGCCCTCTCTTTCTAAAGTACCATCATACCGTGGAAATTCTCCTCTCTAAACACCCCTTAAAATGCTTTTTGATCCCTTTACAAAAGCTATAGATATCGTCTTCAACCCGTCTCAATGGCACGTCTCGCCAAACCGTCCCATCAGCCCAATGCCATGGTTCCTACCTCTCACTATAAGCGTCTTCATAGCCTCTAGTATCGTATCCCGCAAGAACCGCATCTATGTCTTCGTTCCGCTTCTCACCGTCATCCTTAGCCAGACACGGGTAGCATCCATAGGCAACACAGCCCAGGACTTCGGACGTCTCTTACTCGTTTTCGGTTTCTTATTGAAATTCATCGACTTTGGACTGTTGTGTAAGGACGGAGAGATATACAAATTGAAAGACCGGACAGGTCATGGCCCGGCAAGGAGTCACGAGAGATCAGCTATGAAAGGAGAATCGCCAGCAACGAAGACATCATTTTGGCGCCTACTCACAACCAGCCTCGAATTCTGGCTCGTGACACTTCGAGGTATAGGCTGGAACTTTGAAGTCGGAGGCATCCCTCCCTGCCCAGCACAATCTCGTCGCCGTTTCCTCATCCGTACCCTCCTTCGCATTATCCTATCCTACCTCGCCTACGATCTCACTAAACACCTCAGCACCTCCCTCTTCCCAACGTACATCCACCACGACCCTCCCCGTCCTTCATTCTTCTCCCTCCCGTTCCTAACCCAAGTAACGCTAACATGGCTCCACCAACTTGAAAGCTTCTGCGCAATCAACATCCCATACCAACTAGGAGCTCTCATAGCCGTGGGCACAGGCATGCAGAAGCAAGATGCATGGCCGCCTTTGTTTGGGAATTTGTCGGATGCGTACCTAGTTAGTAAAGCGTGGGGAAGAACATGGCATCAGCTCCTTCGTCGAAACTTTGGGTTCCTAACTCCACACATCCAATCCCTCCTTAATATTACCTCCCGATCCGGGAAACGAATAATCAGCCTTGTATGTTCATTTATTCTTTCCGGCCTCTATCACTGGGTGCCGACACTTAATCTCCCCTATACTCCGAGTGCGAAGGGAATGTTCTGGTATTTCGTCATGCAGGCACCTATTATTAGGATTGAGGATTATGTTGTCGATTGGGGAAGAGCTCGTGATTTGAAAGGAGGAGGTTGGAGGGTTGTAGGGTATATTTGGACGTTCGCTTGGATATCCTTCAGTATGCGGTATGCGGCTGGGTACCAGTTTGAGAGTGGCCCATTGAGTGTGCATGAGCCAGTAAAGTATAGTGTCGTTGATTGGGTGATGGACAGGGTGATGAAGTAACATGGGATGGAGGACGATCCCAATACCAGTATACATAAAAAAGGACAGGAACTTTTCGTGGTAACTTGGGTACCTAATACGGAATCGTGCGCAATTCTATTAATCTATGAGATTAGGATCGCGAGCCTTCTAGATATGCAGCTCGAGGCGGTCATCTGGGCGTTTTGGCTTCTTCTAATTGCTTTACTATTAAATTCTATGATAGCGGGAACAAAAACAATTGGATGCACTTGCTTAATACACAGAAAATAGATCTAATAGCACCTCTATGCCTCCTTACTTCCCTGGACTCACTTGCTCAGCCTAGCCCAGGTCTGCCCACCCACAGCTCAAGCTAAAGTAGCAACAGCTCAGTTACACAGAAGAGAATGGAAAAGTGCTTAGGTTAATATTCTAATGTTTAATTGCCTGCTTTTATAAGATATTATTTTAAGTAGTTCTTTATCTAAGTAGTCTACTTATTTTGGGGAGGATTTAGAAGGACAGTGGAGTTGGGGAGGATGCGGAAGCTAGGGGGGTGAACATAAAAGTTGGGCTACCAACTCCAGCTTCCCTAGAGAGTTACGACAGAGAGCGTCTAAGGATCCCCAAATAACAAGATAAGGTTCCGCAAGAAGTCCTAGCAGCATTTGGATAAGTAGTTAGATCTAATTCTGTAGAAGTTAGCGATAGTATCTTGAGACAAGGGAGCGTCACTCTGTGGAAAAGACAAGAAGTATCCTTTGATATCTAGGTCATAAATAAGAGAAGAATATTGAATTCTATTACTAATTTAAGAATTTATATTTCTACTACCTGCAATTTGTCTCGACACTTGATGTCAAGTACTATAGTAACTACAACTATACTTACTTTCCCACTCGAATCCGTAACGTGATTCCTATTTCTCTCTCTACTTAGGTTGTCCATAGTACTTCTCATTCTGGTCTACCATGGCAACTGACCACCGTCATGTCATAAGAACTGGGCATTGGTCTTCTCTTTAGTGGCTTCATCGATCTGTCAAGATATTAGGGACATTGCATTCGTTTCATCTTTCTTATTTGCTATTTTCTAGAGTGCTGTTTGGTACGTACAACTTGCTTGATTCCAAGGGCGCTCTTCTCAATGGCAGAGGCTTTAGTCCCCTTAGATCAATACCCAATCTCGCAAACTCTTCCATAGCCGAGTTGCCCATGTCGGTAGGATATTCATCCTTTCTTGCCGATCTGAGCGTGTTTACACAGTGTAGGCGGAGAAGGCATTCCCAAATATGGTGCAGTACAAGGTCCATGAGAAGATTAATGATGTTTTGGCCCAGCTTATTGCCTGCCACCGATTTGAATATTCTCAACAGGAAGGACACTGCCCCGCCCTTGAAGAACCAGATGACTTTCTCTCTGTGATCGAGGAATTTACAATTAAGTTGAGTAAGGATTCTATTTTCTATAATAAAACGTGGTATATAGCATAACAAGCTTTTAAAATTACATTTCCAACTCTAGCTTTGTCTTTGCTATATATTTGGTGAATCTTACTACTAATTGTACTTAAACTATTTTTAAAGATTTATTATTATTTAAGGGGTTTCTTTTTTTTTAAATTAGGAATATGTAGGTAGTTAAATAATTAATAAAAACGTAATAATACCCAAAGACTAGTTCTAGTATTCGCTAGGAAAGTAATATATTATAGGTAGCTTCTTATTTTACCTTGTCGTCTAGAAATAGAAGTATAGAAAATAAGGTTTTATATACTACTTTTATCAATATAAAGCTTAAGCACGCTATAGTATAGCTTATGTTTTTGCCTTAGAGGGGAAATATAAGCGAGGTACGAATGCCCACTTCATAAATTTTCGGAGAGTACGGAAAGTACGGAAGTACGATAGCTAAGCAGTGTGCGTAGTACGGCTTATGTTTTCACCTAGAGTGGAAACCAAACCGGTCTGTAAAACCTTAGGATGGCTTGCGTTTTCACTCTAATTACAATTACTCCGTGAGGAAAGCCAAGCGACGTATGGCTTATGTTTTTGCCTTAGAGCGGAAAGCTAAGCGATGTGCGAAAATCCTACGATCGCCCCGCCGCTCCACGCACGCGGAACTATTACAGAGCAGGCGGCCGCGTATATAAATCTCTTCAGGGGTAGCGAGTGGCGGCCACCAAGCACCCATGGGCAATGGCCCCATATTCAGAGAAGGGATACTGTACTACTGTACGAAAGGTACAGTAGTAGTATCTCCGTGATTAAAGTCCGAACCTATGCATCAAATTCAACTTCTGCATACATTGCTCTAGGGGATTAGCTTGCTAACAATAGACATTCCATCTTGTCTTACCAAGAAGTGAATAGTATAATAAAGCCCTCTTTCTCCCTCAATCTTAGAATCCCAACAGTCAAATCAGTCTTCAATTCCTTCATCATTCTCATCCTCAACACAAAATACTATTCAGCCCAAATCTCTTGTTATCAATTCACTATGTCTTCATATACTGCAGTACATCAATCCCCCAATGGACCTGGTGATGCCCGACCAACCGCCCAACAGATTGTCCAAAATGAGGGCATTAAAGGGAAATGGGCCGATAAAACTATCCTCATCACTGGCTGTTCTTCCGGCCTTGGTGTCGAAACTGCTCGAGCTCTCGCCACAACTGGCGCGACACTTTATCTCACTGTTCGAGATGTGGCAAAGGCAAAATCTGCCCTTGGTAGCCTGCTTGACCTTGATCGTGTTCATCTTTTGACGCTCGACCTTACCTCTCTAGAGAGTGTTCGCGCCTGTGCTTCAGACTTCCTCTCAAAATCAAAGTCACTCAACATCCTGATCGAAAATGCTGGGGTTATGACAACTCCCGAAGGCCGTACAAAGGACGGCTTTGAAACCCAGTTGGGTATCAATCATCTCGCCCACCTTCTCCTCTTCCTCCTTCTAAAGCCAACTCTTCTGGCATCATCAACGCCCGGATTCGCTTCTCGCGTGGTTATACTCTCTTCAGTAGCTCATAGGATCTCTGAGGTCAATTTTGAAAATATCAATATGGACGGAGAGTATGAGCCGTGGAAGGCATATGGACAGAGCAAGACAGCAAGTCTTTGGGCAGCTAACCAAATTGAGCGCAAGTATGGCTCTAGTGGCCTGCACGCCTTCAGTCTCCACCCTGGTTCCATCAATACCGAATTGTCACGACATATCCCGGCCGCCCAGATGGCAGGATATGCAGAGGACAAGACTTTTGCCAAATTGATGAAGAGTGCGGAACAGGGTGCTGCAACAACTGTGTGGGCTGCAGTAGCAAAGGAGCTTGAGGGTACTGGGGGGAAATATTTGGAAGATTGTCAAATTTCCAAACCGTACGAATCATCTGCAGGGCAGTGGGGTCCTGGTCATGCATCTTGGGCCTACGATGGTGAGAAAGAGGCCAAAATGTGGACTATGTCTTTGGAGCTTCTCGGTGTCCTAGATGAATTCTAGATAACTGTTAGGAACTGACTGACGTGGGTGTGAATTGAATTGATTCTGTCTATCTATCTGTGGGAAGACTTGAATACAAGTTATTATATGCCTTGAATGCCTGTGACCAGTGCCCTACAAGGAAGTAGTACATCATTGTGTTGCCAATCAAAACAGAAGCTCTATCTAGCCCTTATCTTACCCTGATATGGACAATAAGGAAAAGAAAATGAATAGTACTTGCATATCCCCTAAGTAAACAGAAATAGAACGGAATATTATTCGACCAAATTAAACCTTAGCAGAACTATACACATGCTTTGATCTATATCTTAGAGCACAAATAGAGAATTAGTAATTAAAGAGGAGCCAACTATATCTAAGCTCTACTAAACCCTAAGCCTACTTTAGCTTTATAATTATAATTTTTAAGAAGAAGCAAAAGCTTCTACCTTAGTCTACCTCTCTCTCTCTCTATATATATATGTATATGCATATAATAAAAGAAATTAATACCTAAACTTACTATTAGCTATACGCCCTGGTCTTGTGTGTAGGACGAAGAAGCGGGGTCAGAAAAGCAAGAATAGAAGAAGAGAAAGGAAGAGCCCAAAGCTGAAGCTATATACAAGGCAGGAGCACTATTACTAGTGTGATCCCGTGACATCGTGCTTCGTAAAGCTCTGTATCTCAAGCTGATCTCCTTGCTGCCGCTCGTCAGATCCAGTTTCTTGCTCTATGACCTTTTGATGCTATTCGGTGGTACACTCTCACAAGAGTATGCGGACAATTTCTTCAGGAATCCATAGTACTAACCGATTATGGCATTATAATGTCTTTTTACTGATCAATCACTATAGTAACTAGTGGCTAATGGTTTCTAGGTTGGTGGCTCTACTGAAGGAGCTTCCATTGCAATCGCTAAGAAAGCCTCCCCGACTCAAGATCATAGCTCAAGATCAGGCTAAAGGCAATACGAATCCTGTGGAAGGACCCGATGTTTTCCTGGTACGGTTGGTCCTTCATGACTGGCCAGATGATGATGCTGTTCGAATACTAAGGAATCTTGCGCTGAGAATGATGGCGAAGACAAGGTTGATAATTTGTGAGACTGTCGTGCCTGAATCTGGCGTGTTCCATCCACTACGAGAGAAATATATTGTGGTAATGGATATGAGTAGGTTATCGTATGTTTAATTCTTTAGAGCGAACATTGAGTAAGTGGAAAAGCTCAATGAAAGAGCGGACCCAATGTTGAGGTTTGCTCGAGTAGAAACACCCGTTGGTAGTAACCTGTTAGTGATAGAGACTGTACAGGAAATTGGTGGTGAGAGTTCGTCAGAATTTTCGTAATAATATATATACACACAAGAATTTGTCTAGTTTTCAATAGGCTTATATAAAAAACGTATGAGTTTGATCTTAGCCAAACTCTAGCGTTTGAATTTTGGCCCTATTTCACACGACCACCTTCTGCAAAAATCTCGAATATTAGAGAGGCACGTTCTTGCTTAGAAACTCAGACAAAAATCATTCAGTATTTTTCGATTATGACATCCGGGGTTATATATTCTCTCGACATCCAATTTTTGCATAACACTCATGGCTACGGCAAACCAAAGTCCACATTTCCACCGATTCGCAGACTACTCACTCCACAACAACAAACTCCTTCAGAGCTTTTACCAAAGCAGGCTCATTTCTCGGGACAAACTTTACCTTATATCTTTCTGGCATAGCTACCAAACTTGTTGGGTCCGAATTCCCACTTATCGGATGGTGATCAACATCATCAACCTTCTCAATCTTGAAGGAGTTGATTAAGCGAATGAAGGTAAGGTAGAGTTCTCGATTTGCAAGCAGTGAGCCCGCACACATTCGATATCCTATCCCGTATGTGAACATAGGTGCATCAGGCTGCTCAATCCAACGCTCAGGACGGAATTCCTCGGGTGATTCCCACACCGCTTCGTCTGGAATTGCTGTTAGTTTATGACTAAATAGAGCAATGTGCGAGAGATGTGAAGAATTTAACTTACCCATATTACAAGCCCAGGCATTGAGAAATATAACGGTTCCATTTGGTATCAACACACCATTGTATGTAACATCCTTGACCGAAGCACGTGGTAACGCAAGACGCAGAACAGTGTAATATCGTAGACATTCGCGAACAAGAGCGACAATGTACTGACATTTTTGGTCGTCGAGCGCATCGCAGAGAGGTTTATCATCTCCAAAGTATTCCTGAATTTTCTTATGCGCTGTTTGTTGAATGTCCGGCCGTTGTGCTAATAAAGCAATACTCCAAGCGACTAAGGTTGTGATTGTGTCGAGACCACCAGAAAGCATAGTGAGACTGATCGATGTCAGTTCCTCCTTATTAAGCTTGGTTTCATCGTCAAGAATCACGTTAGCCTGGATACATGGTTTATGCGTTCCTTTAGCCATCCGATCATCGAGGTCTTGGTTAAGTTGTCTGAGGTAGACGTCTCGACGGTCTCGCATCTCTCTTGCTCTGGCGGAGCCTAGATTAAAAGGATTGATTCGGAGAAGTGGAATATAATCCTGCAGATTTCCTGTAGTGCTGCGGAATCGACTGACTTCTTCCTCAACATGCGTGATCTCAGCGAAGAGTTTATCTTCTTGTGAATCCATCCGAACGCCCCAATTTAAAGTAAGTGCAAGACTTAGACTGAGACGCTGAATCATTGGCATAGGGTCCACGGCTGTCTTGCCAGCGTTTCCGTAGTTCAAGAGCTCGCTGCAAAAGTCTTTTGTTTCAATATCTAAATGTGGAACATAAGACTGTACTGATGGTCTGTTTAGAGCCGAAGCAGCCCCCTTCCTGCGTTTCTTGAGAGATTCACTATATGGAGACGTGCCAATGGTTGTTCCAGCTGTGTCGGAGAGAATCTGAGGTAAGGTTAGCGATAATATCGGCTTATAGACTGGAGACTACATACCTTATGGAAGGTATAGAATTCAGGTCTAGAGCTCAGAGCTTGTGCATTTTGGCCAAATATAGTCTTGGCAGCTGCGGCTGTATTGACCACAACTATCGGAATATTTCCCAACTGTATCTGATAGACACCACCATACTTCCTTGCCCAGCTACGGTACGTTTCAGCTGCATTCGTGCGAATCTGCCACAGGTTTCCGATCAGAGGCAGACCGGCTGGACCATCGAGATTAGGAATTCGAGCTCCTTTGCGTACGAATTCATTGACTATGATATACAATAKGGGCACGAAGAAGACACTAATTGCGAGTGACTGTAAAGGATGTTCAATGAAACTTGTCTGGATAAACTGAGTGGCACTGCTGAGAGCCATCGTTGGAAATAGAGGAACGAGGATTGCAGAAGAGGGACCAAGAGAGTTTGTCTTGACTTGAGTGACAACGAAGGCACTTAAATGGGATTTGGCAACTACCAGTTGATCAGTAGATATTTCAAATGAACTATTGCGAAGTGAAGCATCATGCAACGCTAGTCAATCCCCAATGTGAATTGCCGACCGCGACGATTAGTTCCTTCAGTTCCGTGGTGGACCAGACCTGTTTGCTTGTCTTGGTCTATCTGAATCCATTGCGGGGCAGCGTTCTAAGGCGAAGTGCGGGGTGGGATTGACTTTGTCCCACACCACTAGCTACCATACAGCAGAGTAAGTTCGGCTAGCGGAATGCGGAATGCGGAATGTCTTTTCCGTTTACACCGTTTGGGTCAATAGGATCTCGTCTTATCAAGAGTTTAGAGAAGTATATACAACTGCCACGATTTTTATGGGGACAGAAAAGTGTCAAATAAAATGACAAGATTAAACATTAGGTACCATTTTCAATATCATCGTTTCACTTCCAAAAGTGCAATAAGCGATCATAGTACTTGTACACTTCTAATAGATCCGAGCCTGAAATGTACTTAGACGAACTAAATATACCAAATAATACAACTCTAGTAACTACTTAAATGTATGTACCTCGTTTTGTCTACTCGTAGGTCTTCTAAATGACATCCTAATAACCACTTTGAAACAAGAATGTGGAGTTCCCCAGACCCCGGAAAGTTTTCCGCTGTAAGAAAGATGCCGACCCCCAGATTCCTTAAGCGAGCAAAGCACCCTGCATTGCATTACTTTGCGGCCCTCGGGTTTTGTGAACGAGTTTTCGCGTCAAGAACATAGCGTCAGTCCTCAAATACCAATTAAAAAGTTGTTTATAAGGGCAATTTCATCTTTATCCGATATTGAAAACCTTCCACAAGTAGTAGTAACAATGTCCCAGAATAAAGCTGTTGTGTATTCAGAGCCAGGTACGGCGAAGACAGCTGTCGAAATCCTAGAGATGCCAAAGCCCCAAACAGGTCAAATTTTAGTGAAATTGTACGTCCCTTGATTTACCTTTTTGGACCGAATTGACGTATGATCGAAGGACGCATTCGGGTGTTTGCCATTCAGATTTGGCTGTGTGCACTCAATCATGGCCCATATTGCCTTTCCCAACCTTGAAAGGTATTCATACTCTTTTATTGGATGTTTAGAAGTTTTAAAGTTTACATCAAATTGCTAACATGAGTCTGTAGGTCAGGTCGGTGGACATGAAGGAGTTGGTGTTGTTGTCGAGCATGGTCCGAATGTCTCGTCGCCTCCAATAGGGAGCCGTGTTGGAATCAAATGGCTTGCAGATGTTTGCGGTAGCTGTGGTACGTCGCTGTGCCTCAAACCATTCAAGTATACCTCACTGCATAAGACGACTGCTAAATGTATTTGTATATTAGATGCATGTTTGGAAGGCGACGATAATACCTGCACAGAGCAGAAAATCTCAGGGTATTATACACCAGGTACCTTCCAGCAATATGTTGCGACATCCGCCCACTACGTTACTCCGATCCCCGACGGAGTAGATTCTGCAGAAGCAGCTCCTATTCTATGCGCTGGTCTTACAGTATACTCTGCACTCAAGAAGTCCAATACTTTACCTGGAGACTGGATAGTAATCAGTGGTGCTGGTGGAGGACTCGGTCACCTTGCTGTGCAGTATGCATCACGCGTGATGGGACTTCGAGTAATTGCCATAGATCACGACTCGAAAGGTGATTTGATAAAATCTTGTGGAGCTGAGACATTCCTTGATTTCACAAAATACACGAATGCCGAACTTGAGGCCACGGTCAAAAAGATCGCCAATAATGGTCGTGGTGCGAATGCTGTATTGGTTGTTAATGCCGCTAACAAGTCATACGAACAAGCTTTGCTATTTTTGAAACCTTTAGGAACTTTGGTCTGCGTTGGTATGCCGGAAGGAGTGGCTGTTCCAATCCAAACTGCATTTCCTGGGCGAATCACAAATCAGCAGTTCAAGATTGTGGGTAAGTGCATCAAAAGGTTCAGAATTAAAAGAAACAACGCTAAATATTTTCTTACTTTAGGATCCGCCATTGGGAATAGAAAGGAGGCTATTGAAGCATTGGGTTTTGTGGCAAGAGGTCTTGTTAAATGCCATTACACTGTAGATAAAATGGAGAATTTGACTGAAGTAAGCAAATTTCCACTTAAAAATCAGAATTAAGGATGACTGACATAATTGTGGTAGATCTTTAATCGTTTGAGTGCCGGAGAAATCCAAGGAAGAGTTGTCATAGACTTATCTTGAAGAGCTTATATAGTTTTTGGGCTGGTCTTCAATTGATATTCTTTATACAATATTTTACAAAGCTTGAGATCTATGGGTCGCTATCTCATGACTTGTGGCTGCTGCTCCAGTTTGTTAGCAATCAATTATGCCAGTCATGAAGAGTTACGAAATCAGTACTGTACATATTTCAAGCTTGCTTTCATTAACCCCAACTGTCCTAAGAAAGAACTTACAGTGGATTTCAGTTAAAAGAACGTGCAAACCAATTTGAGAACAATATTTGGAAGCCACTTGTGACATAATATTGCTCCTTATTTTATGATTCCGAATCGCGTTTCTCCTGTAAAACAAATTTCCTGGTAACTTAACTACATAGTGCTAATCTGATCAGATGACGGTTATGTTCGAGTCTTCAAATACCTGCACAACTTCTATGAAGAAATTATAAGTTTCTACGAGTGACTCAAAGATCCACAGAAAAGCACCCAACCAAATTCTGAAACCTCTTGACTTTTCTTACTTGTTTGTTAACACTTCGGTATGGTATCGGAACGACGGAAGCGAGGACTTTCTTGCGCTCTTAAGCGAGGGAGAGAGACCTCGAGCGGTAATATTCCGAAGTCCATACAATATCATTCCGAGAAGGATTAGATACCAAGCAAGGATTTACTATGCATTCATTGACTTGTAATACCAGGATCCTGAAGATACTGAAAGCAACTCAATCTTCTATTACTTTCACTTCAATCCTCTTATTCGCAAATATTCAACCAGAACCTAACATTTCCTCTCAAAATATTTCTCTTACTACGAATCTCTTCATTCCACAAAATGACTTCCGCAACCCTCGAATCTTGGCTGTCAATCTCACCCACATCCCAATTCTCACTCTCCAACATCCCCTTCGGAATAATCTCAACTCCCTCAAACAAAACACCACATCCAGCAATAGCAATAGGGGACTATGCACTCGATCTCACAGTCTTCGCCAAAGAAGATGGCTTCTCTATGCTACCCGACATCACCAAAGACCTCTCCGTCTTCTCTTCAAAATCGCTAAATGCCTTCGCAGCACTAGGCCGACCAACCCATCGAAAAGTACGAGAATATCTACAATCCATCTTCTTAAAAGAAACACCCCATCCATCGATTTTAAAAACAAATGAACAGCTTCAAAAGAAAGCTCTGATCCCTCTATCAGAAATCGAAAATCATTTACCGATGGAAATAGGCGATTATACAGATTTCTTCGCTGGTAAAAATCACGCTTTTAATGTTGGTGTTTTGTTTCGGGGACCAGAAAATGCTTTACAGCCGAATTATACACATCTACCAGTTGCGTATCATGGTCGTGCATCATCAGTCGTAGTATCAGGAACACCAATACGTCGACCATGGGGACAAATCCTACTCGATCCCAAAGCCGAACCAAAAACGCCCATATTCACTCCTTGCAAGCGTCTTGATATAGAACTAGAACTCGGCATGTTCGTTTGCAAAGGAAATAAACTTGGGGAACCAATTAATGTGAATTCTGCAGAGGAATGTATTTTCGGTTATGTACTTATGAATGATTGGTCTGCGAGAGATATACAGATGTGGGAATATGTTCCTTTGGGTCCTTTTAATGCTAAGAATTTTGGGACGACGGTTAGTGCTTGGGTTGTTTTAGCCGATGCTTTGAAGCCGTTTGAGGCCAGGGGGATGAGGAATGAGACGACTTTGCAGAGATATTTGGTCGAAGATAGGGTGGAAAATGCGTTGGATATTAGTCTTGAGATTGATATAACGAGTGAGTACTTTGCAACAAATTTATCTATTGTGTTGGGATAGAATCAAAAAGCTGACGAGATTTTAGCATCAACTGGCAATAAAACAACAATCAGTAAAACGAACGCAACAAATCTACTCTGGTCATGGCCACAGATGTTGGCTCATCACTCGGTCTCGGGATGTCCTATGCGCACTGGCGATCTCCTTGGTTCCGGAACAATTAGTGGAACAGAACCGGGCACCCAGGGAAGCTTGTTGGAACAAATTCAAGGCGGAAAGGTACCTCTCAAGTTGGAAGGAAATGAAGAAAGACGTTTCTTGGAAGATGGAGATACAATCACTATTCGTGGATGGTCGGGTAAGGAAGGAGGATTGATAGGCTTTGGAGAATGTTCTGGTCTTATTGAGCCGGCATTGAAATTGTAGAACATTTCATCATCTATGAACTCATATCTCCATATAATGCGAATTTAAGCAAGGGATTTTGTAGACAGGTTAAACAGGGATATAAAGTAGTGTATAACCCCGATTTATCGAATGGTTTAGAAGTCCTTATACGGATCCTTAGCGATACAGTTCATAAATAAATCCTAACTTCCAAATCAGAAAATAATCTTTTCCCCACCAAAATCCCCACAACACAATCAAACAACACAATCAACCCATCACACTCTCAAAATAAACCATCATAACCCCCTGATGAACACCCTTAGCAAACACCTTCAAAGCCCCATGAGCCTCACACTCCTCATCATAATATTTCATATCCTCCAAACTCTCAAAAACCGAAAACACAGCAACCGTATAACCCTGAGCTCTCTGATCCGCGAAAGCAGGTCCTGCTGTTACGGATTTGATATATGGTTTTCCGTCCTTGAAAATAGGAGTTTACGTTAGTTTGATTGTTCTTCCTTGCGGTTTTTATATGTAATTTGGCGATTGATTGAATTGATGAGATTGGATATGTACCTTTTTAGCAGTCTCCGGCATCTTCTTGTAAATCTCAAGAAGTTTTGCTTGATCTGCCGGGTCTGGGATCTTGAAAAGCGTGATCCGATTTATGGGTTTAATCGACATTTTAAAACAGTTTGTAAATAAAAGAAATTGTAGAAAAGTGAGGCGGATTGTCGTGTTGCTGAACAAGAAAACAAAATATTGATGGTGAAACAATAAAGGACCCCTGACGAGACTAATATAAATAGTTGCTTTGCATACAGTACCTTACCTACTTAAGAGTAGAGGAGAGTAAATTAAACTTTTTGTGGCGAAAATTAGTTGGAATTCCGCGATTTCCGTCTTTCTTGCATGTGATTCTGGGCATGATCATGATGTTCCGCATTCCGAAACTTTGAGCAAAGCAAATGGAAGTAAAGAAGGAAACTCTGGTGTTAGGTTGGGATATCAGTCATGTGAAATGTATAGGAGGAGCTCTGTCATACAATCTTGTAGATAAAATGTTAGAGTTAGCAAAGTATAGGACTTTAGTCGATGTTCATGTCTTCTTTCACAAGAGGAAATTGCAGCAATTGCTATAGTGTGAATAATAGCCATTTCATGTTTACTTGGGATTTCTCATATGTAACTAAAGTAACACAGACTATATGCATATTCTTGCCATTTTTATCGTACAACCCCCCTATGATGAACAGATTATTTCATAACTAAAGTATCATATTCTCCAGAAGCTCAGTTGGTCATAACGAGCCCATCTCACATCAACCCCTCAAAAAGCCTCGAAACCTCATCCCCATTCTCCAACGGAAAAGGTTCCAACCACTGCTCATATCCAGCCTGTGTTTCCTGAATATCAAATCCCGATTCTGGACGTGGAGCAGTCTGTCCAAAAGCTTCAAAGAAGCTTGTCAAGTCGCTGCTCATTTGTGACATATCCGGTATAGAGATTGAAGGTGCAGACATCATGTCATCAACCTGCTCTGAAGACCACATAGCAGTATTAGAACTACTTAGAGTTTCGTCAAGAGGTAAAGTGACTGTTTGGTTGGGTGTGGCTATGATTTTTAATGATGTTGGGTTGACTGTGTGTGCTGGAGTACTGCTGTTACCACGAGGTACAGTATTCTGAAAATTCGCATCGTCGACCCCAGGTATAGGTTTATCAATAGCAGCAAGTCCCAAACGGGGAGCAACATACTTCAATTTCCGAACACTCTTCCACAGCCTCTTTGAAACCGCAGACCTCGTAGAAAAATTCTTAACAAGATCTAAAGCCTCGTAAAATTCCTTGCGACATGTATGACTGAATTCGGCTGGTGCGTGACATACTGCTAGAAAGATGGCAGCTAATGCGGAAACGAGAAAATAGTTAAAGGCGTTTTGTTGCATGCGGTAGATGTCTGTGGTTTTGTTTAGGTCGACTAATACCCGGATGGTGTCTTTGGCTATATCTGTTACAAGATGTGCTCCTTCTAGATTTTTCATGGCTTCGGTTGCGGATAGAACGTATTGGCGATGGATTAATGTTCGCATTTGATTTCCTCGAGCGTAAAGTAGTACTCGAAGTCTTTGAATCACAGGAGGTCTGGTGCCTGAAGAAAACTCGCTGTGGGGATTTGTGATCTGGAGATTGGGTGGTATTGATTTCACCCACTGTTGTATCTGGAAATCCAAATATGAAATGGTTTCGTTGTCGACTCCTTTTGCTTTGTTGCCATGGCTAGCTATGGCTTGCCAGACCTTGGAACATATCCTGCCATAAGCGACGAGACATTCAAGATATGGAACGGATGCGCCCTGAAAAGGAAGAGTCAGTCATATGATGCCGTGGTAGAAAGAACCAAAGACTTACTGGCGTTGGTAGTTGTGGATCAATATCGGCATCCTGAAGAGCAAAAGGCATGCCTGTTCCAAAACTCCATCGTCGATCAAGAACAAAAATACACCAAAAGAGTCTTATAGGCCAAGCTCTACTTTCTACGTTGGGGAACTTTTGGCACAAACTCTCTTTTAAATGCAAACCCATTTCCAGAGCCATCCTGGAAGCGAAACCAATAGTCCTCCAAGCCAGAACTTCCTCATCGCCATGGAAGTAAAATACACTCTGACGATGTTAGCTTTAATAATCTCGACCGGCATGATGATTTGTTAAAGTGGAAACTGTACCGAAATAGTCAAAATCTGCAGTTCTCTGAAGTCTATTTCAACGTCTCGAGCACTGCGACCAATTTCATACTCAACGCTGTCAACTAGCTGTTGTCCCAAGACACTTTGACCCAGGCCTTCAAGAATAAGTGCTGTAGCAATCATCACTTTCATCAATCTAAGATCTTTATTGTCGAATTTTGGACCTCGTTCCTTGTTATTGTTTGACGGGTCACGATTAGTGGTATCTTCGATTCCGTCGTCACAAACGAGATGAGCCCGTTTAGAAAACTCATCCACATCAATCAGGGGATAAATTTCACCAACTTCTTCTTTGTACACTTGGAGAAGTCGCAATTTTTCTGCTAGTGGAATTGAATAAAATGGATCTGATGATCTGTGCTGAATCTCTTGAGGGTCTGGAGTGTTGCAACGAGTTGGTGACGAGCTCTCATCCAACGGGGTTTCTTCAGGTAAATCTGTTTGCAATCCCATACTAGTCAGTGTAGAATTCGCAACATGAAATCCGAATGCGGTGCTTGTAGGTCCAAGATACTGTGGCCGTTTTGGATTTTTGGGTAAGCTCTCAGGAGAGCTGTGCGTTGCTGTATTCGATTTCTGGGACGCATTCATAGACTGATCCGGATGCTCGACGGCTGTAGAATGAGGCATTTGACTCTGAATCTGCTTCATATTTACCAATAAATGGTCGACCTGCTCTTGAAGTGAGCTGATATTGTTTTCAATCTTGCTGAATCGTGTGCTTCTTCAACTATCAGTATTTATTGTACCTAATTGTACAAGAGACGGATATACTTACCGACTTTGTTGGCTCTCGTTCTCTGTGCTGCACCGAGCATAATTACATGGAATATCATACCTCTCGCAACGTCGACATACAACATCACCGCTGCATTTAATTTTCCGCTTCTTGCATTCGTTACAAGCAACAGCGGTATACTTCTCACGCCTTTGGCGTGGTTGAAAGTGAGCCTCAGACTCATGATGAGGCCTCTTCCCGGGACTCGACTCTTTCGTTATCGTAGCATTATCGTTAGACATGATCTGACCTGCGCTATGTTAGGTATTTGGGTATTCGACAAAGCCAATCTCTAAGTACGACGCTTTGGGTCCGATATGTTGTTTGCATGCGGTCCAATTCCATGTTTTCCCCTTTCCCCGCACTACTACGGAACGCCATAGGGAGTTGTTGGCCCAAAATCTATTTTTTGTCTTTTTTCCTTACTAGCACCAACTTCCCCGGAATTTCCGTACCCGCCGGTACCACCGGCGACTGCGACTGCCGAGACCCAAGTCCCCTATCCTTCTCGCTTACAGTACAGGGGCATTTTATTCCACTTTCAAAATACGAGAGCTTCTACGAACTATGCCAGAGCGATGTTTAGAAGTGATTTTAGTTGATGGGTGGCACACAAAACACTAAGGATCTTTATAAAAGCAGCATTACCTCGTATTTTGCATGCACAGGTATTGAAGTGTAGATTATTTGGCCACAGGCCAGAGTGGCTGCAGAAGGCCAGCTCTTGACCAAAGCTGCTGGCTGGCATTAGAACTCGCCTCCGGGACCTGGTTACCATAATAAAGCGGAGGCGATTCTTGAAACGTGACGATGCAGGTGCTGGGGTAACTTTTTTTTTAGAGCGGACAGTTGCTACAAATAGAATTGAAAGATGAAGATATCCTAAAGCATATACTATCTGACCTGGCGAACTCTAGACGCCTATTCACTTGCTAGAGGATATCAACACGTTAAAGAGGGTAGCCTTGACCGTGTCTAATTCCTGCACAGCTTGAATCTCATCATCCATGCTCTCCAGAAATCTCTCTTTGTCCCACTTTGGTTGCCATCCAAGTTGATATGCATTTACGGGGACAAGTTCTCCACTAAGTCACTCATTAGATATTCATGCTTCTGTGGATGAAAGAAGGCACTTACGTAGAGGTGCACATAGCCCGCACGTACAATAGCGGAAACCCTAGATACTCTGCTGCCATCTCGTCGCTGGGCCAGATCTGTGCTTTAGGCTCCGCTACAAGCCCACGCGCATGTAAACCTTCGGCGAGACGCTCCATGATATCCCACCAAGGTGCTCTATGGGCCATTGCGAAGTAGTATCCCTTCTCGCCGCTGGGGATCGGCTCTTTCTGCAAGATTTTCTCCACAAGTAGAACATAAAGTGCTGTCAAGTCTGATATATGGGTTGCGGGTGGGCTCTATCAAAGTGTCAGTACATTAGTCTGGGACCATAAATGTCATCCTAGTTGAGTCTCGGGGTCATTATTCAACAGTCACCCAGCGCTGAATATCCGATTGTGTGGATCCCCTTTTTGCTTGAGAGCAAGGTGGAAAGATGAACTTACACCATCCTTATCAAATTTGTATACGATCTTGTGCATAATGCTAGTCCTGACGTATGCTGGGATGCTCACTGACAGCTTCCTCCACTCGCCACTGCCTCTCCCATCTATCGAACAATAAGCGCGGGATCAATCACTTATGGCAGCATGTGTGCCATTGTAGGGATACTCACAGACAGTTGGCACCACAACGTTGAAGCTCGTAACACCCTGTGCTTTGGCTAGTTCGGTAACAAGGATATTGGTCTTGTTAGAGAATTAGAAACCTCATTCCCATGGTGCAATGATTCGATAAGCTGGAATAACTTACCTCGCGAACGGGGTGAGATCCCTCTATCTGCTTCTCCTTCTCAAATATCGGATCGGTATCCCTAACCTCGCCATACGGCCAGCCACCGTCTACGGAAAAGAGGGTGGTTACCGATGACTGACTTGAGTTTAATGAGTTATCGGGTAAACAGATTCTAGATAGACTCACATGGACGAAATACGTCTCCTCTCCAGTGACTTTGCGACGCTGACTGAGGGCTTTGATAAGGTGAGATACCAGACGCGAATCCATAGCGCTTGCTGTATGAACAACAATATCAACTAAGACGTCGTGAGTCACTCAGTCTGATAGTTTTGATGTGTTAACGCACTCTCATTGTGAAGCACAGCTTCTATCACAGCCGTTTCGTTGCTGAGATCGACTTGAATCACATTGACGCCTAGCTTTGACAAGCGTTGGACCTGTTCTTCCGACCGAACTGTGGCGCTGATATTTGCCGCCTTGATCGGACTGTTTGTACGAGATATGAAGTCTGCAAGAATAGAACCTCCACTGTGATCATGTCAGCTTAGGACAGTTAGAAGGTTATCACGGGCATACATGTAGCCGGCGGCGCCAGTAATGAGGATATTCTGGCCCATGATGCTAGTTTGGGGACAAATCTGGCGTATTCGTAATCGGTGATTGCAAATTGATGGATTTAGGAAGGACGAAATGAATGGAAAACTTGGGAGAGAAAGGGTTTACCAACAATGAGGAGATCCTAATATATATGTTCTATACTACGTGAAAAGTCCCACTTACCTGCTAGATTTCTAAGCAAGTTTGCAACTACCACCGAACTTGAAGAAAAACAAGAGGGTCTATCTAGCTCAAAAGTATAGTTCTAGTGTCTTACGACTTCAAATTGTTGATAAGTGCTCTAAAGAGGATCATACTGATGGACATGGGTGGAGCACGCTAGACTTATTTCAGGGTTATTTGTGCGAGCTCGCTAGGCTCCACATGCTGAATATAAATTACCATAAGCTGTAAGATCATAGTATCTTCTTCCCAAAACATGGTATTATGTGCGAACTTCTACCTCGATCGTTCTACTTTTGTTTCACAGGATCTTCTCCATTTCAAATTTCCAACCTTGGGTCTGTTTGTTACCCTAGCTCTTCTTCTTGATACCGACGATTCATACGATGGGAGCGCTGAGTAAAGGATGCGGATCCTGCAAAAGAAGGAAGGTCAAATGTGATGAGACACATCCGCAGTGCACTCGCTGCTATAATGCGGGTATTGAATGCACCGGCTTCGTACCACGACTGAGATTTGTGGATGAGAAGCCCCGTATCCGACGTTCCATGGTAGTCTCTCACGCACAATCTCACGAATTCTCAACAATAACAAGGAGTTCTCACTTGGTATTTCATTCGAGTCGAATTCGCCAGCCTCAGGGCCTCAATCCTGCTCCTTTCTTAGCAGATACGTTACCTTTGACGGCATTCAAGGACGATATATTCATATCCTATCTATTTTCTAAGTTGTTTGAGGAAGAGTGTGAATATCCAGTGAATGCTGAAGGGGAAACTAGGTGTGGCTTACCGACAGATTGGATTTCAGAGCTAGTCAAGACTCCTCAAAAGCCGCGCCATAAGTCGTGGGATGCTTTGGCTGCGATTGTTTTTGGACAGGCTCACAACAGCTATTATGTGATAACGAACGCACTCGGACTGTACGGGCAAGCCTTGTCGGAGCTCCGCAATAAACTATCAAATCCTGATGATCGGCGTACTGAAAGTACGTTAGCGTCTATAACTGCTCTTTACAGGTATGAGGTAAGCCAAGTCACAGTCAGTGCAATGCAGAAAGGCATTGACGAATACAGATACTAGTGTCTAAGACAGAGAAAGGTTGGATGTTGCACGCAGATGGTCTTGGATGGCTTTTAAAGTGGAGAGGTCCATGGCAACAAAAGTCCAATTCTACGAAAAGCATCTTTCTAGAACATCGTATTATGCTGGTAAGAGATATCTCATTTCAACAAGTTTAAAATCTGACATAGTACAGGTCGCAAAGTCAATTATTTCTCGTGAGAGCACGTTTCTTCGTGATCCAATTTGGAAAACGGTTCCTTGGGAAGACGACCCAACATCAAAATTAGACATTGACTATCTGGTCGACATCGGGACAGATATTGCTGAATACATTGCTCAAATCAAGACATATGACAGTAGCAAGAGCAATCAGGAGCTTGAGTATTCTCAGCTCAGAACTCAGGTAGCTACTTCTCTCGAAGAGTTGAATAATTGGTGGCGCCAGTGGGAAGCGGAGCATGCGCAACTTGCTTCGGAGGTGACTTCACATCAGGCAACCAGCGAGCCACTCTTTCCCACACTTCTAGAATACGACACTATGTGGACAGCATTTACGATTTGTAATTACGACGCAATACGAATCTTGCTATTACAGTTATGGCACATGCTCCAGCTATTTCCCAGCTCAATCCAAACAACCGATCAAGATGTTGTTCTAGATATGCCAAATAGAACGGCTCTGCTTGGCATAACATCTGATACTAAAGGCCTCGCTTGTGAGATTCTGCGGTCTCTAAAATATGCCTATGGAAAGTCCCGACGCTTTATATGTTCATCCAGTTTTATGTTCCTTCAAGACGTAGCATACGGATGTTTTGATCAGGGTTCAAAAGAAGCTGTATGGGTTGCTGAACATGGTTGGGCTGAGGTTACAAAGTTTGATGATATTGAAGACGCGAACTTGTTAAGGAGACTGTTGCCGTTAGGCCGAATAAAAGCTGGAGATGTTAGGTTAGGTGCCAGTGGTAGAGCTGCTCTGGTTCTATGACACTGCGTAATGAAAGATTTTAAAGGTACATTCAATTCAAGACATTAACATTAAGTATAAAAGATTAAATGATTGAGCATGCATTTTCCTTGGCGTTACCTTCTGAACTTTGCTACGGAGTACTACTGTATTGTTGTCGTCAGCCCCAGTTCTTCACGTGTGTCATTTCTCCTTGCAGATCGAAAGAAGCACGAGAGAAATTAAGTCAGAGACCATTGTATTAGTATAAATCTCATTACCAAAATGTTAATATCAAAAAACCACCCACCAAAACTCCCCCGAGTACTTAACCCCAGCCAGCCCAGTTCCTAGAAACTAAGTAACTAAACTAAACCTCCCCCCTCTTCTCCCTCAACTTCTCCGAAGCACCCACCTTCCCCTGCAACTTCTTTGCCACGTTATTATGTAGAAACTTCTCCATATTCGGTACGAAACACGCTGCAATAATCAACAGAACACTAAAAGGGATCGTAGCATAGAAAACGATCTTGAAGCTTGAGACGTAGGTCTTTGTTACTGCGATACCGACTTTGGCTATTATTTCTGTGGTTATACCTGGAACGGCTGTAAAGGAGCCGGCTGTTATACCAGCGTAGAGGGCTGTTAGGGAGGAGGCTGGAAGACCTGCATCGAGAGCGGCAGGTGTTACGTAGGCGGGAAGATAATGTGCTACTTTGTTGGTGAGGATGGAGACGTAGAGCGCTTGAGCGACTGCTCCTCCTAGAGCACGGATGGAGCCGAGGACTCCCGTTGCGAGACCGATGTCTTGGGGTTCAATAACCAGGGTCACACCTGGGAAGGTAATGTTATCGACATAGCCGATGGCCCAGCAGCCGAGTACACCCAAGGCTATGAACGTTGCGTGATTTGAGGGCGAGAGGCTTATCAGAGAGGTTGTGAAAGCGAAGGCAAGGCAGGACATGATGATTGTTTGGTATTTGACCTTAGGGACGTAAGAAAGTGCTAGACCGCCGCAGATTTGGCCTAGCAGGATCCCGCCTCCTACTACCGATGATTGCCAGCCAATTGCTTTGACATTTGTTGTGTAAACTGTTCCTATGATTGTTGGCCAGAGGATTGTGAAGGAGTAGTAAACCATGGCGCCGATTGTTGCACAGGTGACGACGGCGACAAAGCCAACGTTCTTGAAGAGACGGGGTGGAATGAGTGGATGATGTCCTCTGCTCTGGAGCCAAGATTCTGGAGAATTTGTTAGGGACAAATTTGCAGCGGATCTAAATTAGAGGTTTCTTACCATAGACGCAAAGAGCAACTATACACAAACCACCAATAACGATAGTGCAGACCACATGAGCACTCTTCCAGGGATGCACAGTTCCTCCCCATGACAAGCCAATTAGAAAGAGGACAGTGCCGGCGCAGAAAAGGAGCATGCCAACAAAGTCTAGTTCCTTGAATTGCTGCCACTTTGACTTACCCTCAACGTGCAGTTGCTTGTAAGTTGGTGGGTGGTAGAGGAACTGGTAGAGAATGAGTGAAACCACCGAAAGAATAATTCCGAGGTAGTAAGACCACCGCCAGCCGGATGAGGTGTAGAGAATGAAAGAGCGAGCGATAATTGGACCAAAGACGGCAAATGGAAGGGATGAGACGAAGACCAGGGTCACGATTGGCCCCCTTTGTTTATTTGGGACGAGTTCTCCAAGAATGATTCCAAAACTCACTATAGGCAAACAGCGTCAGTATGCTGTAGCAAATGACGAAGAATGCTCGAAGAAATGGTAAATTCGACAAAGGTTAAGAAAGGGGAAAGACATACATTGACCGGTAGCCGCAAGTCCATTGCAGAGATTAGCTCCGATGAGCGTGTTAATGTTCTGAGCTGTGCAACCCACAATATTGCCAACGAGCCCTAGAAGGGTGGTGCCCATGACCATCCATTTGCGTCCGAAGATGTCAGAGAGACGTCCAACGAGCAAGAAACCGACAGCAGTTCCTAAAGTCCAGACTGTGGCTACCCAATTCAGATTTTCCGAGGGGCCAATATCCTCATTGATGAGTGTGAGAGTATTGGCTGGTAAAACCCATCCCAGATAAGCGCAGATACTCGCACAACATACAGCCTAAAGCACTTCGTTAGTATTTAAGAACTCTTTGATCTAAGTCAAAATGAAACATACCACTACAGTACCGATAAACTGTACACTTCTGAAATAACCCTTTGGCATTTCATCCAGGTCACCACCGAAGGCCTCAGCATCAACATAATCGACAGTTCCATCAGTATGTGTCTGCTGAACCGCATTCTTCTGCATTGTCGTAACACGATCAATGTCGTTGAGGTGCTCAGTTTGAGCCTCCATATCGTTCTTATTACCTGATTCCATTATCAACTTTTGATATATACTCTAGAACCTTTGAAA
This sequence comes from Pezicula radicicola, assembly GCA_003008705.1. NCBI lineage: Eukaryota > Fungi > Ascomycota > Leotiomycetes > Helotiales > Dermateaceae > Pezicula > Pezicula radicicola. The sequence goes on along the minus strand of PDUO01000044.1, from coordinate 128,900 downwards.
GCTGAATTGATCTGCGTCCAAATATGGGGATGGACGCATGCGCGCCTATATAGAGGCAAAGCTTGAGTATAATGGGTATAGTCCGTTTCGATGGATGCGACGAACACACTACGGGGGTGGTGGTTGTCGGATGTGGGCCGCAAGAACTGCACGTGGAAAAGTGCTTCCAGAGCTCGCTAGATCTGGATTTCCACCGGGACCTAGATCTGGCGGGAAATGCCCAGATTCAAGCACCAATAGCAGCAATCTAAAGTGATTGGTTGGATCATCAGGGCAAGGTCGTAAGTAAGGGGTCGAAAGACGGGCAACATGGACCATTTGTGGAGTGGGGAAAGGACCCCGGATTATTCTGGAGGAACTTGGGGTTTAGTTATTGAGACGTGGGGTAAGATGATGGAGCCGGTGGCTTGCTCGGAAAAAGACATCCAGCCGTGAGACTTAAACTAGAGAAGGTGGCTGAACGCCTCCTAACGTCTTGGAACCATGGATATTGAGTTTCTACTCGAAAGCTTCTCCACGAACGCGTATCTGGAATTTATTAGCAATCGCTGTAATAATGTAGAGAAAGATATCGAGTTTTGACATGTCTTGGGTTGTGTTTCCGTCTGAGTAGGCTGAGTGTTAAGATACATGCGAGTTGGTCGGCTAACTAGCTCTGGTCTAGCCAAGCCGGGTCGAGCCAAGAAATTTACTAACCTTCTAGGCCATTGCAGCTAATTTTCGTGCATTAGATAACTTGTAGGGCATATCCTAATTGGGATACTTTAGCCCTAGTCGAGTCTTTTGCTGCTTGCAGAACAGTAAAGATAATTGAACAATGACTTATTGTTTTTAGTTCAAATTTTTCGAACCTGTGCAGCCTTTAAAAATATTGAAAAGCCTTGAGTTCCTCCAAAAAGTTGTAGCCGTGAGAACTAAGAGGAAGACAAAAACATGGCTATTAAGACGAGAACAACGGTGACCCAACTTTATTGAGGTCCCAATTACTCCAGTTCTGGCAAGTAGATACTTTCCTCCGCGCGAATGAAGTCTAAGTGGCATGGTAACCTAGAACAAGTATATCTGGCATCGTAACTAGTTAGCAAGTACTCAATGAATGACTTCCACTGGCATTGCCTCCTGCCACAGCAACTACAATAAGGGAAATTTCAGTAATCAACTCGACAACCTTGAATAAACCGAAATCCCTAAAAAGTGTCAATGATCTCAACTCAAATCCCGCCCACTCTTCCATATAGACTTCCATAATGACTCGCTCACCAATCTAAGCCTGCACATCCCATCAATCACATCACAACAATATGAAGAACGGATCGTCCATACATCCGAAATCCGAACCCCCCGAATATCCGAATGCGAAGGCCGCCTGTCTCCTGGACGTTCCCCAGATTCCAGGCTCATGGGATTTCCCCAGATTTCCCTTCTGCTCCCTTGCTCCCTGGGTAGACACTCATTCGGATTGTGATCAGCGAGATCAGCAGTTACCTTGACTTACTCTTTTGAGTCAGAAACCTGTTTGCCCCCGGTTTCTTTGGAGTCAGTCAGGCTGGGGTAAAAATGGCTAACTAGAGATAGCAAGCACAGGCGCCTGAACAGGATTTCCCCAGTTGAGTGTGGATGAATGACTCAGTAAAGATACAGGAAGTCTAGACAATGACTCTAATGTTACTGTTGTGGGCATTCGTAGAGACGGACTCAGAGACGCTTTGTTCGTGTTGGGGCGGTTCGGGATGGTCGTAGGTTAAGGGTGAGGTGAAGCCGGGTATTGTGACCCGTGAGATACTTCTGGCAGCGGAAGAGGGCGAGCTGAGTAGTCCTTGTCGCACTTGTTGCAGGAGCCTAGAGCTTAAAAATGAACATTGGCCACAGAGTCAATGACGTTGCCACTAGGACGATAAGTGTCGAGGCTTCATGCTTCAAGCATCAGTAGTAAGTATAACGAACAGGAGACAACTTCAATCGTATCCAAAGATGCCATTCGGAGTACGGAAAACAGACACGTCCGACGGACTTCAATAGACAAACTGTCATTACTACGTTAGGATGTGATAATTACAGGTTGTTCGGCTGAAGCCAGAAACCATCAAGTCGTTTTCATCTACCATCTCATCCACCTTACTGTTCTCCCCGTCCCTTTCGAAATTACCCATCATTCATACCACCACCCCCCGTCTCCACACACATCAAAAGATGTCATGAAAGATGCTATGCAGTGTAAGGAAAACGGGGAATATTGACACACGACGACCAAAGCAAACGCAATGCCAAACCAACGCATAAATCTTCCTTCGTCAGATGAGCGACCCAACCAATCCGTCCATACATTCCCTTGAAAATGCAAAAGCGCATCGCCATCCGCATAAAACATCCCGCTTGGAATAGTGCCGAACTTTTCTTTTGGATCCACAAATGACAAACGAAAAAAAGGGTTGATAAAGAAGGATAGAGATAGAATACAGGAGATTTTGAGGTGTCATGAGCGCCGTAAGGTAGTCCAAGAGCGACTAGGTATGGTACATCGTCGAGTATTCGTTTGTTGGGGGATGAGATTCCGAGTCGACGTTCGAGAGAAAGGAAATAGGCGGTTTGGGGCGAACTCAAGCAGCAGCTTGGCTAGCACCTCGACCTCGGGGAGCTCCTCCACGTCCACGATTCTGTCCTCCAAAGTTACCGCGGCCTTGGCTTGGTGGGCCACGACCTTGCTCAAATCCACCACGACCTCGTCCAGCAATTCCTCCACGTCCTCCGGCGTAACCATTTCCTCCGTAGGCACCAGCCTTTGGTCGGCGGGGCTCAACGTAGATATCCTCACCACCAACCTTGTGTGGGTTGGCAGCGAAAGCAGCTTGGTAACCAGCAGGCTCCTTGTACTCGACAAAGGCGCAGTTCTAGATTAAGGTTAGATTGTTATACATTATAATCACATCCATGGTAATTGGAGGCTTACCTTTCCGCGGTTGATATCAAAGTAGATGAGCTCGCCAAAAGCGCTCAAAGCAGCTCGCAACTCAGGCTCGCCAACCTTCTCAGTAACATACTTGACGTAGCCCATAGTACCCTCCTTCTCAGGTGGAGTAGAAATGGATTGAGGTCGGTTTTGTCGCTTGGCGTTGTCTCCAACTGATTGCCATCCAGCGGCCTCCTCATCCTTCTTGGGTGTGGTGGTCTCAGCAGATGGTGTAGATGGAGCAGGCTTCGCGGCTGGTGTGCTAGCTGGAGCTGGAACACGAGGAGTAGCGGCAGCAGGGCTTGCAGTCTTTTGCGCAGGAACAGCAGGCTTTGGAGTTGCGACAACAGCGGCAGCGGCACGGCTGGCCCAGCTCATGGGTTTAGCAGGAGCAGCTGGCTGTACTGGAGTGGCAGGCTTGGTGGTGGTGGATGGTGCGCGTGTAATGGCTGGAGTAGCAACAGGCTCCTTTGGTATCTCTGGCTCCTTGAGATTCTCCTCCTCAGCCTCCTTCTCTGCGATCTCTGGGGTAGCTGGTTTTTCCTCGGTCTCGGCGGCCTCAACTGGAGTCTCTTCCGCCTCGACAGTCTCAGGAACAGGGGTACCGTTGGTAGCCGGAGCCTCGGACTCAATTGACTCCTCCAACTTCAGGTCAATAGCACCAGCATCTAATGCAGCGGGCTCCTCAGCCGAGGCTTGCGCCTTTGGCATCTCAACATCCTCAACCAATGGTGCTGATGGAGCTTCTTCCTGAGCAGATGTCTCCTCGACCTCCTCCTCACCCTCTTCGTTGATATATCGGAAGATATCGTTGAGAACAAAGTAGCCGGTAGGTTGTTGCGCAAGAACAAAGGTTTGAACAAACTTCTTCAGGTCTGCGGACTTGTTGGAGATCTCACCAATGACTTGGATGACGATGTTCTCGAAGGAAGCTTGGGAATCGACGTTCAGGACACGGACCTTGCATTCTTGGAAATCGAGCTCGCGGATACGTTCTTGAATGGCCTATCCTTGTTAGCTGTGATATCTTCGTGATTTACGTAGCAAAATTTACCTGCCGACCGACGGAGACGGGGGCAACCTCTGCTTCAAGACCAGAGACGAATTGAGAGCGCTTTCCGTAGAATAGCTAAAGAACATTAGTGAATGTACTCTGCCATACAGTTTTTGCACACTCACATGTAGCTTCTCTGGGGCCTTGCTCAAGTTGGTGTAGTATTGCTCGACAAAGTACCATCCAACCTCATCCTTAGAAAGGTCGCCGTTACCTGCGCTGGCATTGTTGGAGTCGGTCGCACCAGTAGTAGCTGTGTACTGTTCTGTCCCGCTCTGTGAGTAGCTGCCGTTGGTTGCCATGGTGTCGGAAGAGATCGGGAAGTTGAGGAAGACTTTTGCTGTCTACCTCTCAAATTAGAGAAGAAGTGATTAGGTGGCGGGATTGACAGGTGCGCTACTCGAATACGGTAGCTGTGCGATGGGGGTCGGGATGAAGAGATCTCAACGAGGGCAGTTGAGGCTTCGGTGATATTCGTGTACTGTCACGGATATCGAGCGCGTTCACGGATGGGTCGAGGTGTTTCCAAGAGAGGAATGTTGACTGGAAATTGGAGAGAAGAGATGCTCAACGAGGTCCCAGGACAGAAGAAGACTCAGGCGGAGATAATCAAGTATGTTCAAAGTAAACTTGAAAAGAAGGAATAGGAGGAAGGACAGAAGTATGAACGGGAGAGATGGCAGTCGGGAGATGTGCAGGTGTATCTGAATAATATGGTGAACAGCAGGAAGTTCAACCCTGGGCGGGCGAATTTTCCACGATCTAGTTAGCGTAAATTTTAAACTTCATCGGTTGACACAAGCGAACAAGCGGCCCGGGCTGAAGCGCGAGAAAGCACGTGATGGGTGTGATCAGACACCGGAGCTCCTTGACTCTTCCGCGTCCTATCAGTGCAACCGTACACAGGCCATAAAAACCACTCATGCTAATAATGACTTGGTATATCTTCAACCACACACTTCAGACTACCTTCTTATTCTTATTCTTCGTCTTCTTTTTCTTTTTCTTTTTCTTCTTCTTCGCAACGAGTCCTCCGTCCTTCAAAATTCTCTAAAGCGTCTCCATCAAAACGTCCATGCTGCTAGCATCCACGATCCTGGGCACGTCTCTCGCGGTACTCGCGCCTATGCAAGAGCTCAATGGCTGCCGATAGAATGCATGCAGACGACAGATGGTCGTGACGATACAATTTGGCTATATCATCCGACATAAGCATCTTGTCGGCCAAGGTCCCACGATGGCCGACATGTCAGCACCAGACCAACGACCCAATCGACGAGGCTGCGGCTGTAAAGGATAGCAACCTCGCATTTCAGTGATACCATGGGCTTTCCGTACGGTAACCACGCGTTTTCCACCACACGATCTGTGCCGAAACAGTTGATTTCCCTTATGTTGAATGCCAGGATGGAGTGCGTCGTAGCCTAGACCATCCATATCGACCTGAACACACCCTCCAGCAGACTCTGGTGGCATTGAGGTCAACCCCCTCAAGGAGCACATGTGGTTGAATTTATGTATTGTTGACTCCCACCCCGGTGTGTCCTCGACACAGCCTCAGGCTTCTGCTAGGCAACTATGGGTATGTTCCTTGTCGACGACCACCATGATGTCCACATTGGATTCTGGGATGCAAGCACTACAACTTCTACCATCCAGAAATCTATATTTCTTTTTGTCCTGGTTTTCTGCTATCGCTTTCGTCCAAGTCTTTTTTATCGGACAGTGTACTTCGTGCCAACGGAGTATTAGCACAGAATGGCGGCTTTGCTAAAGAAGATCAGCTGATTCAAGCGAATCTGATTAGGTTGTTGCTGCAAATGTTTGGCCCCCAGACCAAGCTGGCTAACAGTCAGCCAGCAAGGCGGGGTTGCAGATTATATGTGGCTCAATATATATCTAGATTCTTTTATGAATATGGGCTACATCAGCTTGCCTCGGTCATCGGTGTTCGATATTCTATCTCTTCAATCAGTTGAACGCTCCCTATGCAAATCATTCTGCAGTACCTGCATCGCTAGCCATGAGCTGCCTATGGAGGTGACACGCTGCGTGGCGTCACCACCAGTATTTAGTGGCTATGCGACGCTGTTGGGCACCACTATGTGGCAGATGTTTTGCAGCCGCTGCCTTGTTGGGCTGAGTCTTCCTTACTGCCCCTTTCTGTCCTCTTCTTACCACTTCTAATTTGACTCATCCCCGTCCATTTCTGAGAACGTATGCTATATATACAACTACTCAGAGGTCACCGGAGTGGCCTACACCGAAATGGCTCACCATGGTTGGATAGCAGATTGCCATCACCTGTGCGCCTCTTTGCAACAGCATTCGCCCCTTCGAACTACTTATTTTATTTAAGCTTACGGCTGCACTCCTTCTGGGCGTAATCTCTAAAGTCAAGATCCAGACACCAATACCAACAAGACCACAGACCCACTTACGTTGCAAAAGATCCTTTATAGTATGGCAACAAACACTTGTTTCCACAACTATCCTCTCGGGTTGTAAGTTCGCCTTTATGAGTTAATTTTTCTCGGTGCTAATCCGTTATAGTTGCTACATCTGCAATAGTGCGCAATACCAAGCACCGTACAATCCCGTAAATCCCGTATACGTTACGCACCACAAAACCGACCATAAACCTGACAAAAAGATTTTTGTGGTCTACGATAGCGACGATGAGACTGTAGTGGGATCAGTCGATAGCTTCTCGACCCGGACATCGAAGAAAGAAGCCGAGAAAGCGAGGAGAGCATATCAAAAGTCGCTCGCAGACGATCTTCATTCCGAGAAAGAAAAGCTGAAGGAGGCCAAGCGAGAGCTCGATGCCTATCGGCAGGATGTGAGAAATTTTGAAAGGGAGGTTGATTCGAGAGAGAGGAGAATACGGAATATCGAGAGGAAGATGCGACACCTGTGAGAATAGGTAGCGATTCCTATTTTTCTAACAACGCCCTGGTCACGGCTTCGAGGTCAACTTTCTGGCATTGCCAAGTCCGGACTTGCAGCTGGTTTGGATCCACAAATTAACAATACGTTTGTTGTTCAGTGGCCATGAGCATCAGGATGGAAGCGCCATCTTGTTCTACGACTTGATTCGAGTGTTTCCATCTATATCCACGTTTTCAATTCTCTCGCAGTCGCGAGATTTGCTAGTGGGGGGTTTTTTACTTACACGATACATTGTAGGCTGTTGAGGCCATTAGCTTGTTCTTTGTCACAGAGTCGAGACTCGAATGAACTTGTCTGCTTTGTCGGTTAATGGGTTAATGTTCGGTCATCGTTTATGTTGTGGCATCTTTATTTCTGGTGCATTTTCGTCAGTATTGTGTTTAGAAGCAAGGCGCAGTAGCTTAACGGTCAATTCAAGATATTGACGAATAGCAATGATTGAGGCATCTCAATTCGGTGACGCTTTCGGTTATAGACAGGGTGACTAAGCGTGAATGAGTTCGGGCTTTCCCTACTCATTCATTCGCATCTTCCTTCAAAAATGAACAAGATTTCATGTTATGTCCTCCACTATTAGTCTCTAGCTTAAACTCTCAGACTGTCGGTAGCAGTGGGTAGCTGTCTGAGTATGGGTGCATGAAAACCGTTGCCGCTTGTGGGATTGAACTATGGTAGTCGAGGGGCATTCTTTATAAAAATGCTGTGATGTCCCCGAAGACGGTATCTGGCTACTAACTTCGCAGTATCACTGCTCTATGCTCAGATTCTTTGGCAATTAAATAGATCAGATTCTATTTGATTTCATTGGGTACCTCTATAGATACAATACCCTTTTGGTTTATAATACTGTGATAATTGATTCGTAAGGCATTATTTTGCATTTATATCTATTAAGATATAAGAAATAGATTTAAGTAGCTTACTTAATTTGAGTAACTCACTTGACATATTATGATATATAGTCCCAATCAAAATAATATTTTACAGAGCTGTTTGTCCGGTATCAAACAGGAAAGTAAATTTAACACAAGAAACTACTTACCCAACCACTAAACCTGCGCATCCCACAACTCCCTCCACCTCCCCCCATCCCTCTCCATCAACACCTCCACACTACCAACCTCCACAATCCTACCAGCATCCATAACAACAATCCGATCACAATCCACTAGACTACTCAACCGATGAGCAACACTAATAACAGTATGTTCTCTAAACTCTTCTCCGATGACTCTTCTCATAATAGCATCGGTATGTTTATCAACCGAGCTAGTCGCTTCATCCAAGACCAATATCTTAGAGCTCTGCTTACGGATAATAGCGCGCGCAAGACAGAAGAGCTGTTTTTGACCGTGCGAAAGTCCGAGTGTGGATATGGGGATGGAAAGACCGCCTCGTTCTGAGATTATGTCCCAGAGTTGGACCAGTGATAATGCGGAGATGATAGCTTCATCGTCTACCACGATGTTGGAGTTTTGACTTGAAATGACTTCGTGGATGGGATAAGGTGCAGAGCTTGGTGCGGCATTGAAGCGAACGTCGCCAGAGAATAATAGTGGTTCTTGTGGGATAGCAATGATTGAAGAACGTAACAGTTTCCTCGGTACTTTTGAAATATCGAGACCATCGATATTAACTGTGCCGCTACTGTTCTTTGTTGCGGGTAGTAACCGGAATAGAATAGAAACAAGACTTGATTTTCCACTGCCGGTTCTACCACAGATGCCTATCTTTTCACCAGGTTTAATTGATAGATTGATATCATGTAGAATCGAGGATGAAGTTTCGTTGTACGCTGCTGAAATATTCACAATATCAATTGATCCAGAAGCTGGCCAGTTTGTTGGAGGCGAAAAGAATATATCTTCCCCATCTTCTTCGGGCTTGACGTCGCTCTCCAATTGCTTGATTCGAGCAATTGCTCCAATTGAAGTCTCCAGTGACGTCCAGATTGCAATGATTGCAGAGAGTGCACTGCTCAGACTAATTATGTTTAACAGGGCAATGCTTACTGCGGTACTTGATGTATGCAGTCGAAACTGAGTGGCGAAAGTAACGAGTAGAACAGCGATAACCGCTACGAACATATCGAGACTGAAGTTGAGCCAGCGTTGAATACAATACATAAGATAGAATGGCCGTTGTGAAATATCCAGTTTATCCAAGAGAGCATTCTGAAAATTCTGCTGCCATCCGAAAGCTCGAATGGTTACGAGTCCCTCGAACGTTTCGGAGAAGTGTGTAAAGAGAGGCGATTTCATTTCAAGGTCTAGGAATCGTAATTGTCGACTCGTTCGTAGATATATTTTCTGGATGGCGTAGAGGATTCCAATTAGTAGTGGCATGAAGGCGGCTAGGTAATAGGCTCCGTATATGATATACCCGAAACTCCAGAGATTCACAAATATCATCATAACCATGGGTAATGTTGCCATAGGTAGATTAGAGTCAATGATTGTCATATCTTGACTAAATCTATTGAGCGTAATGCCAGAATCTGTGTTTGAATGATACGAAAGTGGAGCAAGCATTATTGTCGATAGTAAGATAGAATGGAGTCTTGTTCCTGCTCCTGGAACCATCTTGAGCCAAAAGTACCTAGTCCAAATTAGTTAATATCTACATACATAAGGAGATGGGGTTCTACAAACGATGAGCCCGTTAAGTTCGCCAACCATTTCCCGCAAGCAAATACAAACAAGAATGAGATGTATAGCCCGTTGTTTCGGCCGTTGCCGTTCGCCCAAATCTGGACCTAAGCCTCTATTATTCTGTTAGCTTCATTGTGTGCCAAAGATTTGAGGATCAACTTACGTGGAAAACGATAGAAACCGGATTGAAGAAATTGTGTGAGCAAAAGAAACCCCACAGGGCGCCATTCGAGTTGTTGAAAATAGTACTTGTACACGGAGAAGTCACCCACGCGGCGAGCATCATTAGCAAGTTTCTTGGATGAGATGGAACGTTTCTCTGCTGGGCTTAAAGATGTATTTGGGTCCTTTTTCGAATTTTCTTTTGGTCTCGACTTTTCTTCAACTTCGAGTGAATGAACGTATCCCTTGTGCTGTACAAGTTCTTTAAAAGACCCTTCTTCCACGAGTATTCCACCTTGGCCGAGGGCAATTATATGATCAGCTGCGTGCAAGTGGGCAACTACGCAAGAAATTAGTCTATGCCTGAAAACGGGTTCTTTTTACGTACCTGCATGTGTCGCAAGAACAACCGTGATTCCAAGCCTGCGAAGAAGGCCATTTTCTGTTGAGAATAGCCGATCAAATACAGATTGTTCTGTCTTCGCATCCAAGGCACTAAAAATATCATCAAGTAATAGAATCGGCTTTCTTGAATAGATTGCTCGGGCTAGAGCTATCCTTTGCCGTTGTCCTCCACTTAGTGTTAACCCTCGACTGCCTATCAATGTATCATGACCATCTGGGAATTGAGCAATGTCAATATCGAGGCAGCATGCTTTGACAACTGTATCGTACCAAGTTGGATCACCAACGGTTGTAATATGGCCTGTGATGATATTCTTAACGATATCATTTGTTAGCCAGGCAGACTGCTGGCAATATCCAATGTCGTTGGATTCTATACGAACAAATCCATTGATGCTGCGTATTTCGCTAAGCAAACCTAGAAGAAAACTGGTTTTGCCTGATCCAACAGGTCCTACTAGCATCGTTATTACGCCAGCTGGAATCTGCGTTGTGATATTTTGAACCACCGCTTTGCTTTCAGAGTATCCAAGAGACCAGTCTCGAAGAATTATGGCCATGGAATAATTCTCCGGATGAGTGTGTACCATGGCCTGTAGTTCCACATCACCGTCACTCAACCCAGTCCTGTTCGGTACTTGCTCCATAATCCGGTCATCCGAAACAGTATCAGAGAGTAGGTATTGTTGGATTCGAGAGAAACAGGCTACGGACGACATTAGACTTGGAATACTAGCGAGAAGAGATGCCAAAGGTCCGGTCATTAGATCGAGCAAAGCCATAATATTATAAGCTGCCGCTGCATTAATGGTAGACCTGTCGTGTATTAAAGAATATATCATTAGTAGAAAGGGTGTTGAGAATGTTGAAGTAATACTGGCGACTAAGTTCATATAGATGCTAAACCAACGAAAGCCACCCATCTTCTTAAGCTCACGCACACGTTGACTCTGGATTAAAGATTGAAGTCTGTCAGTAAGCCCAAGCATCTTAACACTTTTGATATCCTGTAGTGCCGAAGATATAATCGCAATTCTTTGTTCAATGGCTTGGTTCCAGATTTTTCGTTTCGGGCCCATGTGCTTTCCAACCCAGAATGTGTTTGTAGCGACTGAAGAAACGGCTAAGAAGATTGGAATTATGCAGCCAATGCCAACTTACTTGTCTTGCGAGGAGATATGTCCCGATGATAACCTCTAATGGACAGGCCCAGAGCTCATGCAGTCGATCAAATAAGTTGCAGATCCCATCCACATCGGTGCTCATTAAAGTGATGGGTTTGGCTTGCCCTTCAACCGCAGTCGTCATTTTTACACCAAGTGAATTCGAATAAATCAGCGAAATTAGAGCTCCTCTTATCATAGTGATACTACGATAAACAACATGTTTGTATCTTCCGTTTGAAATCTGTTATATTTTAGTACTATGCAGTTCGTTTCCAATTAATGTACTTACGGCGAGGCCAATATAAATAATTGCGGTAGCACCAATCAGTCCATACCCATCGTTCTTGTCACCGTTGGAGACACCTTTGAGGAACGAGAACAGACAGTTGAGTAAGAAAAGTTAGGAATATTTAAATCCAATAAGAGCAAGACGCGGGAGAATCGGAGCCAGGATAGGCCACTGAAGAGTTGACACCAGACTTCTTGCAAGTGCATGCTTTCGAGCTTTGTTGGCTTCCTTCCATCTCTTTTGGATTTTCGAAGTGAGCTTCCGAGACTGTAAATCGGTATCTAGTTCGTATAAGTGGTCAATTGATAATACATTCGTGAATCCAAGCAAAAACAAGTGGTTTAGCCACCAGAAGACACTCCTATTGTAAATGTTACTAAGGCTCTCTGGGATCTTCCTATAAGCTTGATAAGGGGCAGTTAAGAAAGAGCCCTTTTCAAAAGCCTCGAGAACAAGTAATACTAGCTTCAAGCCCAAAGATATAGAGAACAAAATTGCAATGTGTGATAAGCCGTCGATCATCCATAGGGTCCGTAATTGTACAGCATCGAAGAAGATTGTCAAGAAGAGGTATAGATTTAATAGTGATGATGGTCGAATAGACTTTCTATGCTCGAGGTCCGATAAAATGCATATGAATATTGATGCGGTCAAGGAGAAGACACTAGTTGGAATAGTAATATTGGTTCGATTGGAAGATAATAATGCCCAAAGGATTACCAACGCGAATTGAGAAAATGCATATGAACATGCAAAAATCTGTAATGATTTGATTAGCTTGCTGATATGAAAGCTATACTGACTGATTCTACTGACTAGTTTGATGGCATGTAAAGGAGTCGATAAGGTCTTTGCATCGCGTGGAAACATAGTGAGTATTCGGAATGGCGATAGCAAGATGAGACATAGTGAAGGGAAAAGCGATAGAAAGGCTTGTTCAAAAAGTAATGTGAAGTCAAAAGAACGACAGTTGTGAGAAATCGTTGGCCCTAATGTATTGTCGCCATTGTAAAAGCATGTATTGATTTGATGTACATCCCTAGGTAAATGTATTTCGGTGGCATTATACGAGATTACCTCCATAGTTCAATAGTTCTCTGGAAATTCTGATGGCGATGACTGACGGTAAAGATTTGAACGCTGAAAGATGGGTTCTTGAGAGTTCTATGGTACACCGTTAGTATAGGAGACTATAATAATACGAGGAGATAAGAAGGGACATCAGAATATTGTTTCAGGGTTGCAATATGCACAGTATTTAGCTGTGTTACGAGCGCTAACCTCCTCGGAACTGACCTACATTTCCCCAAGAGAACCAATGGTACTGGTAACGAACCCTTATTGACCTCTATGAATCTATTCTAAGCACTGTTGTTGTCGATCCAACATCCAACACTCTTTTATGTCTTTAATAGGAAGGTGGTGCCTTTTCACCCAACAATCAGCTAATCCTTATCTTATACGCGAAATCCCTTTACAAGTAGAACTTAGGTATCGAATGGGTTAAGTAATTGAGTTGTTAAGTATATAGCAACATGATACCCTGCCTATAGAGTAATCATAGAAAAAAAACAGAACAAGCTCAGTATCTGTATGGGATTAATAAGTTATAGGTCTAAATCCAAATGTTATAGGAGACAATTATAAACTTACCTAGTAGTAGCACTAGATATTTCATAGCACCTAGCTCGTGTAGACAAGGTTAAAAAGGTCGAGAAAGCAAGTATAAATGTAAGTAAAACTACAATGCACATAGTGACTTTAACTTTAAGACTACGGTTTTCATGCTTTGTAATACTGTTGAGGAGAAAGACGGGTAGGATGACAAACAAAAGCACTACTAGAGTCATGCTATCTATTGTAATAGAGTGTGTGCGGATATTGCTAGGGGAGAGACTAGAATCACTAGCTTTGTTTATGAAATACATATTGTTTCTTTCTTTTTCTCTTCCTTTTTCGAATTTGACTGTGATGAATGGTTTTAAATTGATCGGGATGGTATTGTTATAATACAGATGGTTAACTAAAATTTGTACAAAAGCTTGAAGCTTTCAAAATGTATTCATACTTGACGCCTAAGGATTGTTAGAATATTAGTAAAGTTCTTTGAAAAGGCTCCGTAAAGAAACGTTTACGTAGTACTACCTACTAAGTGGACGAATTCGCTAAATTGACTCCAGGGCACTAATCCCCTCCATCCCTATGCTCAGCACAATACCATCTCTCGTAATACTGCTTTATACTAGTCAAGGCTGGATCCGACCTGGAAAGAACCGACTGGCGACTTAATATGAATATCGAGGACGGCCAGGTGTACATCCAACCCATCACGTCCCCCTTCTCCACACTAACAACCGTTCCATCAGCCCAAGACTCGTTCGTTTCACATCCAATTTCTTGTCCGATTCCCAATAGCGCCTCAAACATCTTCCGCTCTGCTAATGTAACATGAGCATCATGAGCGTAGTGATCCTCCCAACTAATCATGACTTCAACCGTTCTCAACGCAGCCATTTGCGCTATCTTCCTCCAAGCCGCTTCCCATTGCTGTAGAGCCAGCGGTTTCTTGACCTCCAGGATAACATCTTCAGGTGATAAACGGCATTTACGTAAAAAGGTGCGATTGGGGAATAGTAGCGTGTCGACGCGTGCGTTGCCGCGGTCTGGCCAGATGTAGATGCTCATGTCCCATTTCAGCTGGAGATGTTGAATACTATTCAAAGTTGAAGGCGAAGAAATGTTGACAAATCGGTTCAGTGTATGAAGGTAGGTAATGCCGAAGCTGAAGTTAGTGTATATCAGAGACATAATCTCGGAATGCATTTGTCGACAACTCAACAAAGCACCCGATATCCCAAGAACATTCCGTGGCTCGTTTCCTCTCTCCCATTGCATCCTGAATAGACAAGAATGCGTGAAGTCTCGGTAGTGGCTTTTTGGAACCCCGGGGGGTTCTTCTTCGAGCGCTTCATAGCAGTCTCCGCGATGAGGTGGTTTTTGACACCTTGTGCAAATACCGAAACATGGTACAGCTACAAGCTTTTGGTGACCGCTAAGATAGCAAGACGATATATGCAATGTCGATTTGGAGGTGACAGCGAGAAGTTGCTCGTAGATGAGTTTGCGGATGTCATAGTGGAGGAGGTCGAAGAAGGCTGACGGGGATGACACAGAAGAGGGTGTGGGTGTCTGTGGCTTGGGTGGAGCAGAGAACTTGCGCTTTGCTCTCGCTTTTAGTCGTGAGTATGAGAATGATGGACATGATAAGCAATCCATGGCTGATTTAGCTTAGTTGCGTACTTCTTGCCTTGCTTGTCTTTGTTCCTTGAGGACAAGTCTTCGAGCACGCCGTTGAGGCAGCTGCAATGAGGCGGCGCGGCCATGCAGGCAGTGCGCCCGTTATATGCGAGGCTGCTAAGCCTTACATACCAGTATCATCACACCTTTCACCTACAATAGGAAATATGGTGATGACACCTTATGTAACAATATAAGACAATGCAGGTTGATCACAATCCATGATCATCCTTAGCCACCAACTTGGACATCTCAACACCAAAACTAAAATTCCAAGCGAAGCAGGGCAGGCAAGAGTACGAGAGTGCCAAGGAGAGAGAGATTGACTACCCAGTCAGATTCTACTCAGAATCATTTCTAAGAATGACGATGCTGTACACAGAAACAATAGACTAGAAGAAGATCAAAGTGGACTCGCGGAAAGCATAGAAGGAGAAGAAAAGTCGGTGTGTTTTGGCCCGGATTGGTTGATTGCGTTGTGAACCAGGTCATTGGGTGTGAGTTTGTGGCGGGGCATCACGAAACCTTCGTCCATGTACCTTAGGTACGAAGTAGTTACGTACGACGCCGTGTACTTTGGTACCTCCGAGGCAAGAAAATGAGGCTTTCTTTCATGTACGAGCAAGAATCAAGACAAAAATGGGATAAAGAGCAGCTTAAGGAAATAGAAAGAAGACTGCAATGGTGGGGATGGTGGAGTTGGTGAGTTGTTGATACAGTAATATGATGAGGCTGAAAAGTTTTTGAGGTGCAGCAGCATTGGTGTATTTTGTATTGGTGCAGCGAGGCGGACCGTTGTCGTCAAAAGATCTCCGCCGGATTGGCTGTCGCTGAGCCAACGCTAGCCAACAACACACGAGGCCCCATGCAAGGATGAGCTTTACCACTCTGCGCATGCCCAGCCAAAGATCAAGAAAAAAGCATCATTGTACTTGACTTGGATACAATACAATACAATCCAATCCCAATCTCTGTACCCATTCCGACATATTCATAAACTTCATTCTTCGACCTCGCAAATTCTTATCGCTTGTTTACTCGAGATAAGATACTACCTATCGATAGGTGTAGAGCGGGGAGCTGAGAGAGAGAGAGAGAGGTAGCTACATTCCTACGAGAACCACGTTTTTCAACAGCGAGAACTATCATCTAGCTGTGGAAGGCTTCATTCTTACCACCATATCCTCGCATTCCTTCCGATAAGGTACGACTATTCACGGCTCGCAACATCAGCGTCACTCCACTGAAGGCTGCCAGCCGGCGGCCAAGCCGTCGTAATGGCACCAGCATCAATAGACACCCTCACACCGGCGGGGAGTGCAACATACACTTCCAACACTCTCTATGTTGGCGATGGGACCTGGGACTCGACGAAGAATGACTTCCTTCTTCCTAACCTCATGGGCTTAAACTTCGACACCATGCGATACAATGGTAAGCTTGGCCCGCACCGTAGAATGTAACTCTAGGAGCTAAACTAACATGGCAAAATAGGAATGGGAAATCGGTTCGCAACTTTGGCCGGCTACAAAAGTTTGATAGTCGCGCATGGCGTTCTTGCTGCTATGACGTTCCTCTTTATTGTACCGGCAGCGATCATGACAGCAAGATTTTACGGTCGAAGTCCGCGATGGGCACTCCGATGGCATATATATCTACAGATATTTACGGTGGCATTGACGACGGTGGTCTTTGTACTGGGATATAATGCAGTTGGGGCTAAACGGAGTTTCACAAATCCACATCATGGCATTGGGATGGCAATATACGTGCTTGTATTGGTACAAGCTATTGGAGGAGGATGGATTCATCGAAGGGAGAAGGGGAAGATCATTCGTAAGTTGCCTGTGAAATTGGTCCTGCACCAATGGTTGGGACGGGCGACTGCGTTGCTGGGGATTGCGCAGGTTCCTCTCGGTCTCACTTTATACGGCTCGCCAAAGTACTTGTTCATTCTTTATGCGCTTTGGATGGCTTTCCTCTTGACTTTGTACTTCATCCTATCGTATAGGGCAACCGCGCCGATTGGAGGACTTATGAGAGAAGACAGTCACCATGGAGAGACAGTAATTACCGAGCGGACTGGGAGAAGCCGACTTGGGTCAATTGCTGCTCCTCTTGCAGCAGGAGCTGCACTTTCTGCGCTCCTGGGAAGAAATCGACGCAGAAGTCGCAGCAGGAGCCAGACAAGGGTGGAAGAAGTTGTCCCCTCAAGACATGGTTCAAGACGTGGTTCGAGGTCGAGACGTGATTCTGGAAGTTTCATAGAGGAGGAGAAGCATGAACAGCGGAAACCAAGTGGTGGAATTATGGATAAAATCCTAAAAGGAGCTGCGGTTCTCGGTGCTGGCGCTTTAGCTAAGAGCTGGTATGATGGAAGACAACGGAGGAAGGAAGAGCAAGAGGGCACTGAATACTCTTCGGTTGCCCCTGATACACCTAGCAAGAGGCCCAACCGAAGAAGGCCTACTGACACGGAAATCAGCTATGAGAGCTCTCGCTTGGAAGAAGGAAGACGCCCTGGCCCGGGAAATCCACCTGAAGCCTCGACTGCTATCAGTGCAGCTGAAACGAGACCAGTCACACCAAGACCACTTAGAGCTCATGGACGTAGTCGGGTGGATAGCTTTGACTCTGAGTATTACTCGACTGAGTATACGAGCCCTTCAAGACGACCACAAGAAACCCACGCAGCACGGAATGGACTCCTTGCTGGCCTTGGTTTGGGATGGCTAGCAAAGAAAATGAAGGACCGCCGAGATGCCAAAGAACAGAGAAGACTAGATGCGGAGGAAGACCGTCGGATAGAAGAGGAGAGATTGGCCAGACAAGGAACTCACGGAAACAGACTGACGGGAGATGGCCATCCAGCGGGACGACGATACAGAAGACCAACGGATACAGTTGAGTCATCTGAACTGTCGTCGATCCTGGATAATCCTATCCGACCTGCTCCATCTTCCGTACCAGCTGTTCCTGTTCCTATTGGAGCTCCACTTAGTGAGCCCGTTGCTATGCCTGCAGCTCCACCTGATCCTCACGGTATCTTGCACCAAGATTCTGAAAGTGAATATGTCTCTCCTGGAGGTGGTGTACATCGACGTCGCTCTTCAAGACGTAGAGCCGAAGGAGAAGCAGCCGCCGCGGCAGCAGCAGCATCCGGTCTGGCAGCTGCCGAATCTGAACGACGACGACGAGAGCGCTCACAATCTCAACATGGCAGTAACCTTGCCAGTCCACCTGTAAGCGTCAAGGTGAAGGTTCATGGAGACAAGGATAGGAATGTGACTTTACGACGCTTGACGCAGGAAGAGGCTGCAGCAGAACGAGAATCGCGGAGAGGACAGAGAAGGAGAGGCAATCGAGCTGATTCCATGAGCAGTCTAAGTGGAACAGATACTGGTGCGAGCAGGGGGGCTGCTCGACGATACAGGAGAGATACTTCAAAGAGAAGAGCGGACGAAATTGCTGCCGAGAAAGTAGCAGAAGCACGTGGGGAGGGATCAGTAGTTCCTCCACCCTCTGTTATGGAGCCTCTCTCGCCACCTGACCCTCCCTACGCTGCCGGAAAAAGACCCAAAGACTCAGCATACTACTCGGGAAGACCGGCTACCGCTACGTCTGGAGGTGAAAGCCCTGGATCTCATGGGACCTGGTCAGAGATTACTCCCAGTGGTATTACTCCTGGAGGTGATGGACAGGAAGACGCCGCGGCTAGGAGAAAGAGGAGACGGCAAGAGAGGAATCAAAGGCAACAGGCTTCGACAGTCGATTTTACTTAGTTCGACAGATCGATGAAATACGAAGGGCTCGGGTGGCCCAATGATATGGTTGCATCTTTGGCATTGATGAGCGGGAGTTTTGGCTTTATTAGGCTTCTTGTAGCTCATTTGCATGTTGGATCTGTACAATAATGAGTACATTTTGGGATTTTGTGCCAAGTATTGGCGATGAATGATGAATGGCAAAGCGTTGCTTGCTGATAATGAAAGGGTTTATGTGTTGCTTTTGCATAGAAAGTATAGTATGAAACGAAATTGTTTATTGGATCATTGTAACAGAGGTGCCTTATAGTTGTGCCAAAGTATTAGTCAAGAGCACATTGCAAACCGCCTAACATGTTACCTAGTAAATAGCATTAATTGGTATAAGGTAGCTATTCTACTACCTAATATTTTGATAATTAGCCCTTTCAACACGGCTCCCGGCTCCGCCCCCCTTTCGCTCCAAAATGCTCAGGAGAGCCGAGAGAGCTAAACGAACACGTGCCGTCGCGTCCCTGGAAGTCGCGATTTTCATCAACACTGCTTCCCCACCTTCATCACCTCTCGCCACCATTGACCTGACCACCTAAACCTTTGTTGATCTTTTGAACTCTGCAATCTCACGAATTAATTCAATAACATGTTCGACAACGAGACCGACTCCGGCAACGCTGCTGAACATGCACCTCCCAATGATGAGCTTGTTCACCTGAACATCCAAGTTCGCGATAACAACAACAAGGTCTTCTTCGAGGTCAAGCCTCACACCAAATTCGAGGAGATATTCAATGCATTCTGCGCTCGCACTGGGGAGGAGAAAAGCACATGCCGCTTTTTCTTCGATGGCCAGAGATTGCTAGATGATACCACGTCTACCGATGTAGGTTTCCCTTGCGCGACCTTTGCTCGTGACCCGGAAACTGATCAATTGGTGACGTACAGATGGATATGGAGGATAATAATATTATCGAGGTATACCAGGAACAACAAGGCGGCAGCGCAGGAGATGAGAATGCTTCACCGGCTGCATCAGGAGAGCAATCCAAGGCAGAGCCCGTCCATATGAATATCAAGGTCGTAGAGAACCAGAACGAGGTATTTTTCAAGGTCAAGCCACACACCAAGTTCAAGAAGATCTTCGATGCCTACTGCAGTCGGACGGGCAAGTCTCGGGATTCGGTGCGATTTCTTTTTGAGGGTGAGCGGCTCCTTGATGAGAACACTCCACAAGATGTAAGTCCATCTCTATTTATACTGTCGCATTGACCTTTACACCCTCCCTTTCAAAGACCGACACTAATCAATCACTAATAAACAGCGGGAGATAGAGGATGGCGATCAAATTGATGTTATGCAAGAACAAACAGGTGGTGCATCGGCGCGCAACGAAGCCTCTCCCAGCCCACCACCACGCGCACCAATAGCCCTCACTCCCGGTCCTCGTGCCACAGCATTCAAAGCTCTGTACGACAGCACTCTCTCCCATACTCTCCGCGCAATTACCTACGATAACTTCGCTGCTTGTTTCCCAATGATTGCGGAGAATGCGCCAGAACAACTGAAGTCTATTCACAAGGATTTGACGGAGCGTTTGGACCGATTTGCAAAGGTACGTTGGCAGACATGTCAGAGAGGAGTGAAATTTGGAGACTAACTCGTTCAACCAGAATGAATTTGAGACTATCATCCAAGAGCGCCATGTAATCGCCAATCTCAACTCCCTCGAGGATCTCATCGCCGACGCCAAACGACGCAAGTCGCGCTCCACCTCGACCGAAGACGACGCACCTCCCACCCCACCTCATCTCCTTCCAGCCCCCGCTATTGCTTCAGCACACCTCTCTTCTCTTTTCGCTTCTCAACAGTCTCAATTGAATGCCAAGTTACAGACCGTTCAAAGTCAGAATGCCACATTGGCTAACACAATTGCCGAACAAAAGAGCGAGATCGAGAGATTGGTTGCTCAGTTGGAGGCTGTGGTCGGTGATCTGGACAAGGCCAATGGCTTCTTGGAAGAGAAGGTTGGCGATCTAGCGGATGATGCTAGAAAAGCGGAGATGGAGATGAATGCAGTTTAAGGGAATACTTACGGGCTTGGGGCAATTAAGAATTTTGGTTGGTCAACGAGGTAACGACACATTGAACACAACTAGGGGCGTTCTCGATGGATTTACGAGGGCTATTGCTATGCGGATACCAATTTCTTTATGTAGGAAACATGGACCTGGTATAAAGGTCTTCTATTCGGAGTTCGAGAAGCGCGAAGGATTCAAGGAACAGCAATATCTTCTGGATAGTTAGGTATTTTCGGACAGGGAAATCTCAGTGTGTTTCTTCTATTTTACAGTGGCTTGTGTCTACTAACTTTCAGTCCCCGAGGCGCTATTTCGTTTCACTGAAGAAACTGTGGTTTATTAGTGTCTAGTCAAGGAAATTTCTACCGCATAGGCAGGCATATTTTCTATGTTAAGGAAACTTTCCAGACAGAAACGTAATTATAGAAGAGGGATTGAGCGTATTTACCAATGCTCATAGATACGACTGACAGGAATCCCGGAACGAGACACAAAAGCAACGTTGCACCCTTGTACAGTCAGGTGTCGGAAGTGGAGGCACGATTTTCCGTAATTTCGGTTACATAACCCCACCATCCCACTCTATATTATATCCTCATTTTTCACCTAATTTCACTCTTTATACAAAAATGCCTTCTGAACCTATTACCTCACGCCGGGAGACTTCACCAGGGAAGCGTAGAGAAGTATGGACCTGGTATAAGGCTGGGAAAACCTATAGTGAGATAGGTCGATTAGAGGACCTTACAAAATCGATAGTTGTAAAGATCATACAACGTACAAAGGCTAGAAGTAGGAAGGATCGATTCAACAACAAACTACGCCCTGGTCCACCAAAGAAGCTTACTCCTAAGGCTGAAAGACGTCTCTTGCGCGCTGCCTCGAATGATACAAGAGCTACTCTTGTAGCTCTTGGAATACCCTCAAAATCAGGTAAACAATTATCTCGAAAACTTGTCCGTAAAACCTTGAAAGAGTATAGCAAAGCTAGACGACGAGTAAGACGTAAACCCTACCTTTCGATAAAGTATAAACGAGGTCGAGTTGTCTTTGGAAAGCGTGAAAAACATCGGAATTGGAGGAGAACTATCTGGTCTGATGAGGCTACTTTTAAGATTGGATATAATGGTCGGAATTGGTGGATTACAAGAGCCCCTGGTGAAGAATACTTAGAGAAGAACTTGAAGCCATCATTTAAGAGTGGAAGAACAACTGTTGGAGTCTGGGGTTATTTTATAGACACTTATTTAGGGCCTCTTATTATCCTGCCAAAAGGCTCTCGAATGAACCAGATACTCTATACAGAGTAGGTTCTAAAACCATACTTTATACCTTTCTACAAGAAGATGAGAAGGAAATATGGCCGGGAAGTGGTTATACAAGAGGATGGAGCCAAATATCACTTTGCTAAGATCCCTACTAGCTATAAGGAGTTCCATAAGGTTATGAGGCTTATCTAGCCTACACAATCACCAGATCTTTCTCCTATTGAGAACCTTTGGAAGATATTGAAGGATAGAATAGCTAGGAGAAGGCATAGAATTAGAAGTATTAAGGAAATGGAAGCTGCTTTGAAGCAGGAGTGGGCTCGAATTGAGGAGGAAACACTTAATGCGTTGATGGAGAGTATACCAAAACGGATAGATATGATACTTAAGAACAAGGGAGGCATGACCAAGTATTAGTTCTACTTTCTTTTGATCTAATTTGTATTGAATTTGAGTGGGGGGTTGATGAAATATAAGTGATTAAAGAGAGTAGTGGTGTTCTTGGCCCGTGCCTTCACTTCCGATACCTGACTGTACTGTAGAAGCAACAGGACCGTAGCTTTCCGCGCAAATTAAACACAAGCACCATAAGCAACCAAACAAATGACTTGGCGATCCAGGAATTGTGAAATCTCTTGAGTCTTCTCCTTGTCCGATGGATATCGGGTCTCTTTAAGTACCGGATTCGTTACTCGAGGCAAAGATTGGATGATCTGGGGATAAGCATTAAGCCTGGATGCTTTGCTGTCACATATATAATACCGGTTTGCCCGAATGCTTTCAGCCTGAACTGCTTGCGAAGTTTCGTTGACAGGTTGAGTTTACACGCTGTCACCCCACAGATAAGGGCATCGTGCGGTGGTGTCCTGGGCATTTTTTCTTCCCCACGACTCGTTCTTGCTCGCTTACTATTACCCCGGAACCCCCGTTGGCTGTAAGCTGGAGACAGCGAGACTCCAAGTCTAGTCTTTCTTGTGAAGAGATGTTTGTGGGATAGGAGTCTTTTGGACCCGATACTTCCCCTTTCTCTCAGGTGTCATTTCTCCATTTCTCCACGGCATGTTAACCATCTTCAATAATTGAGGCTGGCAGGACTATTTGTTTCAGGGACAGTGGGGAGGTTTAGTGCAAGGGTGCGGAAGCCCCGCCAAACATTCTCCCGAATGCATCGCCATCTCGATGTTCCACTGAGCGCCATCACCATGCGTCGTGCCCCGGCATCTCGTACTTCCTGTAAGCCGCTATAGAAAGCGGCGTCGCAAGGGCAACTGCCATAGGTAGGTACCTTTCTCACGAGCTCTAAATCTTCGGGATGCTCGGGTCTTTTCCTCTTGCGGAATTCCTGTTTATCTATACCCGGAATCTAGGGTTGTACTGCCGCCTTTTGATGAAATCTTGAGGATGGGGGGGATAACCTCATTTTATCCTGGCTTTGACCCTCTTTTCTGACCTTCACTTCTTTCACCCTCTACTTACCATACCAAGAATTATCTATTGCCCTTCAACTGCTGTCGTCTGGGCACAGCGTTATTGGACCGACAAGATCGACAAATGATGTATGTCTATCAGCCCACTTTCGAATGCCGATGATCACCATGATGGAGGATACGATTTCTCTTGCTGGATCATCCTTCAGCGACGATGCTGCAAGTTATGTTGATGTTGACATGGACAATCACGATGCGATTGCGACAGCGACAACGTCTATGGTGTCGGCGCACCCGAACCGAGTATCAATGGAAGAGTACTATTCCCACGTTGTGCAACATGCTCGCAACATCCTACCAATAGAACCTACCGATGAACCGCCTTCGTACGACTTGTCAACAGCTCCTCCTTCTCTTCGACGTACATTCTCGAGTCCAGTCCAACCCCGCGAAGACGAAGGGAACGAACAACTCCCTGAATATTCGTCGGCCATCTCCCTCGAATGTATCTTTTCAAGGAAGATGGAGCTAGAAGGGCCTATAAAGAAAGCGCATGATCGCAACTGGAGTCGCATTTTTGTTACGTTGCAAGGTACTGCGTTGAGTTTCTATACTTTCAAAGCCCCGGGGGTGTTGGCGAAACATCAGTTGGGACAAAAGACACCGGACTTGCCAGCTGGGACTAAGAAAGGGTTTAAGTTTAAGACTTATAACTTGCAGCATGCGGATGTAGGAATTGCTGCAGATTACTTGAAGTAAGTCGGTTCTTCTCAGTTATAGAATACGATTACATTGATATCTTGGTTTTTCTTTTGCTCAACGAGCTGCTCCGAATTGACGCTAATAGGATATTTAGACGTCCATATGTTATCCGTGTGAGAGCGGAAGCAGATCAATTCCTTCTGTCATGCAAGCGCATAGAAACGTTTGTTCAATGGTTGCAATCTCTTCGTGCTGCCATTGATCTTGCACCGCCACTTGATGAACGCCAGATCCCCAAAGACCACAGTGTGCCAAGAAGTGGAAGATACCGACGGAGACCTGTGGTTCAGCAGGTTGAGAATGCTGCGCAAGTAGCGAATGACATAACAGCTGCGACGATTGCTGAAGAGACGGCTGCCTCATCTTCATCCTCGATTGTTCAAAGCAGGTCTACGGTTTCAGTCAATGTTATACCTGGAACATCTAGCTCTTCAGCTACCAGCTCGAGCTCTAGCACCAATGACCTCGATTCTAATGGTGCCCTTGAAAACCCCGGCTTTGCTCAAAATCAGGTCTCTTCCAGATCTTCTCAGTCTCGCGCAGCAAATATGGACCAAGCTCGACAAGCAAGAAATGAACGATTTCGCATAGCTCAACAGCGCCTCTCCTCCTCCGCCAACCCAAATCCCTCCATCTCGCAACTCGATGGAAAGTGGCGACCAGTCCATAAATGGGGCCCAATGTATGATATGATGTATGCTCGTCGCTGCATGGCTATATTAACGGACAAGAGTCCAAGAAAATCTAACATGGTGATTATGAAAGGCAAACAGTGGGTTGTCGATTGGGCTACTGGAAAGGTGGAGAGATGGGAGCCACCTGACTATGAGGCTTGAGGAGTTCATACGAAATTTGTCATGCAAGAATGAAGCGAGTCGACTGTCCTAAAAAGAAAAAGGAAAAGACGACAAAATATGACCGCCAAATGGAAGGTCGGGGAACTTTCTTTTCATGGTTTTATCTTACCAGCATGGCGTGATTTGATTTACTGTTTAAATAGGATGGATGGCGTTAGATTCATGGCGTTGGATTGAAATATCTAAAATTGGGGTGGGGTGTGGGGGGTGTGAGCATGGAGACATGAGAAAATGTAGAAGGGGGCGGCTGGGGCATTTTATCTATCTTAGATGAGAGATGAATAAGTAGATAGGGAATACGTGACTGTGTGTCTGTACTTGCATACATATACATATCTCAGAATTCATTTATCTTACAAACAAGGGTTTGGTTTTGATAACTGTATACCCCTTTTTAGCTCGCTTAAGATTCTCTCTTAGTTTTATTTTAAGGTAAGGATTAAGGGTGATAATTAGGAGGAGATTAGGTGTAGAAACTTTGTTGATTTAAGTAATTTACTTAGGTTAAAGTCTTAGGAACTATATGTTGAATCCAATGAATATATGGGAATAGTCATATGATCGTCCTACTACTACAAATAGGCCTATTCTAGCACTCTAGCTTCTACACAGAACACAGAATCCACCACTATTGCCACCACCCATACGCTGTCCATATTGTGCCTATTCAACACTATATATAGTCTAGTATAATTTAATAACGGATCTAATAATTTATAAGTTTAAATAACTTATATATCTATTAGTACGGATTATCCTTTAAGACTTATTTATTATATTAAGCTAATAAAAAACTTAGTAGTATATTAGAAACTTAAGTAGTCATTTATAGGAGGTAATATATTAGAGATTTTCTGGAAATGGAAAAGAGAGGAAAAGAGTTGTTAAGTGTTATTAACTCTAGATATAATTTCGTTTTTTAATAGGGGTTTAACTACCAAGTTTTTATATGCAAAGATACTGTAGGATACGAGAAAACTGTCTATTAGGTATTAAAGTTTTAAACCCTCTCTGAAGATAAATATATCAGAGACACTTATGCTGTTATAAGAGTCTTGTAACAGCATTTGTCACAAGGCATCTAAAAGGGTGTTCAGGATTATCGTCTGGGGTTAAAACCCCTGAGACTGTGTCTATGAGGTTCGTCGATTCTGTCTAGACCCTAAGGTTAGTAACTAAGCTGTAGTGCTGTAGTAAGCAAACTTGGCTGTCTTGAATCCTATGTATACTAACGGCAATCTAATAGATAAGTCTATACTTACCCGATCTACAACATATATCAGGCTGTAATAAATTAACGTAAGCCTCTGTGCGTCTTGGATTCTGATAAGCTGTACAGCCTTATTGCTTAACCTAAGCTACATGGAAATGCCCGAGCCTAAGGGGTGCTATATAATGGTTGCAGCCTCTGAGATTGTATAACATACACTACCTATGTGGAGTTTTAGAAGCCTAAACCCAATCGTTAACAGTAGTAGGTAACAGTAGTTGATTACATATTAGGGGATGCAGCTCTCGTGGTTTCAATTCCATGGCTCGTGGAGTTGCTTCAAGAGCTGATGTAGTGGGATAATTGGGCACGAGAAAAGTCAAGCTGTGTTGAACCTTTGCCTTGCATAATTCAGGTTTGTTGAATTGTTAGCCTTGGCTTCTTATATCTACTACACAAGAGTTTATCTGAGCAACTAGACTAACAGGCCTTCGAAATAGTTAAAAGGGCTTGAAAAGAGCTGAAAGGACGCTAAGCTAACCACAAAAACCTTCCTACCATAGATTAGCATCTATAAAAATCAAACAATTCAGAAGTCCCTTTTCTTCTACACCAAACCAGAATAAACAAACCAACTACCTCCACCCTTTAAAAATACCAACTTCCTACTTTCCCTTACCACGAAGTATTGCTTAGTAGTATGTAGCACTAGAAAAATAGATTTTCTTAAAAATGAAAAGACTTAGTATATATATAAACTTTAACCCACCACTACAACATAATCAACAGATCTACACAGGTCAGTATCTCCAGTAGAGACTAGATATTCTAGAACTAGAAAGGAGGAATTTAATACCACCGTGGTGGTCGCTTAATTGCGGCCTTATATAAGCGATACTTATTCTCACTTAGATCTTTGCCTTGAATTTTACATTATTCGTGATTTGAATTCTTTCATCCATCTTAGGAAGATCAATCCTTTTCTATTTTCTATGCAAAGATACTATAGGTTCGCTGACTTCGCCGTCAAGATGCTCTTAAATCAGTTATTGGGTGGTAAGCGAGCAGCTGCAAGAGTCAAAGGGGGGAAAGCAACACGAAGAATTGCTTACAAGTTTGGCTAACATCTCATAATACGATACTTCCCCTCAAGTTACAAGAACAAGAAGTTTTCTTCATCAACAATTACATCCATCTTTCGAATCTTACTAGAACCCCTCTTTCACAACAAAACCTAAACTCATACCGTCAAAACGAGTAAAAATGCTTCAAAACATCTATGACCAAGAAACTTTTCTTTAATCAATATAGCTAACCCCAACACCAAGTCCAAGCACTGAACAGAGCCCCAGAATAGCCAGCATTACAAGCAATGTTACCCGAAAACCGGAAAGGATCGAAAGCATTAGATCTCGGTTATAGTTTTGGCGATGCGAAGATGTTTATGGGACCTAGAACCCATATAGTCAGACTACCTTTCCGATTTCGAAAGGTAAGGAATATAATATTGTTGCTTTTAAGTTGGATGATAGGGCTTAGACTCATCCGGAATAGACTAAGCTTGTTAGTCGAGTGGAGATGTTGGGGAATTTTGATGGAGACGTTGATAAGTGGTTGGTGAAACTATTAGATGTAAGTCTATCTATATTTCGTATTTTGCTAGTACAGACCTTTACCCAAGGAATACAAGCTGATATCCGAGTAAACATAAGTGGGTAAAACCTCTACAATGGTTTAAATGGCACCATTTACACACCCCAATTTACTACAATGGCCCCACCTGTCTCTTAGGAGATTCAGCCCATACAACGACACCCCACCAAGCAGCAGGTACTAGTCAATGTCTTGAAGATGCTCTAGTCCTATCTCGTCCCCTTGGCCGCGTGAACAGTATCAATGAGATCGAAAACGCATTCAAAATACGAAGTATATGATTCGAAAAGACGTCCTCGTGCTCAGACGATCGTCGAGACTAGTAAAGAAACTGGGTCTATATATGGTTTTACGCACCCGGAGTTTGGCTTATTAATTAGGTAGATACTATATATAAGTAGCTAGATTTAATTTTAAATTTTTAGGGGAATTACTTCTTACCTATACACTAGATCGAGTAATATTTCTGCTTTACCTAATAAAAGCCTCCAACTTCAAAAGTTTATATATAAGCACCCTATTTATAAATTATAAGTTATTTATAGTTGGGAGACGATATTTATAAATACGGCGCCCTATTCATGAAAACACAGATGGGCTGGTTGGTTCTGGTGAAGTACGACGTAAGTGAATAAATGGTTGAGAATTGAGTAAATTTTGCTCAGTTGCTTAGTTGTCTGAATAGTCTAGCACTAGGACGTAGAAAAAGTGATAGTTGTGCACTTATGTCCTACAATGCCAGGATGTCGCTATTATCAAGGAATTTCGAAACCTCTGTGGAGGTGTAAGGGTAATTATATTCACAAATTAATCTGATAACGTGGCCCGCATCCTTAAACCGCAGTTCAACACATGAAGGTATAGCCAAATAAAAACAGATGCTGCGTGTCTCGGTAGTTTGGATGCACTGATGCTGAGCAACAGTAGCCACAAGCTAGAAATGTAAGAAAGGCAGACACCAGACGATAACGGCAGTATGACTTCGTCTTATTGCCAGAAAATATTGCATTTCAATTAAGAAAACTGAAAATGATGATACCCATGAACACCTTCCGCCCGTATAACACCTCCCACCGTGATTGTAATCCCAGAATTTAAAGACTTAAGCGACTGTCTTAGTTGGTACTCTGCACAATATCGTTAATGATTTGATAGCATTCCTCCGGGTTAGTGAATAAGTGCCATCGACTTGTCGGAACATCTTTGAACGCCTTCTCGAAGCGCTCAGGTTCGTTCTTGGAATCAATGCCAATAGCTGCAATGTCCGCGACCTTTCGTATCAAGATTAAGTGTACCCATCCTGGATATTTTCGGTACCTAATATGGATTAGCAAGAGAAGCTAAGAAAATTCTAGGATGCAAAATTACATGTCACCATAAGCCTCCGGATCCGACTGTGTCGAATCACCGACACAGATCATCTTGCGCTTCGGAACCCAAGAATGAATCTTTGTCATGCGCTCATCTTTATAATCTTGCGTGCCGAGTGTTAAGTTTGACAGAAGGCCTGAAAGGTTCATCCAGCTTGCGTCGCGGAGAATCATGGTGCCTTGTGGATAGTACTGCTGGCGGAAAGTGCTGAGGAAGGGATAAAGGTTATACGGCGATGCTGAGAGGTAGAAGAATGGCGCAGACGTCGTTATGAGAGTTTGCAAGTAAGCATATAGTTCAGGCATACCGGCAATTGCTGTAGGCTTAGAGGCGAAAGTTGTGTGCAGGATGCCAATAGGATCGCTGGTTTGGGTAATTTTGATAGTGTCGTCAATATCTGATATAACAGCCCAGCCCTCAGGTTCTGCATAGACCGTCTTCATCTCCAATATGCCATTTGCACCCTGTGGGACTCTTGCAATAGTACTCACAACATCTCCACCCCGATGGTCTGGCAATTTCTCTACTTCACTACTAATAGCATTTCTGCCTCCAGGGCCCAACTTGAGGTTGTGATTCCGTCCAAATTGTGCCTTCACCACACGGCCTGGCAAGATGGATTGCACGAAAGGCATCAACCGCTCTTGTATGTTAGCCTCTTGTGCGTCTCCCTTCCCAAGGCCAATCTTCTCAGCGATGTCTGCCACAACTGTGCTAATCTCTACCCCTGTATTCTTATCGAAAACTGCCGCTACAAACTCTGCTTCCCACTGGTTGGTCTCCGGGTTTCGATAGGCCGTGTTGTCAAGAAGCCAGACAGTGTCATTTTCGGTGATCTGCTTGGCAAAGGGATTAAAAGGACCAAGGTAGGAAAGTAGATTGGTTGCTTCAGAGGGTCGCTTGTCGGAGGCAACATCTTGAGGTCTGATATTTGGAAGTCGAGCTTCAACATCGTGGAAGCCTCGGGCTCGTCGTGTTAAGTGCTCCATTTCGGTCTCGCGGTAGCTGGTTCGTGCTATAGCTTGCGCGCTGTCCATGGCGCTGTCGGCCTTTTGTATGATATTGGCCATCATTGCTTTTGAGCGTCCTTGTGTCATGAGGAATGATGAGAACAAGCCCTCGTGCTTACGAGAGCTGGTCTGCTGCGATAGAAAAGGGGGCAGAATGACATGCACCTCGTGAATGGTTTACGTGAAAACACAGAGGAAGTGACGAGAAAAGACTTGGTGACTTTAAAGGGAATAGTGAACTGGAAGCCTAGCTACAGTAGTAGTACAAAAAAAGACACTTGGTAAGAAAGATTTAGCCCAGAATGGGAGAGGGCAGGAGGTTGTGCCGCTGCCAGCTCTAGCTACGATCCCGTCTTGGAGAAGCAACAGGCTGAGGCTGTGGGGTCAGCCGCACCGCAGGACATGACAAGAAGAGGAAATGGGGCGTTCGACGGGTGACATTCTATCAAACGTGAACATGTGTGCACCCTATTGGCGGTCGTCTTGGTAAAAAAAATGCTGATCTTGTTTCAGTGAGGTGAGAAGCATTTTACTGCAACGCTGGAGATGGACTTGGGGTCATGCGAGATGCGAGAGAGTCCTGCGAGTCGCATTATTACGTTTTGCTGTTGGTCGTGGTTGGTGCAGGAGACCGTGGAGTAGTCTGGAGTTTTGCCAGTTTGGCGTTTGGCGTTTGGCGTCTTGGGCGTCTGGGCGTCTGGCCTGGGGGGTTTTACAGGCACTGAAGCACGGGGCAAGTGCCTGGAAAAGAGGGGCTGCTGATCTAATCGGTGTATGGGTACCTCCTTACCTACTGTACCTTGACTCCATGATGTCCTTTGAAACTTCTACTACTGCCATGGGCAATGAGCATTATCCAAACATTCTCGTAGGTAGTCGACGACTGAAGAATCGAGGCTCTTGTATTAAACTCTAGACAACTGCTCGAACTCGCAGATGACTGCACTTGCACTCCCAATTATCTCAGCGATCAAGAGAAGAGCTGCTTGGCATGCTTCAGCCTTCAGCGGGGTCGCTTCGTCCCCATCCAGCATACGCGCTGCCAAGTTTCTGACTGAGATCACCACAAATTAATTCACTGACATCAGATCTTCACTTTACCTTAGGTACCTCCTGATCTTCGACGCAGAACCATATTCTCCTCGCTCCCCCATTGGTTGATGATGCCAGACTTCAAAAGCCTCCTCGACAAAGCGAAAGCAAAAGCTGAAGTCTTTGCACAGCAGCACAACATTCCCACTCAGTTTCCGGGTCAGGTTCCACAGCAGCAGCAGCACCAACAACCACCTCCTGCCAACAACTCCTACGCACCTCCAATCCCGGGCAATAAACCCATTCTATCCCCTCAAGCATACTGGCGACCTTCTTTCTCCCCGTCAACTCCCGTCTCCAACAACTTCAAGCACCAACTCGGAGCCCACGGCTGGGGCAACAACGAACTGCAGAACTACGTCGCCGACTATGCGAACTCCTTTCACACACCCGATCACAAGTTAATCCTCCGGGCGATCTCTCAGAATGGCCAGTTCACTTCAGCGAGGTTGACATCGCACCAGACGCTGTCAAAGCAACGGGGTAGCCTGATAGCTGTCGCAACCCCGCCTTGTGCACCAGGTATATGGCCTGCTCTGTGGTTGCTTCCGAATGAACCATTCCAGTGGCCGAATGAGGGAGAATTCGATATCCTTGAGACGTGGAATGCGGATAATGTGAATCACAGTTGTTTGCACTGGGGACATTTTAATGGCGAGGATTGGAACAAGCATCGTGTTATCGAAACAAACATTGGAGATATGGCGAGCGGAAGGCCCATCAAGTACGAGTTCGTTTGGGAGCAGGACGAGCACGCAGATCGCAATACTGGGGGAGGGAGAGCGGTCTGGTACATCGATGGGAGGGCAGTTATGAAAGCACCCATTCCGCCCGGTACGAGGAGGATAAGCGACTGGCAGATTATTATCAATGTTGCGATGGGTGGTAATGTGTGTCAGGGGAAGACACCTGCGGATAGGCACTATGATATGATTGTACACGAGTTAAAGCTATGCGATCAGCCAACAGGCGGTTGGAGCAGGTTCGAGGCCGACTGGCATGGTGCTCCCGAGGGTCATCACTGATGGATGGATGGAAGAACTGAGCTCCTGGTGTTCTCTGAGCGGAACTGATGGAATAGAGTTGTTGGGCGAGATTGAAAGACATATACTGGGGTGTACGTCATCGCTTTGCGACACTCACCATCTGAAAACAATATCCGTGTTCTTAGAGTTTTCGGTCGTCTGTTCAAGAAAAGGACCAAAGCACTTCCTTGGTGTTGGCGAGTGACTGCGGAAGAAAGACGCCATTTACCATGGTCACGGCGATCTAGATAGGTATGAAGTAAGCTTGGAAAGCTACTTCTCTGTGATGGATTACGAAATGCATTTAACATTGCTCGCCTGACTTTTTGCATCAAAGATGCTGCACGAGAACCGTACGGGGTCTCGGGTACGGTAGGTACAACCACGACGATTTCGATAACGCTAATGAAGAGAGTCAGGGGTGTATTCCTGGCCAATATCAGATTTCATTGCCTTAATGAGCTTAAAGCCTTCGAATTGTCGAAATTGTATCTTTGTACCTGGCCCAAAAGTAGCTCTTCCACGCAAATGAGTAGCAAGCAGACGGCCTTTAAAACTACACAGAAGGCTAAGTAGAATGTATTGATACTGTACTTGAAATGATGGCATGGCCTTGTGCCATTATTATCCCATAAAAGCGTCCGACCATAAGCGAGGACGATTATTATCTTCTGTTGACAATCTCCTAGATCTGCATTTGTTTAGACCGTCGGTCCAATCAGCAGTGTACCGCACTGGGCCCATCCGCACTCGTCGATGTACCTGCAGATTTGCCGTTTTTAACCAGCGTTATCGTCCTATCGCAACATTGGATGAATGCTAGCTACCTTGTTGAATGCATCGCGATAGGAAGGTCAAGGAGGGGTCAAAGACATGAATCTGTGCTGTGGTACCGCTCCTTCTCCACTTGAACGCGGCGTCATACTCCCGTACATATACATATATCAATAAGATGCCATTGAAAATTGAATTTTGATGCTTCTTAGACTGTTGGACATCTGATAGCTTGGTAAATAGCTCGGTAAATTCCGGCCGACCTCCATCATGTATTCCCTTCTCCTCCTCAGCGCGTCTCTTGCTTCAGCTCTCGCCGGTTCAGTCCTTCAGCGCACTCCGCCTCCTCCATCTTTGAAGCGTCAAGCTAATCCTCCACCGGGAGCTCTTGTCGACTTCCAGGTGTACGAACCTGTACTCACACCCTCGGGTACAAGTGACGAATATGGATGTGTTTATACGAAAGTCCTTATGGAATATGACTTTGCCAACAGCTATGGACAACCTTTTGTTGGTAAGTAGAAGAATCTTAATCAATGTCCACTAGCATTCTCTTACTGATATTGCTGAATAGGCAATTATACACCTCCGCCTTGCAGTTTCAATCGTGTAACAATCAACTTCAGTAGGGACCCAATGCATTATTCGGTAGTCCAGAGCTTATTAAACTATCTACAGCCGTTACTTCAGTTGGTGTTCAATATGATCGCCTTGCGCTCATGTACCTAGGGGATGTCGAGGTGTTTAGGACTTCCACAGCTGAACCAAGTTCCAATGTCTCCATTGTGTGGACGTACGTGAAAGAAATGCAACAATACAATGCCCTCTGGAAGACGGATCAGAAAATCATCTTCGACCTCGGTAATATATACGATAGCACGTACACAGGCATATACAACACAACCCTGACGGCGACCTTCTTTACCATCCCGGACTCGCCTGCCGTTGCGGACCAAATTCTTGCCATATCTTCATTGTCCTCTGCATCAAATCAAGCGAGTGCGTTTCAAGTCCCAGGAACCAATGCTTCAGTCTCTTACGTTCTGCCACAGAATGTCAACCGTGCTGTTGTGTCACTTCAAGCTTGTGGGCAATCTACTGAAGAGTTTTGGTACACTAATGTCTTCACCTCGGATGAATTGACATTTGATGCCACATATGGTGAATACTATGGGGGAAGTCCTTGGCGAGAGGTCCAGCTTCTGATTGATGGCCAACTGGCAGGCGTCTCTTGGCCTTTCCCTGTTATTTTTACGGGAGGTATAGTACCTGGATTCTGGCGTCCTATTGTTGGTATTGATGCATTTGATCTCCGTCAACATGAGATCGACATCACTCCATTCCTCGGCCTAATCCTCGATGGCACCAACCATACATTTGAAATTAGGGTTGCGTCTCTCGATGATGATGGGGATGGGCATGCAACTCTCGTCGATACCACTGGGTCTTACTGGATCGTCACAGGCACAATCTTCCTTTTCTTAGACGCCGAGGGCTCAGTGACCACTGGCTCATTACCAAGTATTAGTGCCCCCGATCCAGTCTTTACACTATCATCCTCGGTCACGACAACAGCTGGTGTCAACGAAAGTCTTGTATACGACATCACAGCCACGCGCCAGTTGTCGATCTCGGCAACTATAACAACGGCTAACGGCTCGTCTGAAAAGTCCTGGTCGCAGGACCTCTCATATTCCAACTACGACGCTATAACCGCTGAAGGTTACGTTCAATATACACTACAAACTACAAATGGAAACGACACTTCTTCTTCAGGTTACCAGAATACTTACTCCTACCCCATAAACGTCAACTCCTCTTTCTTTGAATCCTCAACTGCGCTCGGAATAAACGGCACCATCATCCGCGGTCTTGACTTCAACGTCTATGGTCCCTCAGTCATCCCCTCTGGTATCCAGGTCTTCAACGACACCGCCCCTTCCACCTTCTCCCTCAGCGGTTCCCAAACACCCCAAACCTTCCTAGCACCTTCCACCCTCCCGAAATTCTCTGGTGCCCTCCTCTCAACAACACAATCAGGATCAGCACAATACTATAGATCCACAAACCTCTCCTACAGTTTCGGTAGCACATCACAAGATTTTTCATTTAAAGGCGTTGAGTCTGGAAATACTGGTGTTGAATATGAATTGTATTCGAGGAGTGTAGCTGCTGTTAACTCGAGTATTGTTAGTGATTCTCAGACTTTGTTGGGCCAGAATTTTGGTGTGGGGGATACGAGGCAGGAGAGGATGGGTGTTTTTGCTACGCCGAGGTTCAAGTCTCTGAACCATGATCAGGGAAATTGATGAATAGGGGGACTTCTTGTTTGTATAGTAGTCTTTTGATGCTATTGTATATATTGGGACCACGAACTACTCTAGTTGTATGTGTTAGAAATGGTGCTTACAAGTACACATTTCGCTAATAAGACGTCGCATTAGCTAATACGTTCTAATTAACTTTATACAACTTATATATATACGCAAAAAAGTAAAATAATAGAATCTACTATAAAGTAGAGGTTCTAACCTAGCTATTTAAATAATTTTAGTTCTACTTAAAGTAGTTAAGAGAGTATCTAAGTAAGGTTTTATTATAGGATACTTTATTATAGTATTATTTTTCTAAGAATTTTAGCTCTAATTTTGAAGGTAAGGAAAATTAAGTCTTAACGTACGAAGGTTCCCGCCAAAAGTCGTGTAGCAGCCTGTAGCTATAGCGTCTTCACTAAATGAACAAGCCCTATAGACTATTTAAGCGGTATTTATAGGGTATCGCCCGCTGTAAGCCCTATGCTACAGGCTTCGTAGCCTGTATTATCACGACTTTTGGTGGGAACCTCCGTATTAACCAATATGTAACCCTTATTGGCCAATTCGATTATTGGCGAGCGCGTCATTACAACCGGAATATTCGGAAAGTCTATTTAGTCTTATATGGTGTGGCAACCCCACATCTGAATAGGTTCATCAATTATAGACAATTCAGTTTGTTCATCATATTATTCCTGACAGTACGTATAATATTTTTCTCGTGCAATCATAAAGCAAGAATCTCTTTCAACACCTGCGGCACGCCACAAAGACTTCCAATATTTTCATTCTAAAGTACAAAATGTATTTAACAAAGACTTCTTCACATAAAGACAAAATCCTCCACTCCAACCCAAACCCAACCCCAAAACAAAAGTCCCAACACAAAACCAAACACCTCATAACCCCACACCTTCCCCCCAAAAAAACAAACCCATACTGACCCCCCAACCTCCCTCACCCATCTCCTAGCCCTCACTACGCAGGTGCAATATTCTTAATCACAACCGGCGTTCCACCACTAAGGCTCTCCGCCTCCTGATTCCAAATCAACCTCCAAACATTCTCAACATCAGTCTCAGTAGCCCAAAACGCTTCCTCAATAGTCCCATCACTATCCTCCCAAGCAAGACTCGTTCCATCAAACAAAAATCCTGATGTGGTCAATGTAGTTGTTGAGCTATTTGATGTGACGAATCCGGCTTGGGTTGGGGATGTAGTTGTTGTGTTGATGTAGAAGAGAGTATCTGTTGTTATGTTTGCTGAGCCGCCTGCTGTTGTGTTTTTTGCTATGTAGAGGGATGTGTCGTTGTTTGTGACTTGTATTTTTTTGTTCTTGTTAGTTATTTTGATGGGATTTTATGGGAAGGGGGTTGGTGGTTTTGGTTTTAATTTTGGTTTATGGGGATGAAAGGGGAAGTGGGAGGGAGATGACACTTACAGGTTATATTTGTCGCTCCGGTTGTATCTGATGGTACACTAGGTCCTGTATATGCCAATGCTTAAACCATCCAGTTAGTTATCGTAAAACCAAAGCTTTACAAGACCTGAGTGGAAATGAGAGCAAAAGACTTACAATCCAAATAGAAAACTGGCGTTCCTGTTATATTGAGTCCGTATACATATAAACTAAATGCTGAACTTGTAGCTGCGTTAACTCCAGTATGCTTACTGAACCAGAGTATCATCAGCCAAAGTACAAAGTGAAATTGGTTCGTCAACATGATGGTGACCTTTTTGGCTAAAAAGCTAATGTTGGTCGGAAGGTTGGAAGAAGAAAAGTTGAGAAACAAAATGAGCGTTGAGAATGGACGTGACTATTAAGTTCTAGAAGAGTCGACTATCCCTTATCACTATATAGATGCCAGAAAGATAACAGAAACACTGTGACGAATACACTGCGTTGACTGCTAATGAATTTCAGCTGATTCCCCTGAACGCGTTGTGGTATAGTGAATAGAGTTGTATGATCCGCGTCAGCTTGGCGATGTACCTGACCTCGCTTACGTATAATTCATATAACCTCTTATCTAATATAGATGAGATAAGCCTCGTCATTTGTGGCTTTGACCTTAGTAAAGTCAACGAATAAAAGCTTAAATTTGATTCATAAGTTGGGGGTTCAGCTTGGTAATTTGTTAGTGGTTACTGTCCTAATTTGGACTATGATATACTTACATAGGTCGGCGAGCAGCATAGGTCGGCGAGCATAGAGCTTCCTGCAAAGTACGAAGTAGAGGGTTTCAGTTAATATTTTAAATATATAGACTTAGCTTCCTTAGCGGAAGAAGTATACCCTATAGGGGGCATAGGCCTATAGAAAAAAGATATCCGAATAAGATCGGACTTAAAATCGAGGAAGAGTATGTCCTTAAGTAGGCTAATTAGAAAGTCTGACTGCCTCGCTAAGCTATATATTATTTTTCTGCTTGATGTACCTTATTGTATAAGTTTATATTATAGGGTATATATTAAGGTTTAGCTCCTCCACTTCTACATACAAAAAATATCGGTTCCTCCACATTGTGTGTGGCTTGCTTGTATACAAGAAGTGGAACAATGCATAAATTATGAAAGTTGTCCATCCCTTAAGCCTAATTAGGAAGATGCGAGCCGCTCTACATATAAAAAATATCAACTGAAACCCTCTAGTAGGAGTCAAAAGAAATTTAGTATGCGAACTAGTTTCTAGTAGTCCCGACAGTTCTTTTCATAGAACATCTCAAGTCCAAGTACATATTTCTTTAGATGGCTAAGTGAACCGTTGGAACACATACAGAAAGTCCGTGCCGCCAAACGGATGTTGAAGGGATTATGCTACGCCGTTCCTAGCTAAGTACAGAAGATCTAAAGATCTACGAGAAGTTCCTCAGATATTGCAAAAAAGAGGCTTAGAGGCACAGAACATGGAGGGTGAGATAGCGATAGATCTGCCTTCTAGGTTCCCCGGAAGCCTGGCCATGGTAAAGGCTTCTTTCAATCGGCGATGTGGTAGTATATGCATGACGACTTAAATGACGACTAGTTGTGATCGGACTAATCGCTTGACTAACCCTAACGATAGTACTTAGCAGTTCGGACCGCAACCAAGTGTTTAAAAGGGGTAATTTTCTTAACTACAATTGTAGATATTCATAATAGGTTGTTATATTTAGGGGTTTATTCATTCCCTTAACTTCTATTGTTCAGGTTCCTACACTTGCACCAATGGAAGTACCTCCGCAGGATGTCGGCAGTTTCAAGGTCTTCAGTCTGAGACATCACAGTCCAGGTAGATGGGTAAATCGATATCTGCATACAGATTCTGTGCTTGATCTCGGCGATGGAGCTGAATAGACGTCAAAAAGGTTCACTCTACAACACACACTAGATTCCAGTGAGTGGTTAGTTCAGCTCTTACCCACTAAACTCCGCCATGATGCATACTCATCTTCCCATGAAATCGACCAAAGGAATTAAGGGATGAAGAGTCTGTCAATTACGAGTACTACAAAATGTACATACGCTTCTTTGTTGATGTTTGCGTCAGCATCAGACTATTGAAGGACTCTAGCTTTGCGACATGGAGCTATGTACCGGAATAGATTGTGAGAATGAGCTTTAGAGCTCACATAAATAACTGTATTGTAACTCTACTCCCAAACGATTCGTGGTCGACGGACCTTTCTTTACTCTTCCCTTCGCTACCTCTCATTCATACACTATGATTTCCTTCTACCGCCTCTCATTCCTGACTTTAGAAGTTCTTTCTCTTTTCTCCTCAGTTACTACTGCTTCTTCTCTACAAGAGTCCAGTCCAATCCTTCCTCGTGCGTCATGTACCAATTCAGCATCCGACAGAAGTTGTTGGGGTGATTATGACCTGAGTACCAACTACTATGACGAAGCTCCTACTACTGGCGTTACACGAGAGGTAAATTCCACTGCCTATACGTGTCTGACCATCAAATTTGCTCATACAAGTCTCAGTATTACTTCGAATTGCAAAACGTTACGCTTGCACCAGACGGAGTAGAAAGGATTGTTCTTACCGTCAATGGGACAGTACCGGGACCAACCATTGAAGTCGATTGGGGCGACACCGTCGTGGTCCATGTCACCAACAGCCTTACCACGAATGGGACTAGTATACACTTTCACGGCGTACGTCAAAATTATACTGTCCAAATGGATGGTACTGCTTCAATAACACAATGCCCGACTGCTCCGGGAGATACCTATACATATACATGGCGTGCTACTCAATATGGCTCCTCATTCTATCACTCTCACTACTCACTCCAAGCTTGGGATGGCGTCTTTGGAGGAATCGTCATCCACGGTCCTGCATCTGCAAACTACGACGTTGATCTTGGTTCCCTTTTCATTCAGGATTGGGATCACCAAACAGCATCTTCATTATTTGATCAAGCTGAGACAAATGGACCTCCTACTTTGGATACTGGCCTGATTAACGGCACCAATATGTGGGATGGTAGTGGATCATATTTTGAACAGGTCTTCGATGCTGACTCAAGCTATCTTTTTCGAATCGTCAATTCTGCTATCGATACTTTCTTTAAGTTCACGATTGATAATCACACTATGACAGTTATTGCTATGGATTTTGTTCCAATTGTTCCTTTTGAAACTGATATCTTAAGTATAGGAACTGGTGAGTTTTATAGAATATAACCAACGAATATCTAGGCTAATATTAAGGATAGCTCAACGTTATGATGTTGTCGTCAACGCATCCGCTGTTTCGGGGAATTACTGGCTTCGGGCTATTCCACAGGTTACTTGTAGTAACAACGACAACGTTGACGGTATCCTCGGCATTATTCGTTACGACTCAACAAGTACAGCAGACCCAACTACCACCGGCTACAGCTATACCGATGATTGCGACAACGAAGACGTATCTGATCTAGTTCCTTACCTTTCCCTAGACGCCGGATCCGAAGATCTCCAAATTCTACTCGAAGATGCAGTCGTTGCAGATACTAGTACAGGAATTTTCCATTGGGAACTAAATGGAACATACATGGCTGCCAATTGGGCGGATCCAACTGTTCTACAAGTCCTTGACAACGTCACTGATTTCAATACTTCACTTAATGTGTTCGAAATTCCTACGGCAAATGAGTGGGCTTATATGATTATCGAACAAACAAACACTGTTCCTCATCCAATTCATCTCCACGGTACGTCAATTCCCCTATCCTCTTAAAAGCTACTCCTCTAATGCAAAATTTAGGTCACGATTTCTACGTTCTAGCTCAAGGAACAGGTACATATTCAAGTACAACAACAACACTAACAACAACCAACCCACCACGGCGTGATGTAATGATGCTTCCAGGAGCAGGATACCTAGTCATTGCATGGCCAGCTGATAACCCCGGTGTATGGCTTTGCCATTGTCATATTGGATGGCATCAAAGTGAAGGATTTGATTTACAGTTTGTGGAACGTTATGATGAGATTGTTGGATTACTTGACACGACAGTTTTGGAGGATACTTGTTCTGCTTGGGATACTTTTGTTGCTGATGCTGATATTGTTTTGGAGGATTCTGGTGTTTAGATGGCTGGATTACAGGGACCCATTGTCTGTTATATGGTTGTTTTGGGCATTCTTTTTGGCTGTTGATCATGGGAATGGAGTTTTTTGTAGATGTGTATCTTCCTTCTACTCTACCTCTTTACTCTCCATTGACTCGGCTAGTAAGCGAACTCCTTTTGACATAACATCCGGAGTAAGACCTCTGGTATTACTTTTCATCTCTTGACTGGATTTTCTGCAGATAAAGGTCTTCTTTATTGTATGTGTATCCTGGTCTACCTCTGTGTATCTGAACTATATACAGAGAAAAAAACTCATCAACTCTTGAAAAACACCAGACTACCAGAGTCCATATAGAAGTGAATGAAACTGGTTCCAAAACAAGAAGTAAATGAGGGTGATGGCAAGTACAATTCTCAAGGAGCCCAAAGACTGCAAATCCCCTTCTCCCAACTCAATTCGCTTCTTCAGGTCCTATTGATTCGCTGACCTAAGACAGTTCACAAGCACTGTGAGTAATAATCGCTCGACTTCACACAAGTAGAGCCGGCAACACAAGCAGTAGCACCACTATACCCAATACCTCCACATTGCCCATACTTAGCCACAGTACCAGAAGCAGCAGTAGAAGTTGTAGCAGGCGCGGAACTAGTCGTCGTACCACCAGACGAAGAACCAGAACCGAAAGTAGAGCCAATGGGTCCGATCTTGATATTCGAATAAGTAACAGCAGAGTTAGGACTGTTGGCCTCGACATCGGTTGGTTTGCCGGATGTAATGGAACAGGTACCACGAGCGGCGCCTAGACTGGTTGAATCGGTTGGGTAGGTACTGTCGAGCCAGAGCATATTTACTGCATGGTCATCCCATATTGAGAGGACGAGAACCATTCCTCTATCGAGAGCACTTGTGATAATTTTAGCATTGCTTTTTCTGGGAGAGGATAAATTGAGAATACTAACCTTCCCATAGCTGTAAGACCACCATTTGTCTCAAAGAGATCAGTATCACCAAATGCAGCCTTTTGTTGAGTACAGTAAGTGTCTGAGATAGCGTTGGTGGCATCAATTCCAGCAATGTTCGACACAGAATTTGGAATAACAACACCATTCTGGACATAAAAACGCTTAATTTGCGAGAGTGTGCCGGTAGCCGTACCGTCATCGGTGATAAATTGTGTCACGATAGTAAATGGTTTGGTGGTATCGACGATTTTGGAAGGGCCGTAGAACGAGGTGTTTCCCTGTCGGTAAGAGTTGAAATCGCAGCCGTCCTTGTCACATAATCCATCGTAGCGCTCCCCAGAGGCATCATCACCACAATCAGTACCACTGCATCGCGTCTGTCCTACGGAGGTGCAAACGTGTGGAGTGTAGGCGGCAGAGACTGTGGTAGAATCGTTAGAAATGGAAAGTTATTGTACCATTGTAGAGGAAGAATCTTACTAGAGTTGGCCTCCCAGATATCCATCTCGTTACAACAAGATCCATACTCGCCACTACCGGCATTAACATCATTAGTGGACGGGGTCCATCCAACAGAGTTAGCCTAAGCAAATTTCTTTAGCAGGAGTCCCGAGACACAAAATTGTTCCTTAACAACTACGTACCTCGCCGTTAATGAATTTGATATCATGAGGACATTGAGCATCACAGTAACCTGTCCCATACTTCGCACCAGCTTTGTTACCAGAGTACTTAGCAACTCCTCCATCGGCGTCCATTTCAGCGAAGTAGACAGCTCCATTAAGACCACATGGCATATTGGAAACATCCACATCAAAGGTGATTTCTTGGCCCTTGACTTTGAAAAGTTTGTAGGAAGTGTCATCGGTGTCCATAACTGATTAATGCCAAGTTAGCTATTCTTCATGATTGAAAAACATTAGGGGCAGTAGGAATAGAAATACTAACGGTATACACGAGATCCAACATTAGTTCCAGAACTCTTAGTAACAAAGTCCAAAGTCAAGGCACTGCCACTTGTAGTGATCCCATAAACTCCCTTATAATCAGCACCATCAAGAGCACAGTTTGTAGCGCAAGTAACACCATCTGGACATAACGTTGAATCCCAAGTGTTTCCCGTATAACAGTTGGTTGATCCGGAAACCGAATGAAGCCATCTCCAGTTTGAGTCGAGAACAATCTTGGTGTTGAGAGTGGTGCAAGTGCCGTCTGCGGCACATGATTGCATAGGCAAGGCTGGATGAGTTTCTGTTGTGAGAGTACCAACTTGCTGAGCATAGGCTCTAACAGCTATGGTTGAAAGAACAGCTAATGAGCGGTACATGGTGAAGTTCAATGGCCGATGATTACTCAAGAAGTAATGTGTGAAAAGAAGTTGAGTGATGAAGATGAATTTGAAGGTACGGCTAGATACTTATACGCACAAAT
This sequence comes from Pezicula radicicola, assembly GCA_003008705.1. Lineage (NCBI taxonomy): Eukaryota > Fungi > Ascomycota > Leotiomycetes > Helotiales > Dermateaceae > Pezicula > Pezicula radicicola. The sequence goes on along the minus strand of PDUO01000044.1, from coordinate 85,431 downwards.
TCTCTTGGCACTTGAAATTTCACATCAAGACACAACTCTAGTTGTGGAATCTACGGCCCTCCTGGCCGAAGAAAGCACTGAGTTGACGAGGGACGTTGACGCCTAACGCCACTAATTTCGTCCGAGCATTGAATTTGAGCTTCATGACAGTACTTACCAAGCATCCAGCTTGATGCCGAGGCTTTAAAACCGCACTAGTTGTCTCTATATCACAATTGTGGCTCTCAAAGTGGGAAATGGATACTCCGGCCAAGAAATCTTATGTCGGTCCTTCTGATCATCCGGAGTCTAGAGCCTGAATCTAACTGGACCAGTCGGTCGGCTTACCGGCAACAAGGAAGTATGGATGGCTGCAGGTTCATGGAGTGTTTATCTATAAAGATCTAAACTTCTTTCTAATTTGTCGTCGATCTCGGATGTAGCCGGCGAGAAGTGACCAGAATATTTCAAACATAGGAAAGTGAGCCTCGGCAAGAAGTCTCCGTAGTAAATAGGGTTGTTCTTGAACCAATCTATGTGCGGCTGCAAACTAAATATAAATTAAAGATCTTCATATAATTCGTCTGGTGTTTCCACGTGTGTCCTATAAAGCTTGCTGCCAAGCAGTCCTTGCATCAATGACTTGATTAGGATATCCGACTAAGTGGACTCTTTCACCTCAGCAGCGCGTTGAAGGACCTGCAAGCCGACAACATGCGATGTTCAAATCAATTTTCAAGAGATTGGAGCAAGTAAGTGTTCATCCCTTATCTCTTGAACACACCGTGAAGGATCTACTTCAGCAGAGATGTTCGTATTAATAGGCTTAAATAGAAGACTGCATCTCTAAGTACTTGAATATAGCCATGCACAAGATATGTATACTATATTTAAGCGAGATTCGCGACTCCATCCATCTGATCTTACTTTTAACCTTAAGTTAACAAGGACTTTAACTTACAATCCCTGCGCTCAAAAGCTGCTTCTAGTCGCAATGGTGTGTCCGCTGCCTAAGTAGAAAATTGGCACCTGGTGCCCCACCAGTTGATGGCGGAGCTAAGTCACTATGGCAGTCGACAGAGATTTACAAGAATCAGCCTATACAAAGCCTACAGTAGATTTCTCTTAGGGCAATTTGTTCCATTTCGGGATAATGGATACAGATTTCTTTTTGGAATATGACTTTATTCCGGCCATAATCATACAATGCATTATATGACCAGAGCTACCTCGGGCTGAATTCTTCAAGGGTTCTATGAAAAGGCGGGGGGGTTGGTTCCGTAGTTACATTCGGCAGTGGTGATTTAGCGATGACTTCTCCATTCGAATTGAGCCTGGTATTTTAGCCGAGCAGCTCAACATACCAAAATGGCCATGTGATATGATAACAGGTCATTCACAAACTTTCTGGACCTGCCTAAATTCAGGAACCTTATATCTCAGTCTTGGCATTTCCTGGTACCCTATCCATGAGTGTCTCGATATTAGTTACTCTATACTCGACTGCCCAAGGCTCGCCAATCTCACTTTCCGAATGTTTGAAGACTTAGAGCTGAGTGGCCATACAGAGTCACGGGCCGCTGTTCCGCAGATAGATGAAGAAATAGCTTATGTGAAATTCAGTTTGTAATTGAAAGAAAAGAAAGCGGTCTTGTCATAATATAAGAGCGCCTGCCGACCTCCCTGTAGTCGTGTTGATGTTCTCCCACGTCACAAATTCGCAATCCATTTCAAAAGCTTGGGAAATTTTGTTCGAGCACTATGAAACCCTCAATTACTTCCCTCGGTCTTTTGTTCGCAGCAACAGCAAATGCTCAGCAGTCCGCATATTCGCAATGTGGAGGCCAGGGATTCACTGGTGATACAACATGTGTTGCAGGTTACCAGTGCGTTGCTTACAACACCTACTACTCTCAATGTGTTCCTGGTACAGCAACTAGTAGCACTACATTAACGACTGTGGCATCCACGACTTCAACTACACCTTCGAGCAGCACTTTGACAACAAGCACTGCTGCGGCTACTTCAACAGGTTTCAAGTGGTTTGGTGTCAGTGAGTCTTGTGCTGAGTTTGGATCAGGGGCTTATCCGGGAGTCTACGGGAAGGATTTCACTTTTGCTTCTACTGATACCATTGATGTAAGTACCTCCTTAGTAGGATAAGAGATTCGTAGCTGATTTTGGTAGACTTTAATCTCAGAGGGTTACAACATCTTCCGTTTTCCCTTCGCTATGGAACGAATGGCAGTAGGCACAATTACGGCGTCGCTTGATACGGCCTATCTCACCAATTACTCGGTCGCGGTGAATCACGTCACGGCGAAAGGAGGCTATGCCATTATTGATCCTCACAACTATGGAAGATACAACGGCGCTGTAATAACTGATACCACTTCATTTCAAACTTTCTGGACCAACTTGGCAACTGCATTCAAGAGTAATCCTAACGTGGTAAGTAATTCATTGCTTATTTAGTGACTTGTGGCTAATCATTGAAGATTTTTGATACTAACAACGAGTATCACGATATGGACATTAGCTTGGTCTACGATTTAAATCAAGCTGCCATCGATGGTATTCGCGGTACCGGTGCGACAAGTCAATATATCTTCGTAGAAGGCGACGCGTATTCAGCGGCAATGGTTTGGAACACGACGGATGATTCCCTAAAAGGCCTAACCGATCCGGAAGACAAACTTGTGTATGAGATGCATCTCTATCTAGACTCCGACAACTCTGGAACAAGTACTACTTGTTATTCTACAACAGTTGGCGTAGACCGCGCTGTGGGTGCTACGGAATGGTTGAGAGCTAATGGTAAACTTGGTATTTTGGGCGAGTTTGCTGGTGGCGCTAATAGTAATTGTATGACTGCTGTAACTGGTCTGGTCAATCACTTGCACGATAACTCTGATGTGTGGACTGGTGCATTATGGTGGGCCGCGGGTCCGTGGTGGGGTGATTATATTTATAGCTTCGAGCCTCCGAGTGGTACTGGGTATACCTACTATGATTCAACATTGAAGGCATACGCTCCAGGGGTTTGAGGTTGTTTTCCAATAGGATTGCCAACATGTTTAGCGAGGAAAATATGGTTTGGGATCCATAGCTTTGATTATTTACACGATATTTAACAACTCTAGTGCCTTCTGTTGAGTGACGCTCCAACATACCTTATGCATGTTTAAAGATATTTGTGCGTGTAACCATAATCCATGACCTCTTAATAGTTCCCTGTATCTAGATTGGCAAAGTATCATTAGCCAAGATACAAGTACCCAAAACACTCCCCTCAATTCTAGCAGTAGCATTCACTACAAAATCCTGTAACGGACTGGTCCCACACTTCAAGCCTAATACAAAGCTTTGCGCCACGACACCTGCAAGATACGGAGCCGTATGCGTATGATCCGCAGGATAATTAGCATCTATGATATCAGGTCCTAGATTCTTCATCGCTTGTGCTGCATATTGTCCATGTGGAACGAAATAAACTCCTGCAGCTGGTCCACCGAGTTCAGTTGCTGCGAGCCATGCGTAATAGGTGAAGCGATTGGGAGCATAGGTATAGTTTCCTGTTTCCCAAGGATTATCTGGGGTTGGTGATGAGAGGATTATGTGGGCACCTTTTGAGAGGAAGGTTGTTGAGGCTTGGATTAGGTAGGTTGGGTATGTTTGGACTATTTCTGTTGCATTGCTGGATTTATTTGGTTACAAAAGCAAGTACATAACGGGGTAAGGTTTCATGATCAAATTGACTTACTCATACACTGTTGGGCATGTCTCATTTCCTGTGGTTCCAAGTATCAAAATTAGCTTCGGCTTGTAGATAATTTCATAGCTCTCGTGGTTAGCAAAGTCTCAAACTCACAAGCACCAGGACAATCCCCTCTTCCAATATCGCTACTAGCGGGATACACGGCTCCACCATCATTATGCCCAAATTCAATAATGACCCAGTCTCCAGGCTTCAAAACTTTTGCAATACCGGCAAAGAATCCCTCTCTAGTAAAGCTCCTCGCACTTGTTCCATCTACAGCAGAGTCATTTACGCGGATAGCGGTAGAGTCAAGACTGTATTTCAGATATGAGCCCCATCCGTCGGTGCAGTTACATGATACAGGTCCTCCATTTATTGCAGCTGTACTGTCACCAGCAATGTAGACGGTTGAAATTGCTGCTGCTTTTGTGATGAGGGTCGCGGTGATGATTAGTAAGCTTATGAATAGGTTGAGAGCCCGAGATACGACAATGGGGTGTTTAAGAGCGGATGTTGGCGAGGATACCTTCATTGTGTGAATATGTAGAAAGCGTGTTTCGTGAGCCAAAGTAACTCTGTTAAATTGGTGTAGACCTTTCTAACTACAGATGTGAAGTATATAAGCTTCATTAGTATATGCAGCAGTGGGGATTTATATTCGAAGGAACTCACGACGCAAACCCATATCTCGATGATGACAGCATCCTTCCGCGATCAAACTAGGCAGTTCAATTTAGGCAGTTCAATTCATCTTCTACAACAGAACAATATTAAGATATCTCAAGGATAGTCCTGAGGCAACGGCATAATGAACTCAATAAAGCCACCAATGAGCACTCTTCGCTAACTTCCGATGTAAATTTCATAAATGCTGCGAAAGTGGGCTCAACGTTATGTGATATCTCCGAAGACAGTTATAAAACCTCAAGAGAGGTATTTAATATAGTTAGCTCATGGATGCTTGAAGTACCATCCGTGGAGTGACCATTACCAATAACGCAACTAAAAACTCCACGGCTTCAATTGAGGACTAGAAACAATTGCAGTAAACACCATTGATTATGGGGCAACAAGACCTAATTTTTTCGGTCATTATCAACGGTAAGCTGAACAGCTGCTCCTTTCAACTTATGCACCTGGTTGGAGTTGAGTTAGGTTTGACTTAAGCGAGGATCCCCCCTATTTACTCTTTACCGAAGCGAGAATCAAATCCCGAAAGTGTATCAAATGGAATTGCTTGTGATTCTATTCAAGCCAAGAATTCTACACGACCTTTTATAATTAGGCATATTTACGATCCCTAAAGCCTCCAATAACTTCAACAGTGCCGTCTCCAGCCTCGGCATACTTCTTAGCCGTGATTTCAGGATTCAATTGGAGCGTCTGCTTTGCTCGGACCCACTGTTCCATCGTGATTAGCTCTTCAAAACGTGGCTTCACTCCAGCCTTTTGCAGCACTGGTGAATCCACAATTGGATTCAATATCGTATCGTTATGTGGCCTGGCAAAATATAGTAGTCCTGTGCGATCGTACTGCCACTGGTCCTTTGGCGGAGCAACAACACGGTGTACAGAACTCTTGAGCCAGCCACCAGTTAAATGCGAAATTGTATCAGCAAGATTGACAGTGATTGTTCCAGACTGTGCCGAGACGTATGTCCAGTTTCCGTCCTCACCAAGGATCTGCAGGCCTGCGATGGGTTGTCGGAATAGCAATGTAACAGTCCCCAGATCTGTGTGCCCAGTCGTCTGACCCCAACCACTGGCTTCGTGTTCCTCAGCAGTTCGCTTACGATAGATCATGTATCGGAAATGATCCTCGCTCTTCTTCTCGTAGGTATGTTGCTTGACAAGATATTCTTCGTCTGGGAGTTGTAGAACGATTGCAAAGAGGCGGAGAAGTGGCAAGACCACGTTGGAATGAAGGGCTTTTGCAAAGACTTCGATATCGGGAAGATGGGCTTTAATCAAGTCTGGATAGGTGTATTTGCCCTCGAAGTCCTTGGTGAACTTGGCGAAGTTGAACATCTCAAAGTTATCTCGGGTGCCGCCTAAAAGTCATATATTAGTATTGGTCTTTTCCAACAGCAGCATTTTTATGCTGCGTAAAGTAAGATTTCACTAGAATTAAGACTTGTAGACCACAAGTATTCTTGCGCTAGAACCCTTTGCTAGAGAGATATGCATACTGATTTTACTAATGCCAGCTCTGCGCCATCCATTGTAATCCGCATTGGCATAGTCGACCTCATGCTTTGCCTTCTCCTCCGTATCCAGTGCAAAAAAGTTCTTTGCCAATGTGAATTGTTGATTTACTTGCTCGTCTGTTAACCCAAAGTTCTTGACGTAGAAGAATCCCACATGGTGCACGGCATGTTCTAACTGTTTCGCCAATCTCTCTTTGCCACCTGGACGGGTATAATCTTCAAGGTCTAGAGTAACTAGTTCTGACCAAGGCAGCTTTTCTGATGTCTCTGGTGGGTGCTCATATTTTGGTAGTCGCTCGTAGTTGTATTGTGCTAGATTCTCGGCCGGAAGAGAGACCTCTGGTCTTACACTTTCAGTTACTGTAGTTGACATTGTTGTAAGCAAGTATATAGATTTGAAAGACGCCAGAAGCAGAAAGTTTCTATGATCACTAACACTGAAGCAAGAAGATCTTCAAGATCTGCTTATCACTTATCAAGATTGAGGGGATGCGTTCGTGGATGCCGTGATTATGACCCCGCATTTCGCCATCGCTTAATCCACGGTTAATGGCTTCCAATGAACTGATTTCTAGCAGTAGCGAGAGTACTTCGCGGGTAGATAGGCAACAAACCCGCAAGCTAGCTTTATATTCCGCCATTGAACCCATGTTTTTGCAATTCCTGCACGGCTCCTACAGGGACAAAGCACCGATAAAATGTCAACAAGTGCGGAGCTTGTCTGCTTGCTTAGGAACAAGTTGCATATTAGTGCACCGTTTTACAGTTGCTTTCACCCGCTTTGCCACTTATCTTTTGGCCGCGTCAACACCCCAATTGCCGGGTTGTAACTACTGCTACCTGACTAAAGAACAGGAAACCCAAGGAGGGAGTCAGCGTTGAATACCCCTTTCTGTAGTGGATAGTATTGGGAATGAGATCCATAGCAACCTCAATGGACCAAAGATATCACTGGTCTCCAGATGTCGCAATATGCACAGCACAAGGATGGTAGATGGTAATTTTCTGAGTAAAAACTAGACAGTCAAGGAAATTACTTCTTCAATGAAGTATATATAGTAGGGGGTGACATTGCTTTAAACGATTGATCTAAGTGGTTCTTATAGAATATTTGCATTCATCCAATTAGCTACAACTGTGAAATAGCAATGGTGGACACCATCAACAGCAACCATGGTCCTGGATCTTTGACTCGAGAGGCTTCCAGAACCGATGCACAACAGAAGAATATCACGAACTCAAATGTCACCAATTTTCCTGAAAGAGATGGCGATGCTTTGAGTGATCCTCACGAGGTTAAGAGCAGATCTCCAACACTTTTACACGCTTGGGAGAAACCAGGAGTCTTGGGAATCGTACTACGCACCTTGCGGACAATTCAAGGATATGTTTGGGATGATCCAGACAAGCCCAAAGAAGAAAAGCTCTTCCTATTCAAGCTGGACTTCTTCCTGCTCTCTTACGGATGCCTCGGTTACTTCTGCAAAAACCTCGACCAGGCCAACATCAGCAATGCATATGTTTCCGGAATGAAGGAAGCTTTGAACATGGGAGGCAGTGAGTTGACTTACATGGGAAATGTCTTCACAGCTGGATATGTCATCAGTCAATTACCTGCGGTCATTCTTGCCACTCGGATTCGACCTTCAATTCTTGTACCCTCGCTCGAAGTCATGTGGTCTATCTTGACATTTTGCAGCGCAGCTGTAAAGACAGTTCCACAACTCTATGCCTTGAGGTTCTTGATCGGCTTTTGTGAAGGAGCCTTCTTCCCAGTCATCATTTATGTGATAGGATCCTGGTATACGAAGCAAGAACGGGCTAAGCGCGTAACACTCTTTTACTGTACAGCAAGTCTGGCGGGAATGTTCAGTGGCTATTTACAAGCTGGTGCTTATAACAATTTGGGAGGCAAGCTTGGGCATGAAGGCTGGCAATGGCTCTTTATCATCTGCGGAATCATTAGTCTGCCCGTAGGCATAATCGGCTATTTCTTCAACCCTGACTTTCCGGTATGTAAACCCTCGTGTACATAGCCTAAGCGATAGAGGTACTGACTTTCCAAGGAAACAACAAGAGCATTCTATCTCAACAAAGCCGAGGCCGAGTTTGCGCGACAACGTCTTCTTAAATATGGGTACAAGCCTTTAGGGGCATCAGCCTGGGACCGCAAGAAACTGTTTCGAATGATGGGTCAATGGCAATTTTGGCTCCTACCAGTAGGCTATTTCTTTATCCAAGCAGCGTATCCATCTCAGCAACCTGCATTCGCGCTCTGGCTTAAAACCGAAGGGTTTTCTGTCTACAAAATCAACGTTCTCCCCACTGCTGCCGCCGGAATTGCAGTTTTTGTGCAAATCTCGGCTGGAATGCTGTCTGATTCGCCTTTGCTACATGGTAGACGCTGGCAAGCAATCACGGTCATGCAAGCTGGCACATTCTTTAGTGCCGTCGTCCTCGCAGTTTGGAATGTGCCTTCGAAACTCAAATACGCAGCTTTTTTTCTTGCACAGTTCTCAGCTGGCGTTCCGGGTATCTGGTATGCATGGTATCCAGATCTTGTAAAACACGACCATGAGATGCGTGGCTTCCTGATAGCAGCTTCTAATATGTGTGGGTATATTAATTCTATATGGTATTCCGATGCTGTATGGAGAACTGCTGAGGCCCCTGAATTCAAACCTGGTTGGATTGCTTGTTCTTGTTTTGGAGCTATGGTGGTGATTTGGTGTGGACTCGTTGCTTTCCTTTCGGCTAGAGATCGGAAGAAAAATGAGGTTGTTCAGGTTGGCGGGTTGGATGTGGAAGCTCCACGTACTACGACTATTGCGGAGAAGGGTAATGTTGTGGAGTGATAACAAGTGACTAGGGAAATAAATGGAGGACGATGTAGATATTGGTTAAGTTCAGCAATTCAACTATCTGTCTGTGTTGGCTAGAAGTATCCTCACAATGATCCTTAGATACTAGTACAGACAATATCGCTAATTAAAAGGATAATAGAGTTCTTCTAGATCCGTTCATATTGTTTTAGTATGGATGACAAAAGGGAAAAGGTTGATACATAGCTCCATTTTTCTGTCCATTGGTAAGAAAACAGGAGGCATAAATTCCTAGCATGTCCTCCGTTATTGTACCTCGTTATTCAAGTTTCACTTTATTAGGAATTGCCGAGTTGGTCAATTCGAAGCCTAAGGAAATTTAGTTTAGAATCGAGTCAGATTTAGTGTCTATAGATATCAATATCAGAGTTATAATATAGTTAAATAATGTCTACGCATACAATATGTTCTATTAGGCGACACCCTACCTATTGTACTAAGATTCGTATATAAAACAATGCTCCAATACGGCTGTAGCTGTTCTACGCTCTAACCTTGAATGAAAGCCACTATAACTTCGACTTAGCTACCTTGTAATCAATATACTCTTGAGATAAACGGAATAGACTTCAGTTAGTAAAGATCGATAATGTTTTAATAGCGGGTTAGAAAACTTAGTAGGAATACTTACCTAGTCACAGACAGTTGGTCAATACATTACGAGTTCGCTAAGTGGAGTGATCTAGCACATTCAAGTGATATCTAGACAGTGGGTCTACTAACTCACGTTAAGGCATGCACAAATTTTATATGTTATATGAACAAAATAATATGTAGCGAGCAAGGCTTTGTAATTAGCTCTAAGAGTATCAGCTTTAGAATGTATTATTTGAGCTTTAAAGCTTGATGAGTATACTGCTTCGAATTATAGGATATGCTAATGAGACTAATAATATGCGCTAAATCCCTCTACAGTGACATCTTATTAGTCAATTCCACACCAAGTTGGCTCATTCAATGATTGGCGGCTACGTTGGAACAACATGTTCCCAAATGCCTAAACCAACATTGTTAGGATACTTGTGTTACGCATTGTATAAAAGTGAGTCTAAAGAATAAGGCGCATCCTGCTTGCGATGTTTTAGCTGTCACAAAACTAGCGAAAGCCATTGCTAATTCCCATGTTTCCTCAGAATAGGAAAGTTTTCGGAAGTTCACTAGCGATCTATTAGAATTCTTTCTGAAAGCACAGCATACGGGTGAATCGAGTAAAACTGCATGCTAGAAGGGTGCTCCATGTGTTTAAGACACCTCTTGAAATCTTCGTGCTCGGAAATTCGGAATAGTCCGTGCTTAGCGAGCAAGTTTCATGGCCTATCACTGTATTTGTTATTGATGTCTTTAAACTCTGTCTTCTGCGAACACAGAAATAAAATAGATCTTTAATAAAATAGGCCACTAAATCTACTCAGTATGCACAATAATACTCTAATACGATAACTATTTACCTCCTTTTATTGAAAAGGGGGTTTAAGCGAACATGAACCTTCGCAACCCTAAACAGTAAGTGTGGACACTGTTCTGGTGGTTCGTAGAGAGGATTGTAACGTCCACGCTGGGCGAACTACTTAGGCTTACCGCTTTGTAGGCGGTAGCCACAAAAGGCTTAGAGTCTAAGTACCCCTGAAAAATACAGGCTGTAGTGCCCTAAAAATATAGGGTATAGTTAGTATGAGAAATTATAATAATAAGGTAAAATACTATACTTTATTAGTAATTAGAGAGCTTATACCTAATAATTACCTAGTAAATGGTGTATTTAAAACCCCCCTTATAATTATTTTGCCGGCAGAAAGCCTAGCTAGGCTAACTAATTAAGGTCTAAGTAGTTTCGCCCATCGTGGACGTTATAATCCTCCATAGGTTCCGCCATTTTGATCAACGCGGGCATTTCGGTGCGGCTCATTTACTCGTAATCGTCGGAACAACGCCAGGTCTAGTGAATCTCCTAAAACTCCGCATTTTCCGGCTTTTGTCAACTTTGAATGCTTTCACTTACGCCCACCATGACTGAGATGGCAACGCCCACATATGCCACCGCACCTCGCACATGGTCCTCGAAACGACATCGTTACACAAAGAAGGCCTGGTACAGCAAGATTCAAATCCCAATATAACGTGGAAGTGTACTGATATATGGATAGCAATACCTGTAGGCGGCGCAAAGTCAAATGCAACAGCGAGCCTATATGTCATCAATGTTCAATTCACGGAATAGCCTGTATATACAGCAATGTCTCAACCCTGTCAGCGGAGAACACCCATTCTTCTAGTGCTTCTTTGAATACGGAAGAAGAAAGCCAGGCTATATCAGCAGTAGCAACCAATCAACCACGATCGTTTTGTCAAAATCATGAGTCGCCCTTTAGCGCCCTCGACACGTTGCTCCTTAAGGACTTCCTGTTCCCAAATTCTTTGGATATTGGTTTAGATCCACTTCTTGCATCGCTCGACAGCCCAACCCATTTCCACGGGCTCAATGACACGCCCCTTCAACCGTTGCCTATGTCTAGGCCATCAGAATTTTCTCAGAGATCACACCCAAATCCCTTGAATCATAGTATCAACCTCCCCAACTCTTTCGGCCACTCCCCTACAACGCTATTGCTCTCAAAATCCGAATCCATTGATCTTCTCGAGTATTTTCATGATGAGATAGTCACCATATACCCATTCATCCCTTACGACAATTTGACTAGACTCGTCGTCCTGCTTTTTGACTCATCAATTGTGTTATCAGCTCCAAGCGCGGAATCAACTTGCTGGGAGGATCTATCTGACATTAGAATATACGATCTACTTGTGTTGACACTAGCTTGCGTTGTCGCATCGAAAGTGAACCAGGAAACAAACATCAGCAAGGAGATGATGCGAGGGGTACTGGTTAACCTTGATAATAAAGTTAATAGCTGTAATATTGACTCTAAGGATGTGGCCATTGCCACAATGTTAGTAAGTTTTACACCAAAGATGCAAGATGGCCTTTAGCCTATATTGACCTCTTTCAAAACAGAGCGTTTATTATCTTCAGTGTGATGAAGTAGAATTATCGTGGCGACGGATCGGAATTGCGGCAAAACTGTGTCTTGAATTAGGTCTTCACAAGACTTCAAGGCAGCACAAGCAGTGGGAGTCGCAATTATTCTGGACTGTCTACGTTCTGGACCGACGTTTCAGTTTCATGTTAAAGCTTCCATATACTATTCAAGACGTAGATATAGAGAGCCATGTTGTAGTTCCTGTAAGTTCAAATCAGTTTAAATTGATGGCATAGCTAATTTGTAACAAGGACAAATCCGCACCGTATCTTACGTCTCTAACGAGCCACGTGTATCTTGCGGGAAAGATTATACCATGTTTACCAATATTCGGAGAGGCTACCTACTTGATAGACCAGTCAACATGCTTATTCCTAAACAACCAAATTGACCAATGGGCACTTACGACATCATCAAGCATTTCTTTTCTACAAGAAAGTCTTGATGTGCAGAAACCACCTTTGAACAATTTCCAAGAAGCATTTGTAACAATTTGCCGGAATCACTTGAAGATTTGTCTTTACAAACACACTCTATATTCAGCTGAGAACATTATTCAGAGTCCACTCTATTCTGAAAAAGCAGTTGCGTACGCGACCGAAACAGTGCGCCTGTGTTGTCGTCTAGCAAGCACAACTAAACTCTACGACCTCCAAGCAGCACATTACAACTTTTTCCTCCTTTCATCCATTGCTACTCTATATCTTGCGATTAAGCATAGGCCGTGCAGATTCGGTAGTTCTTCAGCGGATGCTATTCTTGGCCTAGAGCTCTTGGAGACATTCTGCAAAGGAGGAAAAGGTTCAGACCGACTCTTTCATCGAGTGCAAACCCTAAAAGATGGGATAAATAAAATAAAGCTATCGATGGTTAATTGGAATACATTATCAGAGACAGCTCTGGGGTCGCCAAATTCAAACACATCAAGTACCAGCAATGAAACAGTAAATACTACAGTCCATCTGGAACCATTACCCTGGACACCAAGGGTGAGTTGTCTTCCGACCTCAAATCCTACTAGTAGCCTATTCACAGAATTTTCGCCTCTCATCACATAGAAATTAGGAACCTTAACAATCTTATACCAATGAAAGTACCTTTAGCAGCAGGTGCCAAGCCCGAAAGCTATACGCCCAGCAACTGAAGCCTCATTATGGGTATGCCACTCGAAGATCCAGGTCATGTGCGACTCTGTTCCGCATAGATTCCCCAACCCAAGACGGCAGTCCTCGTACCAAAGTTACCAGATTCAAACGCCCTGGTAAAATCAATTGGGCTCCATATCCAGACATGACTTGGTCTACAACAATTTCTGCTACCGCAGCAGGTTCAAGTACGAAGGCGCTAAAACCCGCCTTTTCCGTCAAAGTTGTTATCATGGGAGTCCGAATCCAAGTTGGGTGTACCACACTACAATTTAAGGATTATGTTAGCTGGTACTTTAAATTTCTGTTGTATAGGAGTTTGAAGTTCAAGTAGCGAGGTGGGACTTGCGTTGTACGAATCTTACTGGCATTGTACCGACTCTTAAATTCTTGAGACAAGCCTTCGTGAAAGGCAAGTGCGCTTGCTTTAGAGGCGGCATAGTCAACGTTCTGCGCGTGTACCAGGAAACTGGCCATGCTTGCGATAGTGACGATGTGGCCGTGGTTGGATCTGATCATGATGGCGCAAACTCCTTCACTAGCAAAAAGTGTGAAATGGTATTGACATCGAATACTCGACGCAACTCAGCTTCGCTTTCATCAAGAATAGTCTTATTTGTACCAATGCCAGCGTTATTGATCAAGACTGTAGGGTCTCCGATATCTGTGCGAATCTGCTGTGCTACCTCTCTAATGCTTTTGGTAGATGTGATGTCGACTTGGTAGTAGGTGATATTTGGTACTAGAATTAAATTTTAGTTTTGATCAAACAACTCTTGCTATTTGAGAAGGCGTTCTCACTTTTCTGTGAGAATTCCGGGTTTGAGACATCCAGGACAACAACTTTTACTCCTTTCTCCGCGAACATTTGTGCTATAGTTGAACCAAGACCACCACATCCACCAGTTACCACAACTACTTCTTTTTTCCAGTCCCAGGTCTTGTCGGTCGTGAAATTATTGAGCATTAATTTCGAGAGGGTATTGCTTGCTTTCCTTAATAGGCCCAATCCAGAAGTCACGGCCAATGCCTTAAACAAGTAATCCGGTTGGATTTTGCCTGGAAGCCATTTCGCAACTAATTTTGGATGGCGGTACAATCCTAACAAAAGAGCTCCCGTGAGTAGTGGTTGCAGGGCAGTTAACCTAATGGGAGCAACAAGTGCCTCCATGGTCAGACCCTCACGGGGAATAAGACGTCTTCCCATGTTGAAAAGTTGTAAGATAAAGTATCCGAGAAAAATGTTAAAATGGCTTTTCTGATTGTCCTTTTGCTTAAGCTTATACTTCTTTTTATACACCTTGGTACGGAATACTTCATTGGCCATCCCACCGCGCCGCAGTCCCCTGACGGAATAGTGTCCGCTGCCTAACCATCTCGGTTACGAGTTCGGAATTCATCTCGGTCACGTCGGTTAAGTTTGCCTGGGCACATTGAAGAAAGTTGCTACAATGACATCAACTCAATATATGTATTGACCATGTACCGCCTAGACTTACACGAAATAGTGCTAGTGGCATGCTTATAGGTCAACCATCTTGTATGTTACAAAAAAAATGCAACATTCTCGCGAGTCGCTTGCAAAGTACCCTAGTATCTCTGTTTTAAACTCAACACTACGATGATAGAGACTATCTGGTTTGATTTTTTATGTCCACATTGAGCAGTAGATTTGATAGACTATTTTACTTTTTCTTTCTTTTTAGATGCTTCGAGAGAATGAATTATTTATAAGTCAAATGCTCAGTAAATGATTTGTATAACAAGATTTCAAGAAATATGGTTATATACGAGTAGATTTCCGTTTCCGCTGTGACTGCTTTCCGAGTTTGAAGACTCACCTACCAGCAAACTACTTTCCATCGCCAGGATCTCTATCTACTAACATATAAGTTAGAAGAAGGAAATAAAAGATAAATGTGCTATGCATCAGTCAAGGCCGCAAACATATAGGCGCTCAGTGCAGTTTTCTTCCCCAAGATTTCCATTTGTAGTTCTAGTGTCATTCCTACATCTTTATTCATACAAGCTCATCTTTCGCTAAACCCGTGTTCCCAAAGTATCAAAGCAGGGTATCATTCCATCTAATTATCATCAAACTATGTCGACAGATTATTGTACCCAATTTCTTTCCATCTACTCAAGATTTGTTCCTTCTCCTCCGCGGTGGCATGTGCATATGCTGCACTACCTTGCCTCATTCTAACCTCGAAGATCTTTGCTTTCAAGGCACGGTCATGTCGCTTCTCGAATTGCTTTTGTATACCTTTGAATGTATATCCTGGGATACCGATGACAGCTAGTCTACATGTTAGTATCGACTGTTGGTATCGAGAGAAAGAAAAGCGTCAGACTTGAAGCTTGGCTAATAGAAACATACCAGCAGTAGGTTTGAAAACCAGTCCACCTAGTCCTTTTCCAATACCCTTTACAAAGCCTAGTGCACCTTCTTTGCGAGCGCCAAAATATGGTTGTGTTACAACTCCCGTGACACCGTCGAAGAGATTGAATATAAACCCCTAATTAACGAGTTAGCCTTCGATGGTTTATAGAATTTGGATAAGGAGATGTAAGGACGCAGCATTAAATTGCCGTATGGTTTACCTTCCCAGCAACCTTCACACCACTTCCGAAACCGGTAATATTGTCTCTTTCTCGTACAGTGTCGTCATGTAACATGAACGACGGGGCATTATGGAAGCCATTTGCTACGTTATAAAAGAATGACACGGGCGCTAGTCTCATCAGCATTGTCATCACTTCAACCTTAAGGGAACGAGAATAGTGTGTACCGTTACATCCTGTTCTAATAACAGACAAAGCAAAATGGCCAGTTTCAACAGCAACATCATGCAATCGACTTGATTGCTGATGCTGCTTCTGTGATTTCTTAGTACTCCCTGTCGCCCTCTGATTAGGCGACCAAGAATATGCCCTCCTATGCTTTGATCTCTCCTTCTTATCTACTAGCGTTTTAGCCGCCACTTCATGTGCTACCATCTCCAGATGCTGTGGAGGGTAGGCTGCTGTAGCAGACACTGGATTTTGACTATGGAATTCTTTCATCTCTTCAGAAAGACCCAGTTCAGAATCTGTTCCTGGATTGGTTAATTCTGAATTTATCTTTTCCGGCTTTTGGTGAACCATTTTCCAGATGATTTTAGAATATTTGCGTGTGTTGACGATTGCATCAGTCATAATTCCGGAAACTGATGCTATGAGGCCTTCTATGGGATCTCTAGCCCCCTCGTCCGTGTACCAGTCTCTATGACGGAATCTGAAAGGTATTAGAAAAAGTCTGTATTTATAAAGGGCTGTGCAATAATACTGACAGTCTAATCTGATCCAGATCCAATAGTCCATTTTCAATCAGTGTCGCTGCAGCTAGACTGCACAATCTCACCTTGGTTTTCTTAACTCTCCAGACAGCTAAGTACTCGGGACTTATAAAACAATTCATAGAGTCCAGATTAACAGGCTGCAACTTAGTTTGGAAGGATGCAGCCGCAGTTGATGACCCATTCTCATTCGCAATCTTCTCGCTTAATATTTTGGCGGCTTTTTGCACCCCAGGTCCTAAGGCGATGGTAATGCTTTCAGCAAGTCGCTCCTCAGTCAACTGCTTGTAAGGGACAGGAGGTGGCCCAGCTCCACTCTTATATATCATCTGGCCCCAGAAAGGCTGGTCTCCAAAGAATGGAATAACGACGGTTGGTTTGCCTGCAGCAATACCAGTTGAGGTTGTCCCAGCGCCACCGTGATGGACTACACAGGAAACGTAGTTAAAGAGCCAGTCATGTGGACAATTTCCAAGCAGAAAAACATCGTCGGGTGGCTCCTCTCCACCTATCCCTCCCCAGCCTTTGGAAACTAGAGCACGCACACCGGCGCCTTTGACTGCTTTGAAAATCATCTCGGTGAGTTGATTTGGGTTGTCAACAACAATTGATCCGAACCCTATATATACTGGCGGTGGACCTGCTTTTAAAAAGTTTACAAGATCGTCAGGTGGTTGGTAGGTTAGTGAAGTGGAAAGAAATGAGAATCCAGTGATATCGATGTGAGGGCCCCAATCGAGTGGTTTTGGTATGAGAGCTGAAGACCTAAACAATTGTTAAATCAATGATTGAGGAACAAGTTTCTTCCAAGTTCCATACCAAAGATATGTGAATGGGACTTTCATTCTAGACAACAGCATGTGACCCCAAAGCGGGCTGATGGCATCTAAATTCAGAGTCCTCATTCGAAACCCGTTAATAACATCACCCAGTCTGGAATTAATTAGTAATGATATCTTGCGTATATCGGAGTTCTCATACCCTTGCCATGACAGCATTTCCATTACGCTGTATGATATATAATTGGAAATTTTTGGGTCTGAGTGGTTGCTCGTCATAGTAGCTAATGGATGAGGAAAGTACTGTGTAGGGGACCATGGCATACTAAAATAGATCAGAACAAGGCTTAAGCTTTCATATTTTGAACTTACGTGAACATTATGTGTAATGGAATACCGAGTTTTTCCGCGCAGTGTATATGACCGTAACTTGGAGGGTTTGCAATAATCGCATCGGCGATAAATAGACGATCTGCTTCGTCTGTGCTGTCGTCGATGTTGGCTTCCACTCCTTTTATTTCGCCTCTCATCCCGTTTCCAGGCTCAATACAGCTTTTCCAGCATCCCTCTAAGATTTCAGCAATATCCGCTCTTCGATTAGTAACGTCGCCTGCCTTCCAACTTTCCTTTCCTGGTAACAACCCAGGGTTCTTTACCATATAAGACATAAGAGTGGCGGGATCTCCCCCGATTGAAAAGAACTCCAGATCGTTTTCCTCTGCGAAATTTTTGAAGACTGGATGTGTGCAAATTCTAACGCGGTGTGAATATGGTGGTTTCGAGAGAATCTGTCCGATTGAAATGAATGGCTGAACATCACCGCGAGACCCAACAATATGAATAGCAATATTTAATCGCGGCAGTCCAGAATATTTGCTTAGTATCGATTGAGAGTCTGTCTCATATTCTCTATTATTTCGAGTCAAGTCTTCCCCATGTTGCGTCTGTACATCGTATCTTTTTGACGCTTGAAGTTGTTTTGTGGATTTTGACGCATTTTGGTTTAGGTGAATGTTGACTCGACCATCATGAAGGATAATTCCTGTTATTGTGGAATTATCTGTCGAGATTACTACATATTTGGCTGGGCTAGATGAATTATTCTCCACATTAAGAGAAGGCTGCAAATCTGACATCTCAGGACTAATGGATGCCCAAGAAGGATGTTGAAAATTAGGAAGAAGAAAAACAACAGAAATAACACGCCAATTTTGGAAATTGAATTCCTTCCAACCTATTTTAGATCCAGCAAATCAACATAAGATCGCGCAAAGACAAAGGAACAACAGCCACGTCATAATAAAAAATTACCGGGTCATCCGTTGAGAGCTGAGGAACCTGATAATTTAAGCTTTCACCGCATTGCTATGAACATCCTTGTCCGAACGAGAATCCCGAAGCCCGGAGACGAGACTACTACCGGTTGAATAACGGCATTTAAGCTGTTACCATAAAGTCGCTATTTGGCGACTTGTAGAAAGTTATAGACGACTAACAGAGTGAAAGGGCAACCGGGTCTGTGGCATCGAATCAAAACAGGCACTTAACCTCGCACATCCGTAAAACTCCGGTCCGATCTTAAGCGGAGTTTAGCTCTTCTTCTTTATAAACTTATCTGCGGCCTTATCTTGCTGTGAAGCCGTCTGGAAACTTTGTATAGAAAGAAGCCACCGAAACTTAGCGGTGGGTTAACTAGTAAGAGGTTAAGTCCATCTATTTTAAGCTACGTATCCTATTAACTAATTAGATATCGAGTAAGCCCAAGAAGTAAACGAAAAGCCAATTTGCATATTAAATCAAGTATAGGTATACAAGGTATAAGGCTCACTAGCTTCCTTGTCTCTGGAAAACCGAACACTAGATCCTAATTACTTATATGCATTTATCAAGGAGTCCTGCGCCACACTTGCTAGTCGCCTGATTAAAACCTTATTTCCAAGGTCGCACTTTGCATAAAAACATCATTATTGTATGTTCCACTATCGAATACTACAGACAAACACTTGGCTAGAATTAAGGTAGGAACCTGCCGGTTGTGCTAATGTTGTGATGTTCCGCCAAGGGCAAAATGATCGAGTAAATGGCCATGTTGGTGACGCATCAAATGTATAAATTAAGCGATTGGTGAAGGCCTCGGAACCGGAACACACAGAGTCCGGATGACGGTCTTTGCTTCATATTGAATGAATGGTTTCGGGATGGAAAACCACTGGAGGTTGATTCCGATGTTTCTTTAGTTCCTTAGAGCTTCATAGTCTTCATCATATCCCATATTATTTTTACTGTTGTTTCACCCTCCTCATGCTCGGTAAGGTTACGAATTCCGAAAGTCGTTCTCCACATCCAGCATAATCGTCGCACCCCTTTTTAATTATTTTGGCGATAAAACCTATCACCGCGTATACTCGAGAGTGATGTTCAATGATGAGACGCCAACGTTGACAGGCCGCTTACGGAAAGGCTCTGTCTCAATCGCCGGCAAAGTCGTGAACTTCAACCCTCAACCTGGAATGTGGGCCGCGACAGGAACCGCAATTGCCCACGCACCTACATTTACTGAACTTCGAGAACCAATTGCTGGTGGAGAGAATATCAAATTTAATGCACATGGCCACAGCTCGCGAACTGTTACTAAAGACGACAATGGAGAGCACGTATTATCCACCGCTAGTATCAAATCACCTACCCTGATTACACCAACCGACGATGAAGAAAGACCTGCATTTGAAAGGCGCCAGACACTGGCACAGCAGGCGAAATCGGAAGAGCTACATGGTTGGGCAGAGATGACGAGGAATGGACTGAAAGCAGCATGGAAGTTCGTCATTACGCCCACTGGATTCCTCATGACGATTTACGGCCTAAATATCGTTGCTTGGGGAGCCATGCTCTTCTTTTTACTTCTAGGCGCAGCACCAGCTATGAATCACCCCAGCAAGGGTGCCATCAACTCTCCGCGGAAAATTTGGATTGAGATCGATAGTCAGATTCTTAACGCTCTGTTCTGCCTGACTGGCTATGGATTAGCTCCATGGAGATTTCGAGATCTCTGGTGGCTGATACGAGCGCATAGCCAGAACAATTACGCGATGAAACGACTGTATGCGCAGAATAAAGCTTGGTTTCGACCACCGGCCTGGTATCGAGACGATGAAAGTATAGATAACGGTAGCGTTGAGAGAGTTACATTTACTGGTGAGGTGGCACCCCCGACTAGTTTTTGGAAGCTTGCATTTGTGGTATGGATGATGATTCTCAATACACTTTTCCAAGTCGTGTTGGGAGTGATGATGTGGGCGTATAACCGCATCGATAGACCAAGTTGGTCGACGGGAACCTTTATTGCACTGGGATGTGGTTCGAGTTTGTTGGCTGGTGTTATGATGGTATGTCTTTTCATCGCAAATAGCCCTCTTGAGATTCTCTCAAGTAGGGACTTAAGATATAAGAAAATTACCCCAATCCTAAACATATCTACAAGTGAAGATATAGCTCAAATTTTATCGTACCTGGTTGAGAAGCTCTAACTACGAGTTACTTTAGTGGTGGGAAGGCCGAAAAGTTAAAGCTATCGAGGGCCCAGTGATTAGTATTGTAGAAGGCAAGGAAATTAACTGAGTTAAAGTCTAGAATGTATGCTTATATAAACTCGGGAAGAACACCCAAGGAGTTTAGTAACTTGTTAATAAGCATCAGCAACGAAAGCTTCTTTAGACAAGTGCTATCCTTTTAGTCTAGCATTACACCGTATAATCATCTGATATAATTATTTTTCATGATATTTTCTTCCACTGTCTTATGCCCATAACCACTGCCACTGCCAGCCCATCCCACCAATAACACTACCTGCGATTCCCCGCAATATTCGCAGAGTTCCCCGAGCTGGCCCCCAAGGACTGCGGAGTGTTTGTCATATTTATTGAGTAGAGGATTACTCCAAACAATAAGGACCGTACCATATCTATGCACTTTGTTAGCAAGCTGTGAAGGCAGCCAATTCATTTATTACTTGCACATCCATATGAGCGTTAAGACCCGAATTTTGGCTGTCTGCATTGGCTTGTTGTTTAAGCAACTGCAGGTCACGGAGGCATTTAGTTTCTCTTTATCCTTTCGACCGGACTCACCAGGAGCATCTTGCTTCACTTCTAACTTTGCCAACTGGCTCTCCTGATATAGAAGATTTCTGGTTGCAAGACGCTCAAATCGTCGGTGGGCACCGATAGATTCCTCAGTGCTTTGTGAGATAAACGCAGCAAAAGCGCGGATATCCTTCTGCATAACTCTCCCATGGCCTATTACCTTGAGGTCATAAGAAATATGGCCAGCTTCAAGCCGACTAAGATTGTCAAGGCGTATGTCTACTATCAGAAGTAGAGTACAAGATACTGTAAGATGGGAGAAAGGTTTTGTGGGAAAGAACCTGATTTAGCTTCAAGGACGATGGTTCACATACAGACCTCAGAAAATCGGGCAACAATCGCAATCCGAACACAACTTCCTTGAGCGGTAAGAATTTAAGGCTTTGAAACTATTGAGTAAGAAAGCAGAGTTGAGGCTACATTCACAGCGTCAACACTGCCACAGGGCTGATCGTAAGGCCTTTTCATATTCTGCAGATACTGATCAAGAAACCTACGGAAGAAGTAAATCTCACCCCTTTTAGGGAAAATTAAGCGACAACACAGAAGAACATCCCCCACCCTTCCAAAACCAACCATCAACCAAGATACAAGTCAAGTATCTACAGACCTGCCAATCCTATACAAACAAAATAGAAACCATAAATTTAAACCCAAATTCAATTATCCACCATTCATACAAATCCATCTGGTAAGGCGTGGGGCAATAATATAGTGTTCGGCAACATCCAGGACAGGAAGGCGATTCAATTAGTCGACCTGCCGGGCTAAGACACCGAAGGATTCTTTTGGGACTCAATCACCCAGGATGCACGAGAGAGAAGACGTCCAAGTCACGAAAAACATCCATGCCTTTGTCGAGCCTTGATTTTGTTAGTGTATTCTTAGTGTTTTCTTAGAGCGGAGTACACACAACACACGAGCTATTATGAACCTCGGTATCGCTGAATCGAACTACTGTACATCTTAGACCTAACTAGTCTGTACTTAACAACCACCACCGCATTAGCAAATGTATATCGTTCCTCTGTATAGACTTCCTTCCAACCTCCACGTATTCGCACCAGTACTTCTGCAGCATACGCTCAATTATCAGA
This sequence comes from Pezicula radicicola, assembly GCA_003008705.1. NCBI lineage: Eukaryota > Fungi > Ascomycota > Leotiomycetes > Helotiales > Dermateaceae > Pezicula > Pezicula radicicola. The sequence goes on along the minus strand of PDUO01000044.1, from coordinate 63,064 downwards.
CGAAAAAGCCGCACCAAAATCATCACCATCTTAGCTTATCGTAAGATCTACCCCTACTCGGTACCCTGCTGGTACTATCCGTTATCGCACTCTATCCACTTTCCACCATCACCCAGTGCACTCACGCCATCAACGACAAATTCCCAGGGATAGCAAGCACCTTGTGCTTCTCAATTGTAAACAAGCTTTATCAAGCTTTATCAAGCTTTATGTGCCGACGGCAGTGCGAACGCATCATACATCCTCCAATTACAAGTCTACCATCATCACAAGATGTCAAGGTGGTTCCCCGCTTCCGCAGATCAAAAGGCTTATCTATTGGTATTCACGGCATTCTACACTCCATTGGGCGATTGCGTGGAGCATAAACTATGCATACTGCATAAACAAACAGTTGTGCGTCGGAGCTAAGTGTCTAATAGGAAAGTCGATCTGCTGTATCCTTACCTCTTCGCAATCTATTACATTACGCTGCGTGATTCTGTCTATGATATTGACATATTATTGTTGTAATATGCAGGACAACACACCTGGACGCTGCCTTTACCTTATCTTTGAATATTTTGTTTACTGGCTGGTAAAGGAAGGATGGAGGAGCTTCGGGAGCTGCAGACCGGTGAGCAGGATATAAAAGCGTTTCCCATCGGCATGATACATTTCTTCTCTTCATCTTGATTCCATTTCAAGCATCTAAAGGGTCATACTTCCCTAGTTCCTCACCACTTTTCAAGCCAAAAGTCGCAGCAAGTCCTCGCAATGTTGCTCAATGCCCTTCTTCTCTTAGCCGCTTCCTCGCTTGCTCCCTGTGGAGTCGATGCACGAACAATTGACAAGGCTCCTCGAGCGCTCAAGGAGAGAAGCTTCCAAGCAACCACTACTCGACCTACTGCTTTAAAGTCTCGCAGCCCAGTCACCACTTCCGATAATGTGGTGTCCTTGAGCAAGAGATCTGTGAAGTACAATAAGCGTAGTGCCGCATACCTTACTGGGAAAATCACCGATGCAGCCATTACCAGCACATATGCCAATGGTTCAAGCTCTGTCCTAACTTCCTTGTTCCTTGGCGAAGAATACGCCGTGCCTATTACAATTGGTACTCAAACCTTCGAGGTAATCGTGGATACTGGATCCTCGGACACCTGGGTCGTGGAGACAGGATTCGAATGCATTGACTTGGATACGGGCAAAAAGACCACCGAGTCTGCGTGTGATTTTGGTTCTTACTACACTACAGACTCGACCTTTGTCAAGACGGCTAACGAGAACTTCAATATTGAATATGGCGATGGTGAGTACTTGACCGGGATAATTGGCACAGAAACCGTTACTTTGGCAGGCGTTGAAGTTACGGGTCAAACAATTGCCCTCGTAACTGAGGCCGCCTGGGAAGGTGATGGAACGACTTCTGGACTCACTGGGCTTGCTTACACAGCTCTGTAAGTGTCCTGCGCTCTTCTTGATGCCTTTTTGCTAACGCAAAAAACAGCACAAGTGCCTACAAGGGCACAGTTCCTGACGACGATACCACACAAGTCGAGTACAGCCCGATCATCGAGACCATGATCAACAGTGATCTGATCTCTTCCTCACTCTTCAGTTTGGCCATCCTCCGTGACGTCTCTGGTGATGCAGGATATCTTGCCCTTGGTGGTGTACCATCTATCTCCTTCACCCAAGACTTCACCAGCACTCCAATTCTCGTAACCTCCATCTCCGGTTACCCAGACACATACGACTTTTACACGATTAATATTGATGAGGTGGTGTTGAATGGAGCAGCCGTTTCTGGATCAGGCGGTTCTGATATCCAGTATATTGTAAGCACCAGCAGAACTTTTGAGGTATTCCCATGTCTAATTAACAACACAGGTCGACTCCGGAACTACGCTCAACTACTTCCCCACTAGTGTTGCTAATGCGATCAACAACGCTTTCAGTCCAAAAGCAACCTACAGCGACGAGGATGGAGCGTACATCGTGTCTTGCACAGCCACAGCGCCGACACTTGCCATTACGCTTGGTGGTACAGCTTTCACTATAAATCCATTGGATATGATCCTTGATGCTGGAGACGGCACATGTATTACCGGTATTGATGACGGAGGTGACAGCTCAAGTGATCTTTTCATTCTTGGCGATACCTTCCAGAAGAACGTCGTTTCTATCTTCGATGTTGGTTCTGTTGAGATGAGATTTGCTCCCAACGAGGACTATACATCCAACGACACATATAAAAAGAGAAAGATGGCGAAGAGGGAAAGGAAGGCAAGGAGCTGAGCCACTGATTGATGTGGAAGGTGAAGCAACTTTACTTGAGGCCTTAGTAACGGGTACATATATTTGCGGATGCATGTACATACTTAGATACTTATTCTTTAATTCGGTAATTCCATAATCCTTCATATGAAATCCTCCATAACCAATGGTAGCAAAAAGTGCGAAGCCCGATGTGGAAGTCTAGCTACCTATTGGCTTTTAAACGTCGTCGACTTGGCTAGACCTCTAGCTTTAAAAGGGCAAGGAATAACTTCTTTCGAATTTCCGAGGAAGGTAGGAAAGCATCTGGTATCGGCACAAACACCCGTAACTCATATTGTCTTACAAGGTAGGTATAACACTTGTCCCCCACGTTTTATGCAGCCATAGACCATCTTGTCTCCAGCAGCCCTTTTCGTAGTGCTTTGCAGGTCAAGCAGCGACGGGCCCTTAACTCTTCTATCTTTTATGTTGATGTTGAGCCTCAAACGAGCAAGAATCTATTCCTGTATTGGTCTCCCCCTCATCTTATGTGCCGCCGCTCAATACTACCCCGCTGTGCTGCCATAGTATACATTTCGCACTTCTGCCGGTTGAAATGGATTCCCCAACTTTGATTGGTGCGCATATTCATGTACGTAGAATTTCAAGAATTGCTCCTTTTACAGTTGCGCGCATGGAAACCCCTGTGAGGCGGCGGAATAACTTTACAGCTGTTCCTGAAAGCTCTTCCCCAGTCGATTGTTCCCCGCGTACAAGTTGTACCTGATTATTTTTCATGGACATCGTCATGACCGTAAAAAGTCTATGCCGTCCACCCTGCCATTTCGCCGCTTCTGCAGTTATAAGTTCATCGTGCCCCGAGCCATTGTAAGTACGAATCTAACCCAATTGAATAGCTCAAGATGTTGACGGTTTCTACGGCCTTCCTTGTAGTGTTTATTGCTCTCTGCGGGTTTTCTGCAGCTGGTCCAAAGGTGCCTAGACAAACCGGTGTTCCAGTGACTGGAGGATATGCTCCATATATCAATGCTACCATCAATGGAACACAAAATGCAGTTTCTCTCAAAATCTTGACCGAAACTGGGTACGTGAACAAAATAATGGTGTGAAACTTACGTGCTGATGTTTTGGCAGAACCAAAAATGACACAGCTCCATGCTTATATGGGTGGATGTTTGAGGACATTAACCATAGTGGTGAGGGAGGCCTTTATGGAGAGCTGTTAACAAATAGAGCATTCGAAGGATCTACTGTAACATGGGCACCTGTTTCGGACTTCGTGGGTGATGTAATTACATGGCAGGAAAACCCATGCCAAGCCTATGGTGAGTTATGACCATGGTAATCAGAGAGACCATGACTGAGTTTTCAAAAGGCCCTGTACTCACTGGATACAAACCCGTCGGAAATATCACTTTACGACTGGATAATCTCCATCCGTTGACGTACTCGCATCAGAATGTCCTCGAACTGGACATCCCTTCGTCTGCAGTCAACACGACCGGCCGTGTTGGTTTCCAGAATATGGGATGGTGGGGAATACCAGTTACTCCGCAGACATATAATGTTTCATTTTATGTCTACCCAGATCAAGTCAGAAATCAATACAATCCATCGACGAGCATCACTGTCTCTCTTCAATCAAACATCACAGGAGAGGTCTGGGCATCTACTGTTATCCCTGCACAATCATGGAATGTCGTCAATTGGACATATGTTTCGACTCAGATTGTAAATACTGTAACAGCCCCCGATTCGAACAATACCTTGGCCATCACTTTCGATTCAGTTGAAGCAGCGGGACAAACATATTATTTCGACCTAATCAGCTTATTTGGTGAAACATTCAAGGGATACCAGAATGGGCTTCGAAAGGACCTTGGTCAAAACATCTATGATTTGGGCCCAAAGTTTTTGCGCTGGCCCGGAGGAAATAACATCGAGGGTTACTCCATCCAGAGACGTTGGAAATGGTGGGAGACAATTGGTCCACTCAAAGATCGATGGGCAAGGCCAGGTAATTGGGGTAAGTGACAAGGGTTAAGATCAAAGGAATGGACTAACGTTCGAAAGAATACTATAACACGAATGGCCTTGGCTTACTGGAGTTCTTGGGTTGGACGGAATCAATGGAGATGGAAAACGTACTCGCAATTTACAGTGGATACAGTCTTGGCGATGCAGGAGAAGGGGACGCTGATGAATTTCCTGCAACCGACGAGGCCATGTACCCTTTGCTCAAAGAAGCACTCGATGAGCTCGAATTCTGCATGGGATCGACAGATACATATTGGGGAGGAAAGCGAGCAGAATACGGACATCCGGAACCCTTCGATATTAAATTCGTTGAGATCGGCAATGAAGATTGGTTCGGGAAGAACTATCCCTTCCGATTCCAGTATCTCTACAATGGTCTTAAAGCCGCTTACCCCAACATCACATACATCAGCACTGCTTACAATGAGAATGCCAACTACACGATCGATATCCCAGCAGGAGCAATGTGGGACACTCATCACTACGAAGAACCATCTTTCTTCATCGATAGCTTCGACTTCTGGGACAACTGGCAAGAAGCAACCAACAACACCGACGTAACCGTCTTCATCGGAGAATACTCAGTCTACCAAATCGATACCTATCCCGATGTTATAAACTTCTCCAACCCCTCGGATCTCCACATCTTCTACCCCCGTCTCCTCTCAGCCATCGCCGAAGGTGTATACCTCCTAGGCGCAGAAAGGAATCCAAACACCGTCAAACTAACCAGTTACGCACCTAGTCTGCAAAACTGGAACTGGTATAACTGGACTCCTAATCTGATTGCTTTTGATGCCAACCCGCTACATACCGTCCTAAGCGTCAGTTACTACCTACAGAAACTATTCAATGCATATCGTGGGACCGAGTCCGTGGAAGTGATAAACCCAACTGGAGATTTCGATCCCTTGTACTGGGGTGCTACCATCAACGGGGACGAGAGCGTATTTCTCAAGGTCATGTAAGTCTCTAGTCTCTTTCATTTCCTCTCTCGCAGTGCACAACTAAACTCGTTCTTTGCAGAAACATTGGAAATACCTCGATCCCACTTAGTGTCTCATTAGAATCTTCATGGACATCCGTAAATGGAACTATCCTCACAAACGCCGATCCTAATGCTTTTAACTACAAGAATAATGCTACGGCTGTCATTCCTGTGCCGTTGAATTTGACGAGTACTATGCCTGGTGGTAATGGATCTTGGAGTTGGGATGTGCCGTAAGCTTTCGTCTTTTATTTATTCATTACGATACATTACTAATTACATGAGCAGAGCTTATTCGATTACTGTCTTGCAGTTTAATCTGTAGATCTCAGTCGTAAATTACATAATTTCACCTTAACACATTGACGAATTCTTTTTTTTAATTAGATGCATTTTCCACTAAGGTTATGATCTCTTGACTATTTATATCTTAAAGTTCATTTCCCATTATTAGTTTAGCCTCTAAACAAGACGGACCTACTATCTGCAGATCTAAAAACATCGCTTAAGAACCTATGAATCAACCGTCCCAATTCCCTCCCATCACTTACTAACCACGAAGCAATAATCGGAGTCCTCGAAGTGCTAGGATGATCAAATACTGGCCGATATTCATCGCCGCGAGGAATGATTTGTTGTTTTAGCCTGGAAGAGCATTAGATTAGAAGTGGGAGCGAAGTATTGATAGATCTTACTTGAGACACATGATCTGAGGATAATATGTTATCGGAGAGTATCGAAGAACTCGTTGGCTCGAAAAGTATAGGCCTAGTATATGCAGAGTCACCACTCGAGGGAGTTGCTGCGCATACTACGCACAATGAAGTGCTCAGCAGGATTGATGTAGTGTTGTTTGAGGAATAGGTGTAAAGCGGGAACTTGGCGAAGCACTCGTAGTTATTCATGGCCAGACAGGTACTGCAGTGAATGCGTCAGCTTAATATGTTCTCAACTTCGCTATGAGATCATCTTCTCACCTTTAATTCGGCATCGACAGACTCAGTTAATGCTTCTTTTTGTTTTTCTTTTTCTGAAAAGACTTCTTTGGTAGACCATCCCATTTCTCCCCGTCCTTCAAGTTAAGTCCAGATTTGTCGAGAAGAGCAAGGAATTCCTTATTCTTGGCTAGTTCCTTTGGCTTTATGTCGAAGGCTTTTTCGAAGATAGGAGCAAGGTCATGCGCTGCACAAACGCGAAAATCATCACTTTCAACCCGTTTCTTGATCCTTCGTTCTAAACGTTCATTTAACGTTTCTTCGATAACTGTCTCTAATGTTTTGTTGTCGTCGACGATGGTGGATTTTAGTAGATGTACTTCTGCTGGTGTGAAGTATGGGAGGCCGATGTATGATGCATCGACTATAGTATCGAGACGTTTTTGAGCAGAGGCGACTTCGCGATAATTTCGGAGGTCGTAGATGAAGACGTGGAGTTTGTACCAGAGGGAGATATTACTTTGGATTTCCTTTACTGTTATCGTGGTTGAGCTTGTGGCGATCTGTGTTGGTTCTTCGGTGGTAGCCATAGTTGGATATTTGGATGTTGATTAATGAAGGTATGAGGGCTGAATGTTAAAAGAATAGGAAGTGGTGTTTAGATAGGTTGTGATTTTGTGTGGCTTTGGTTCGAAAAATGCGCTTATAGACCGGGCTAGTGCTGTAGTGTACGACGGAGCCAATGGTGCGAAGGCCAGTTCAAAACAAAATTTTAATTAGTATAGACATAACAGGTAACCTAAAACACGTCAAAGGCGTTCATAATAATCAGTAGAATAGAATCTGAGCGATATACTTGGTTAAAGAAGTTACTTAGCTTTCGTAAAGCTGGTTACTCAAATCAAGCTAGTTACTCAAACCACCATAAATCATTTACTATGCCACTTAACTATTATCCTCTTATATATAGTCACGTGGCATTGACTACTATTCTACAGAACATTGCTTAGTTTCTATAGATTAGTTTATCGAAAGTAAGTGTGCTTCTTCTCTTCACCGTCAAGTCTTTAAAGCGCCATACAAGGAGTGCCTCAGTGCCTACCCCTTTTCCTAAGCGAGAAAGATACAAGTAGAAGTCTTGGCAACCACACAACCATACAACCACACAACCACACACCACACACCATTCAACCACACAACGCATTACATAGCTCCACCACGCACCACACATTCCAATATTTCAGATTTGTAATAACAAGAACAACTAACGTCATCCAGCATGGCTACAAGAAAAACGTAACCAAGATCCAAATATAAATACCATCCAATCCCTCTCCCAATTCCTTTCATCAACACATCATTCCCAGGCCTCCTCAATCCACAACCCCAGCCTAACCACAAACCCAACACCACCCCAAAAAATGACAACACCAAACCCCCTAACCACCCCCTTCAACCTCCCAACCCAAACCCTCCAACACCGCATCGTCCTAGCCCCCATGACCCGAATGCGCGCCTCCCAGAATGGTCTCATAAACGCCAGCGCAGCTCAATACTACAGTCAACGCGCCACTAAAGGAGGACTTTTAATCTCGGAAGGAATTATAGTTCATCCTCGAGGGAAAGGATATCCGAATACACCGGGTATTTGGAGCGAGGAGCAGGTTGAGGCGTGGAGGGTTGTTACTGATGCTGTGAGAGAGAAGGGTGGTGTGTTTTTTGCGCAGTTGTGGTGAGTTTTGGGTTTTTGTGGTTTTCACCCATTTTTCTTCCTTCTTTTTTTGATTGAAATGGTTTTTTTACTGGGAAGTGAGAATGCTGTTGATTTTGAGTTTGGGCATTTAGGCATGTTGGAAGGGTTTCTGTTCCGTCGATGACGGGTGGATTACTTCCTTTATCACCTACGAAAACACCACCTTCTGGTCCGCATCGGTTCCTCGGACAAGGAGGGCGCGAGGAACCATACGGAGAGAGTCAGGTGATGACTAGTGAGGATATCGAGAGTGTTACCGAACAATTTGCGACTGCGGCTAGAAATGCTATTAGAGCCGGTTTTGATGGTGTTGAGATTCATGGTATGATTTTGACTTGAAGTTGCCTAGTACTTGAGCTAATTAAATTTCTTAGGAGCGAATGGTTATTTACTAGATACCTTTATCCTGGATAAGATCAACGATCGTACTGATGAGTATGGAGGCTCATTGGAAAACCGACTCCGGTTCCCGTTAAAGGTTATTCGTGCCATTGCGGATGCAATCGGGGCCCCAAAAACAGCTATACGTGTTTCTCCATACTTTTTACTACATCTTGATAGGGATAGTGATCGCATCTCCCATTTCACGGAGTATAGTAAACAGCTTGACAAGCTAGGTCTTGCTTACGTGCATATGGTGGAAGCAAGGCATGAGCAATTGGTTGTCGATAGTCCCTATTCGGAAGCCTTTGCAAGAAAATTGGCTCGCAGTGTCCATACAAATTTGAGCAAATCAGCAAAACCTGTGGGATCTGATATCTCAAACCTACCGGAGCTACCTTCCTTGTGGAGCTTTCGGAATGTGTTGAAGAATACGCCATTTATAGGAGCTGGGCAATATGAAAAGGACTCAGCCAGGCAAGCAGTTGAAGAAGGTAAACTGTACTACTGGAAGATGTAACTCGAGAGTTTCTAACTTGAAAATAGGGCGAGTTGATCTGGTGGCTTTTGGGAGACATTTTACATCGAATCCTGACTTGGTGCGGAGGATAGTAGAAGATCTTCCATTGACAAAGTATGACAGAAAGACTTTCTATACTCTTGGGTTGGAAGGTTACGTGGATTGGAAGACTACAGAAGAACTGGCTTTAGAGAAGGAAAAGGCATAATTGAATGAAGTATAAAAGGTACATCGTTAGAAAGAGGGATTTGCCGTTTTTGCGTGATAATGGGGTCAGCTGACGAGGAACGTTGATTTGTAATGCACAGAATCACTTCTGACACCGCTCCTCTTACCTCTTCCTTCTCTTGAAAGGTCCCAAGAAATAAGAAAGATGACCAGTGCTAGCCAAATTCTTGCCTCTGCACAATACGAAGGTGTGCAAACTAGTGAACTTCTTAACTACATTGCCTACCTCGAGGCCAAGGTGGAATTCCTTGAAAAGCACCACGAGTACTGCAACATTTCAACGTCCTTTGAAGTATCAACGAGTGATGGACCATATGTTGGACCCGAACCCGTCGTAGATCCCGGGATAACACATACAACTGCAACACCATTACCTCACCCTCAATCCCACCTCTGTAGCGTCGACATTTCGACGAGTCACAATTCCAGACATCGAAGACCAAATGCAACTAGGAGAATCCGCCACAGCTCTGCCAAACAGGTACCACGGTGGAGGAGAATTATTGACCAGATGTTGGATGGTTGGGAGGAACAACATAGCTGGTTAGATAAGAGGAGGGGCATTGGACTCGAGACTACTGATCAAAACGCCCATGCTCTATCGCTGCTCCTTGGCTTGAAGAATGACAAGCCCATCGATGATGACTGCTGCCACGGTCTTTCAGAAGCAAGTGAAGAACATGCTGCTTGTACTAACAAACTGATCAATTCAGCTCGGCAATATGCACTGGACACTAAAGACACCGACACCAGCACTGTGTTTGGAATGCAAATCCGGATTTTTCGGGAGCTGATACTCGCATCCCTCTGTGCACTCCTGGAACACAAACAATTGCCAGTCGACACCATCAACGACTTGATGCGGATATGCATTTCTAGTTCAGGGCCCGCGAACCTCTACCGGCTTCGACGAGGAGCACTGTGGGCAAATCGAGTCATAGCCTGCATGTGCACCAAGGGATGGAATTGGCAAGCAACTGAGTTCTTCCTCCTCTGTATGTCTCTCGTCGCCCAAACCAATAGAGATGCATAGTTAACATATTTGTGTTCAGCTGGGCGCCCTGTATCGCAGTATGGCCTGCTCTGTGAGGCTCGCGTGCACTCAATACCATACTTGCGAGACAGGTTCGCAGAGGTTAAAGACATTGTTGAAACGCCGAATGATGACAATTGTTGGATCCCGTTCTCCATACCATTGATCATCAAGGGTGTGGTTGGCGATGGACTGAAGTGAGAACCCTTATGCAGAGGACGTTAACTATACTGACATTGAACAGCCTTGAAGAAATTTGCACAGCGCTCAACTACGATATGAATATGGTTTGAATCAACGAAGGTAGACAGTTTTGTATCCGCTGGGACAGCGATTGACCTCAATGGCTATAGCATAAAGAAGTTCCATATGGAGACTACTTTACTATAGGAAGGTTCCGTGATTACTGGTGACAAAGATAGTTTTCGAATTGGCCTCATGTCGGGAAGATCAAGACACTTAAAACCTTTCAGATAAAGCAAGGCAGGTAGTATAATGCTCTCATCCATAACAAAAGGCAGGTAAAGGAAGAAAGAAACCTTTGCCATTCCATCCTCGTTGTGTGATGAGTCGTGTGAGGGTTGAGATAGGCCTACCTACTACAAGCAGAGACAAGGGGCGAGAGGGGACGGGCGAGGGGTAAATGATGTCGTCGGCGCATCGATGCAACGTGAGAGTGGAGTCTCTGACTGAGTGCCGCAAGTTGATTGGCCCAGAGGAGGAGACTTTCTTCTCGGCTAACAACGCTGCCAATTTCTAGTCCCCCCTTTAGCTGCCGCGCCCGTGACTTTTCTTTCTCCAACCACGCCCGTTTGTTCAACAAACACACACCTCTACCTTCCTTCTCTTTTGGCCTTGCTTGTTTCCTTCCTTCCTTCTTGCTTCATGGAACCCAAGAATTCCCTTGATCCTTCGAGAGATCCTCAAAGCCAGAGCATGGAAACACCAGCAGGGGGTGACAATGGCATTGAATTGAAACCCATCGTCAATTACAACTCGGACTTTGTTCGTCAACAGGACGCCGCTAGGGACTGGACCTTGAACACTATCAGACGTCTGTTCCCAGAGGGCACACCCAGCGCAAATGAGAGTACTGATGACTTGACTCGAACGCAGGGAGATGGCGCCGCCGGAGAGGGAGACCTCGAGGCACAGAATGGTAGGAGAAGAAGTACGAGCTATGCTGCATCGCTGTACCCAAGACCTGATGGAGGACTACATGCCAATGCATACTTGATTTCTGCATGCATGGTCGAGGGCCTTGTTTGGGGTAAGTGTTGACTTTTATTCTCCAAATATTCACTTGAGTGACAGGCTGTGGAGCATACTTCTCGCAAGCAACTTCTTTGTCCCTTCCATTCTGGCTATGAAGGAGTCATTGGGGGACATCAGACTAATGTCATTCCGCAGGTTTCCCTTTCTCGTATGGTGTCTTTCAGGAGTACTACAGCACCCATCCACCATTTAACAAGGACAAGTCTATCATTGCTGAAATCGGTACCACTGCAACAGTAAGTAAACCGCAACCTCATCGTATTCGCTTACTGACGCCTTTAGGGTGTGATGTACCTTGCTGGTGCAATCACATTTCCACTCTACAACAAATGGCCTGCTTTTGCAAGATTCTCCACCATCGCTGGCTTGCCCATCATGTCTCTGGCTTTGCTAGCAGCTTCCTTTGCAACTAAGGTCTGGCAACTCGTCCTCACCCAAGGCGTAGTCTATGGCAGTGGTGGTTCGATTATGTACTATGCCAGTCTCATGTACTTGGATGATTGGTTCGTTAAGAAGAAGTCATCTGCGTTTGGTGTTGTCTGGGTACGTATTCTCATATGATAGCAAGTTACCACACAATACTCGGTGTACTAACCTTACTGCAGGCAGGCTCAGGAGCTGCAGGACTCATCATCCCATTCCTCATGAACTGGCTCCTAAACCGATATGGTCCTGCGGTAACCTTGCGTGTTTGGGCCGTGGTTCTTGCAGTGTGCTCTAAACCGTTGATGTTCACTCTTAAGCCACGCATACCAGCACACATGTCCTCAGCACATAAAACATATTCCTTCACATTCGCCAAGACCTCCACATTCTGGATCCTCATGCTTGCAAATATCATGCAAAGTTTCGGCTACTTCCTTCCTGGAATCTACCTTCCCAACTTTGCAATATCTCTTGGACATCCAGAAAAGACAGGAACTCTGCTCGTTGCTTTGCTGAATGTTGGTGGAACTTGTAGTTCTGTAATCATTGGCACAATGACTGAGGATAGGGACATTTCGAAGGTCATCACGACAAGCATGGTGGGTGCCGCACTATCAGTTTTCCTCCTTTGGGGGTTTGGAGAATCGGTACAGCAATTGTGTGTTTTCAGCCTTTTCTATGGTCTTTTCGCTGGTGGCTTTACAAGTACATACCCAGGCATTGTGAAGGAACTCCGAAAGACTGATCCTCGAACCGACAACGGACTATTGGTTGGACTCCTCTCAGCTGGTCGAGGAATAGGTGCTATCTTTTCGGGCCCCATCAGTGAGCGTTTGCTGGCTGCTACACCGCCTGCTACCAACCCAACACAGGGCTTTGATTCGCAGTACAGCAATTTGATCATTTTCACAGGAGTTGCACACGCTGTTGGAAGTTTGGTTTTTGTTTCGAAGAAGCTCGGCTGGATTTAATTTGGATTCGACGTACCAATTTGACGACTTTTACGGCCGAAAAAAAGCATTTGCCTAGAGCATTACGGGAGCGGGAGTTTGTCGTTGGTTGGCAAGATTGATGCATGAAAATGGAGTAATGGTCCTCATATGGCTTGGAGTTTGTCGCAGCATAGCGAGGCGTACATGGTGTAAAATGTCGGAGTTTTGAGCATTTGCTGGAGAGTGGGAAGCCTTTTGCTGCATCTGGAGTCTAACATGAGAGTGAGTTGGATGGGCATCGTAGCATTTTCAGGTGTCTACATGTTGTTTAATAGACTCGCAGTAGTTTCCTTGTCTTCAAAATATAAATCGGTTTGATCCCCAGGACCGCGGTAGCTCAGTAACTTAGTAAGTTACGAACTCAATGTAACTCGGAGACTGAAAACCCTTCTGACTAGACCGTCTGGAGATATTGTACCATCGATTCTCTCTGGGAATCCTTGAACACCCCGGCCCATATGCAATCGAAGGATTTTCCCACATTCGCCAGAACGCCAGTGCCATGTATGCCGCGAAACCAAACTCTCAGACCACGGATCGTACTCATGCAATGGTATCAATCTCCATCTTCTCCTCCTCTCCTTTCGCTTTGGCCTTCTTTGATTCGGTAGTCTTAGGCGCATCTGTTCCGGAACCATTAGCCACTGCTATGCTCCATCAACCTAAATTTCCATACCAGTCATCTCCACCTCTCCAGCTTCCTCCATAGCTTTCTCCAATGCTCGCCTCCTCGCATGATTCTTTGCCTTCTCTACCTTCCTCGCCTTCTTCCCTGAGAGAGGTGCCCCCTTGCCTCCAGTTGGAAATAAAACCGAGCTTGGTGCCGTTCCTCGTGGGTTTTTGGTTACTTTATTTTGTGCATTGCTTTTCTGGACCTTCTTGCGGGAAGCAATTTTGCGTTGCTTGTTGGGTACATTGGGATTGCCACGGGAAGGCATTTTGAAATGGTGTTGAGGTGAATGGATTGACTGGTATTTGTATGATCAGTTAGTTGATCACTGAGGTTGTGAATATCTTCGGTCTTTGAGAAATGCATTTTTTTGGCGGGGAATTAATGACGCACGGACCATATGCACCGCCACAAAGTCCATCGTCACCTTTTTGCTTGCTACCTCTTCCAACAGCGACAGCAACAATTGCCAACACTTTCTTCTCACACAACGCCTCGAGCGTGTCTACTCTCCGCCTAATCACAAACACGATCTTTACAGTAATACTACCGCAATTATGTCGTGGGCTGGTACGGATGCACTACCCGGGGGACGAAGGAAAGACGAGGGGCATGCGCTGACGTAAATTCCTAAATCACAGGCTTCAAGAAGAATGTCAACCGGGCGACGACCCAGGTTATGATGAAGACGGGTACGCACGGAGAGGAGATGGATTAGTATAAAAATTTGCGCGCTAAAGCAGAATAGGCCATGTCGAGAAGACGAACGACCGCGACTATGAAGTTGAGGAGAGGTACCGACACAAAGACACACCACAAGCAAAGCACCTTCACTGATCAAACCACAGACGATACCGCACCATGGAGGCAGCTTCGATGCGATTGCAGAAGGAGGCCAAGGGATATCTCGACTCATTGCGAGGTAGGTAGATCTTGAGAGAGGGGTTGGAACGAGGCTGACACTGGAGTAGCTATGACGGCTTCCCAAATGCGAATTGCAGAGACCATTGATGCTTTCTATGGCGATGCCGGTGCGAAGGATGGAGTCAGTCGGAGTTACAAGCAAGCAGTGGAGGATCTGGATGCCGAGACTATCAAGGCTCTTGATGGTCCATACCGGTACGAGATACACGCAGCACAAGCAGAAGATATTCTAATAAACTACAGCACAACTGTTCTCGAGCCGATCTCCCGCTTCTGCGCCTACTTCCCCGATATCAACGAATGTATGTGACCGTTGCATTCTATGCGAGCTCACTCTCAAGCTAACAATTACAGGCATCAAGAAGCGCAACCACAAGCTCCTTGATTACGACGCAATGCGCGCCAAAGTCAAGAAGCTGGTTGAAAAGCCCGACAAGGATGTCACCAAGCTCCCCCGCGCCGAAAAGGAAACCGAGATGGCCAAGGCTGCATACGAGCAACTGAACGAGCAACTCTTTACCGAACTTCCCCAGCTCATCGATCTCCGTGTTCCCTACCTCGATCCCAGCTTTGAAGCTTTAGTCAAGATTCAGTTGCGATTCTGTGCAGAGGCATATTCCCGAATGGCGCAGGTACAGCAGTATTTGGATGCCGATACAAGAGAGCAGTATGCGCAGGGTCATTTGGATAGCAGAGTTGAGCAGGTTCTACAGGAGATTCGGGAGTTGAGCATTAGTGGCACTGTTTAAGGACGTGCGACTTGACGAGTGGATGATTTTACATGGTTGTGGAGTTTGGCGTCTTTACTCTGCAAAGGTTTGCAAAGAAGAGTTGTTAATATATTGAAAGTCATACTACCGCAGAGCTGGGTACTTTGGTACCTGCAATGGCCTTGAACTTTCTTGAGCTTATGCGTGACTTAGGGAGTAGATAGTTTGTGCTTGCGGGAAGAGTCACAGGCCGAAGGTGGCGTAGACTCTTGAGGCTTAGAATCAAAACTATTCTGTGACTGACATAGCACCGTTGTGACTTGCAAGCTACGAGAATAAAGAGAAAAGAGAGGCCACCAAAAGCCTCCATTCCTCGTACACAATTGCATTCAAAAACCTAACGATTTCACCTTTCGCCTCTGCCCCATTCCCCAAATTTTGAAGTTCGAAGTCGTCTTATTCCCTTTCTCAGCCCTGTCAGAAATAGCACCCGAAGCCGAGACCATGACGCCACAACGAACCCTAAGCGAAGAACTCCTGAGCCCGAACCTGGTGCGCGAATCTGGTGAATCTTCAGAAGAATCCTGGGACATCTCGCCCCGAGGTAGAAAACAAAAACAAAAACATTCGAAATCTAAACTTCAGAAAGAAAAAAGGAAAACGTCACAGGATACGAATCCTAATACTAGTAGCGCAACTAATTCATCGACCGAATCTCCATCTCCGTCTTCGAATCCAAGAAATGGCTTCTCAATAACCAAAATTCCCTTCTATACGCCCTCCCTCTCGCCCTCCCAAGAAGTCCTCTCACGCCCGCTCCCACTTGGAATCGATACAGCAATGGCTTCTCAGACAAGACTCCTCGTCTGCAGTATCGGAAATCCGGCCCCCTACACAAACACCCTGCACAGCGCAGGCCACATCCTCCTTAACACGCTCTCCACAACCCTCTCCTTCCCACCATTCCAAAAATCCCGCGCTCACGCAAACGGTCTCCTCTCAACCTCTTTCAACCCAGATCACCAAAATTATACATTATGGCAATCACCAACCCTAATGAACATCTCGGGTCCCGCAGTCTCAAAAGCATGGACCCAATTTAATCGAGATACACCAGCTGAGTTTATGAGGAAATTGGTGGTTATACACGATGAACTTGAGTTACCGCTTGGACAGGTTAAGGTTAAGAAGGGGGATGCTAGTGCTAAGGGTCATAATGGGTTGAAATCTATAAAAGAACAAGTACAGGGACAATGGTGGAGGGTAGGTGTTGGTATTGGGAGACCTGTTAGTAGGGAACCGGATGTTGTTGCTGGGTTTGTGTTGAGGAAGTGTACGATGGGCGAGAGGGAGAGGATTGAGGGGGCTGTGGGGAGGGTTGAGGCGGAATTGAGGAGGTTGTGTGGTGGGAATTGAGGTTAGGTTACTTTATGAGGATCTGGGGAATGAATAATGTCTAGGGTAGGAGAACTGGAGGGTTACTAGGTGCTTCGGTTTTCTATCCATACCCTTCGCTGATGGGAAGTCGAATTGAAGGAAATGGGAAAGGAGAAGTCAGACCTGGCCACCTTATGACTACCTACTTTATCTTACGAACCTGCCTGGGGAGGTATATACACGGATGAGAGATAGAGAACTCCACACTGGCAACCCACTGGATACGAGATTTGTTGGTGAATGGTGGCGCTTCATGATAACTTGACTTCCAATTTCTGCCAAGCGAATGGTTGAAATGGGTGGTTTAAAGGGGAGTGTACGATATGTACGCAGCGTACTATACATCCTCGGGGTGAAATTCGGAAAGGAGATTGATCAGCCCCACGACAGCAAATCACTCCGCGCAAAAAAAAGAAAGCGACATAGATATCTCAGACCCGACTTCAGCTCCGATCTCATAAATGCCATGGCCTTGGTACCGCGAAAAAATGTAGGATAGGAAAGGTGGTGGGTGGTGTAGAATTTTGGATTATATCTCTGTAAAGTATCCCAACCTGTCTGTACAATAACTCCACGCCATGCACGATACCCAATAGACCAATGAAAGAGCGACTTTAGACATAACTGCAATCCGCTTGCAACCGCTCCAAATATGTTTTTTCCTTAAAGTCAATAACCCACCCTCTCCTCAATCATACATGCTGCTCATTGTTCTTCCCTAGCGTACTCGGGCTCTCCGGCTCATCATCAGTCATCAAACCCTCCAACTCAAACTCCTCTGCATCCCGAATCTGCCTTGAGTCTGATGGTCGGTGCCCATTCTGTCTTGGTATTCTTTCTGGGCGTTCAATGTCTTTTGGTGGAACTGCCGGTGCTGCTGCGTTAACAGCGTAGAGGTGAAGGAGCATGTTGGCAAGGAGGAAAATGAGGAATGAGAAACTGTAGAGAATGAGAACGTAGGACACGTGGTCAATTCCGGAATCAGAAATCAATTGCATTTGCTCTTCCGTAGCACCCATAAACAGGAATCCAGAAGCATGGAGGAGCTAAACATTGTTAGTAAATTACCGTCCAATCTACGAGATTGAGAATAGACTCACGAATGGGGGAATGTATTGAAAGCTGTGAACATCTCCATCTTCCGACATATTTGCTGAATCGCTCAGAACAAAGGCAACCTCGATGATTCTGGTCAAACCAGCAGCCATCAGCGTGTACCCAAACATGGTGTGGACCATAGTGCTCAGCATCAAATGCTGCGGGTGGCTGGACATGGCCCATCCAGTGATGAAGATGACAAATCCAGGGACGAAGTTTCTCTTGGGTGTTCCGTCCCTCTTTCTACTCAGCCATACACCGGCTAGACCTGCACACCACCAAATTACGCCCATTGTTGTATGCTGGACATCGTTGGCGACCCAGGGACCTCCCCATCTGTGCTCGGTAAAGGTATTGACGCATCCCCAAGCCGCAATCATGACCGAGTCGAAGAATTCCTGGGAGCGGCCCGACTTCTTCAACCAAACCTGTCCTACCAACATGAGAATGGTCATGATGATACCGTATCCAATAAATGCACTTCCCATAATGAAATGGGCAAGACATTGGCCAAGGTGATCACCACGACAGAATCCGAGAGCCGTGATTCCTCCAAACAACATCTGAACCCAAGCCACCACTGGCATCAGCTTCCCGATCACGCCGTGTGCAATAACAGCTCCTCCCCGAAATTTGCCGTGAACTCCCTTGGTGAGGTGCATGCGGAGGTAGATTCCCATAACAACCTGAGCAACCAGCATCAACATCAACCAGTTGGCGAATTTGGCGTGAATGTTGGGTGCAAAGACCCGTCCTCCGTGTAGATGACCCAGGAAATATGCGGGGATCGCGATGGCGGTTCCGAGGAATTGGACTGGGACATGCCATCTATTCCGGACTATCTGTACAAGCGTCGCTGTCAGAAATGCCATCTTTCCATTGTTGAACTGACATGGCTTGTTGACTTACCCCAAGCACCATACCCGCTGGGAAGATGATGCCAAAGGACAGCATCATCAACAGGATATGAATCCATAATACAACATCCTACAGATCCGATTAGCACTGCATCCCTCCATTGCCAATGCGTAGCTATCCTCACCATGGGATCAACGCTCATCGCGTCTCCGGGGGCGATTTTGTCCATGTCGTGGCCGTGTGCTTCTGTTTCTCTGACCAGAAGAAGTATAGCAAAGAGTGAACCCAAGCCGAAAACTCCTGACCTGTTGTTTCCACCTGCCATCGCTCTTGCTGGGCTCATGCGGCTCCTTATGAATCGTTCCATGTTTCAATATTACAGGTGGGACGATTGGGGCAGGTACCCCTGAACCTGACCTGACGACTGTCTGAGCGGACGACGCAAATAGTGGGCGGAGTTTGCGACCGAATAGGAAGAGATGGATTTGGGATGCGCGAACCGAGAGATGCTTTTGATGGACAACCTTTTTACATTGAATACACAGAGATGCGACGGCGACAGTAGCGACGACGACGACACAAAAGATGTTGATCAGCGGCACAATCAGATTGTACCCGTGTGCTACCGTGAGGCAGTTTTGTCCTTCGGTTCCCGTCTGGCCCTTTCCCTGAGATTGGTCCTCGTAATGCAGAGGAGGAGGTCCCACTGTAATTGGGTCAAGCCACAACAACTACGGAGTACCACAGTAGTGCACAGCCTCCAATGGATCTCATCATGCTCTCTCCATACGCAACGCGTCCATTACAACAAATCACACGACAATAATAGGAGAACTTCTTCTGAATGCCCTCAACGCAATGTCATGTTGCTACCATCCCATCATTATTCACTACCTACATGTCAATTTTCAAGATTACCCGTAGTTCTTGTGTTGGACTATTCTTCACATGCAATTCTGACTTGGTAGGTGCTAGTTACTAGCAAGTGAGTTACAACTACTCAAATTCAATGGAATAATACCCAAGCAAAGCAAGTCGGAAAATCAAGGCAGAGTGAGTTGCTCTACCCAAGTGAGGCAATGTGGTTTATGCTATCTAGCATTCTTTCATATCAGTTGTGGTGAGAGGCTTTGGAGGTATTGACTATCGTTCGCTTGTCGTTGGCCATCTCTCTAGCCTACAGTAATCCAGGGCTCGAAGGCCAATGCTTGCGCTAGAGTGGATGCTCCATATCACATCACCACTTACATCCTCCTGCTTCAAGTGCTTTTTGGCGAGATATTGGCGGTATCGTCAAAGGGCATTGCGATTATGGGAGAAACCGACTCAGAGATGAGGACACCCGGGAAGAGACGACAGAGAAACGTCTCACATGGCAGTTGGCCACCCCATAAGGCAAAAATGAAAAAAGCACACAGGACGACTTGGGAGTATGAGCAACACACAATATCCAAGACCCCATTGTCTTCTACACTGTCTACTCTTTCACCCACGCCAAAATCCTCTTCCAGATGGCTATTCCATCATGTGGCCTATCAAAATTCTTTCCAACCTCTTCTACTTCCTCCTCTTTCACCCCCATATAAGTCTTCGTGGCCCCCGGCAGCATCTTCTTACCAAACGCAGCAGTCAACTCGGGGTGGCCTTGGAATGTGAGCACAGTGTTACTTGCACTCACAAACGCCTGGTTGTTAGTTGCAAGTGCGATAAGCCCCTTCCCAGGCTCCGTGATCTCTCTCTTGTGGAACTCCAAAATCTCATACGAGGTTGGTGATGGTAGTGCGGACGAGAAGAATTTGGACCCCGTGTCTGTCAGTGAGATGGTGTGCACACCCAACTACACGTACACGGTTTGTTACTTCAAGACACACAGTCGCATATTCAGGGTGGGTTACCTCCGCAGTCTCCATGGGCTCGACTCTTCCTCCAAGGGACACCGAAATCGTCTGGTGCCCCCAACATATACCCAACAGCTTCGTCTTCGGAAAATCCTGGACCGTCGATCTCACAAATTCTTGCATCTTTAATACCCATGGTTCTTTCGACATGGGGTCAGTTCCACCACCGCTCAGCACAACGAGATCATAATCCGACTGTATGGGGTACTCCTGCGCTACGATCGGATCAAAGAAATCGATCACAGCAGTTGGGGAAACAGTGTTGATCGCAGTAATGAAGCTGGCTGAGACATCTTCCTTCAATGTCGAGGAGCCGTTCATCAGCACCGCAACCTTGAGGGTTGGAATGACTGTCATGATGGCAAACCGGGAAAATAAAGATGATGTAGAAGAGGCGTCAGAGAGGTAGTTCGTTTGAACAACGCTTCAAGTATCACTATCTTCTACTTTAACGGCCAAACTCCTGGAAAATGGGATGTTCGCAGACCAAGGTTGTGGTGTCGACATCTCTCCCCCATCTTTCCACATGCGGATGCGGAACACTGGAATTCACTTATCGCTATCGCCGAGAGTGGAGGAGTTCCCGGCGTCGATCAGTTCATCTGATAAGCGCGGTCGGTCATCATTTGGTCGCCTTCTGACCTGTGTCTTGAAGACGAAGTTTGAAGCGAGAACTACTTGTCAATAAAGGGGGCATCGAGCGTCTATTATCATATCTAGTTTCTACAGGGTGAGACTACTGGAATAGTTAAGCAAGGTATGCATTGCCAAGCATCATCTCGCGTAAATCCTATTCCTCTATTAAACTTCGGTTTTCGTACTTTCAAATCTCCACTGTTGAATCCGAGCCAAGCACTATATCCTCGTACTCTAGAGTATTAATACTCCAAATACATCAGTGACGTCCAAACTCAAACCTCACACGTCTCAAACAAAACCTCTGTGTCTTAATATTATTATTCCAAATATCCAAAACATCCTCATGAACTGCAAACTTAAATAATGACGATGTGTGCCGTCATAGGTAACGTGAATTCAATTGCGAGTTTTGCAATCGTTCGTTCGGATGGAAAAGTCTATATTGTTTTGTTTACTCTGGACTTAATACATGATACTACCTTGAGCAGAGATAGATATACTCACTGTCTTATTGGCATCCGAGTTGTTTCTTGGCCCTAAGTGGAATCGATTAGAGATTATGAGAGAGCGAGGTTTCTCTGTAATGGACTCAATGAACTCGGGCTGACTTGGTGCTTTTGGGGTACACTGTTATTTCAGGGTTAAGAATTGTCATGGTGAATGTATCTCTACGACTTTTTTGATGCAGGAAGTTGAGAACAATAAATTCTATAGTTGTACTTTACTTGACCTTGGGCTTACGGAAATATTCAGAAGAGCGCCGTTCGTTATGCTATTACATAGAAGTATGGCTTTGCCTTCGCCCTCGAATACCAAACACAAGGCTACTAGTAAGCTCTGGAAATGAGAAGGTTCAAGTAGGAGAAGAAGAAATAGCGTCGATGGGAAATCGAATAACAAATTTGAAGAACCTGCTCTTCTATGCTACCATGAAGTGAATCTTACAAACTAAAAATCCTCTCTCGGAATAAAACTGAATAACACTTATCTCTTCTAGATTTCTAGGCTTGAAAAAAATGGAAATGACAACTAACCATTAGATTCGCCGTTGTGGACATGCAAAGATAGCGCGAACGGGACGGTGGACTGGGAAGGTTGAGATGAGTTGGGAGAGCATTTGGGTGATGGGGTTGGAGATGGGGTTGTGGCGGAGGGAGCTGCTCTCTTCATTTTCATCTCTTCTACGACCAAATTTGGTTGCTCTGTCGACTCCGGTTTGGAGTTTTGAGATTGGATCTTGTTTGAGGTCGGAAGAGTAACGTGGGTGGCTAGCGCTTGGAGAGATTTCTGATGCAGGCTATGGGATGGATGCCGGAGTCATATAAAAGCTTCCTAAGTTAAGGGGTTTAACAAAGTTACTTAATTCAAGTAAGGTAATTTGCCTAAAGAAGATAAATATCCAAATCACCAGAATTAGATTACAATTTTAGAAAATAGGAATAATAATAGTTGATCTAGTTTTTATCAGAGTTAGAAACCTTTAAAGACTTTCTAAAAAGTATTCATAAGTGCTAAGGAGGGCTATTCGAAACTCATTTTTGCTAATTTAGATGTCCTTAACACCGCTATCCATCCCATTAATTGCCAGCCCATAAATAATGGGTTCTTTGATATATTTCTTGGCCACCTTTGCAATGAGTTCTGTGGTCCTTAATTCACTAAATTCCTTACACTTCGTCGCATTTCTAATTCGTGTCTCCTCATCAACACATTGTAATCGCTTCGAATGCGGCCGATCATTACATTTGCGGCACATAGGTTCGTGGCAGCGGCTACACCTCCAGACTTTGGTTCTCGTCAGCCAAGTTGTGCGATGGTCACTATCACAGATGAACTCGCCACATCCCAGCTGTGGACAATAGGCTCCGCTATTCGGTTCGTTATACTCTGTGGACATCCTATTCCACAGTCTCTTGAATGCCATGTTGAAATGGCCTTCAACATGGCGTGTATGAATGACCTTCAGGCAACACTTCGGGGGCATGTTCGCGGCACTGGTTAATGACTTGGCAAATGCGTTCCGCAGACATTGCCGACACCAGCGGTGGTCGCATTTGAGGTACGTCGGCGCCCTGGCTCTGGTCGTTCCTGGGTCAAAATATGTTCTATTGCAAACGGAACATTCTAGCCTGAAAAATGATATACCGTTAACAAATTTGATACATTCAGTTATGACTTTAGGTACTTGCTTTTGTGCTATGTTTGACTTTATAGGATTATTTGGGTGATTCTGGTTGACACTTCTTTGGTCTTCATTCGTATCAACGTTAAAGTTCGGCGATCCGACCGGTGGTTGATCCTGGCACTCGTCGCTGTTGTCGTTGGGAAAAGCTTCTGTAATTGGAGGTAGCTCAGCAGTACCCGGTAAGCTGCCAGTTGTGTATGTTGCGTCAAGACCCTGTCCTGGATCTTTGGGTGAAGTTGCCTCGTCTACCCTTTCAATAGCAGATATCTCGTCCAATATACCCCGATCACCAAGTTCCTTCACGTAATCCATAATAGTTGCTTTGTGTGTAGAGATAATATCACTCGAATATCCTTCGCGAATAAGCTCTCGACGGAGCTCTTTCCAAATAGCTTTATCATCTCCAGCATAATTGGTGAGAACAGAACCCTCCTCACCAGAACATAATGACGCTGAAATCCAATTCAAAGACTGCCGTATTTCGCGAAGGTCCGAGCCTTGACGGTCCATCTGTTGCTCAACCTTACCTTGCGAGTTCATAGTGAGTAGGTTCAGAAGTAAGGTGATCACCGAAGTATAAGTCAAGATCTTCAAACGCAACTCATTCAAGTCCGCCATCTCCCCATTACCAAATCGAATCTTGCTCCAGAGTTTTCGTCCCGCTCTTTCGTCGTCACTCAGGGCATTATATTTTTCAAGTATACTATCAAGGATATTGAGAACCTTTCCACAACCTTCAATGGCACTACTAAGTTCCTCGTTCGTGTCATCATTTAGGCGTTCAAGAAGCGAGTTGCGATTCGCGGCTTCTTGCTCGACTCGGCGGAGTACAAAATGCAGACTCGTAACCTCGCGGGTTAACTCATCATGTTCACCGCACGCTTTTCGACTATTCTGCACCGTCTTCCAAGCTAGTTGGGTGAATCCTAGAAGATCTCCAGCGGAGTACCCAAATGACATAGTGTGGTTCTTTTGTGCTGCACGATTCGAGGATAAGGCTGTAAGTCTGTGTCGTCTTGAGGCTAGATAGAGCGTGGTAGCAGATTATTGCACTTGTTTGCAATATTTGCTGCTTCTCGGTTGATAGAAATATTAGAGTCAGTCTGGTCATTAGAATAACCAGAGAGGATGGTGATGGGACTGTTGTTGAAGGAGACGGTGATGAGAGCTGTCGTTGATTGATGAGGCTGATCAGGTGTGATCGCTTCACCCACCACTAAGATTTGCTCAGGCATTCTAAGAGGCGACCAATAGGTTGCTCGAATTTTTTTAGTAAGAAAAGTAGAAGAAATCCCTTTCTAAATATCAATGTATCTTGGTAGGTTACAGAAGACTATATGGATATAGATGTATGATGAGCATAGGCGAGCCTAAGATGAGGCGACGGTAAGCAAAGCGGTGAAGGGTCACTTATGCTGGCACTTAGCGGGGACTTAGAAGGTGTTGGGATTCAGGTCAAACAACAGACCGTGGACAGAGTTGTTCAGGAATCCTGCTGTTCTATTTGTCTGGCTGAAGTCCTCGGTGACAAATTTCAAACCACCGTTACGAGAACGAGCAATATTTAGTCCTAATAGCTTTAAATTGAATGAGTTCACAAAGACTTAAATACGCAATTTCAATAATTGGGAAGAGAGAAGTGCATCACATTCTCAAGCAATTAGTAACCCAAGCGACACCTGTAACGTATATAAAGCTTGAATACCTCTCTCTATCATGGGAAGCTTGCTTAGGCAATTCTTCAGGACCAAAACTAGGAGAAGCTCTTACTTTTCTGCAATTACTTGAGTTCAGAAGCGATTTCATGATGCCAAATATTCCTAAATAAAAACACTTCCTGGCTTCGCGTATAGCCATGATGAGCTGGACCTATTAGCATGTTAGCTCTCTGGTTAGATTCAAGAGCAGGGCTCTTCGATCACCTCATCATAAAATGGACGTTCATTTTGTCTAACCGAGTTCTGACTTTACTCAAACCTGCTTCGACAGCTACTAGCAAACCTACGCTTTTGAAGTTCCAATTACCTTCCCCGCAATCCTTAGCTGGTGGTGACAAGGACTTTTAAGACGTATACAAGAGCTTTGTTTCTAAAGCTTGTTAGGTTAGCCTCCGCTTAGTAAGGCTTTCCATAGCCACTGCGGTTTGGTCTAGACTTCTTTTCATTTTCTGCGTGACTCAAGTGAAATAAAAGATTCGAGTAATCTGAAGGATAAAAGGTGCGATGACCTGCTCGGTTTGGGGTACAATAAACCATCGAGTTTGGAGTGAATTCTATTGTTGCTTGTCACAGAGGTGATCTAGTGGTGCTTTTGGAGTGTGAATGATAAGATAATCCAAGCATTCTGTAGAGCTTTACTCAAGATATTTCAATGAAAATTTCATCTCTACTTTCATGTGACAATCATTGCTCCGTAAAGGAAACATGCATCCCTTCCCCAGTGGCTTTTATCCCATATGAATGAAGTCAAGGATCAGCTTCTGAGCTGTGTGTGAATAGAATTCGGTCTTCCTAGCGTAGATCTTGGGCTGTTTGAGATAGATCAGACCTGCATGGTTATCGGGGACAATCGTGTATTCTTTTCCTGGAAACAGCGTATTATCCCACTTCGGGAAGCTCCTGTTGAATCGGAGCTTCGCCTGTTATTGTCGATCATAGTGGTAGGTTACTTAAGTGTGTACTGTAGAGTGCGGTGCTCGAATAATTTCTTGCTTCATCCTGACCATGTGTATCAATACCAATAATCGATTCCTTCTATTGTACAGAAGGAGAAAGTCATAGTAATCGCTGCAAAATCCGGAGGGAGGATAGTTCCGAGTGTTCTAGAGTTTGAAGTTTCCATGAATGAGGCGCATTCTAGGTTTGTCCGCTGTCTCGTACCAGGAATCTCCCACCCGGACTGACAATAGACACCGTTGAACCAGCACCATGGTATTAATAAATCAAATGTTGTACTGTAGCGTGCGCCCCTCTTGAGAGTATTTTCTTGCCAATACAAGCACTTAAACTACCTTTGCACAGAATGTAAAGTATATCTGCGAGCAAAAGTATGGGCAATAATAGTACGACTACCATTCTCTGTTTTCTATTTTAAGCAATTACGGTGTATACGATCTCTGTATTATTGGTTGAGAAAGACTTGGTGCCAACACCATGGAAAAAGTATGCTCTCTGCCCGCAATAATACCATCATGTCGACTTCGAGGCTTTGCGATTGATAAATATTGGAACGTGGTGTCCATCGTCCGATGATCTGACAAATAAGCTTCTCACGATTAAGCTAGACTAATGTCAGTGCCGTTCTACTTCGGATTAACGAGCACAATCAGCTTTCCAAATTCGCATTTTCAGTAAAAAGAGCACCAGGAGGTTTCCAAAAGGAAACTTTGACTGCTCGCTTAACTCGTACAACGTAAAGCGGACACGCGGCCTCGCAGCGGATACGAATGAATGAGACGGAGGATTCCACCATGCCCCCGAACATGGATAAAGTTGGGGAAGTAGTGATGATCTACAGAAGATGCTCAAATTATCGGATCTCTATGCTAAGTAATTAATGCCAAAATACTACTCGGGCGTGCTTGGCATGGGCCTTATAAGGCCTATGACAACAGTGACGATTGTTCGCTCATTGGTCCGAGAACTCTAAAACAGCAACTCGGGGTCATTCGTACCTAGTCTCGTACAGCGAATACCACATACACCACCACACAAGGTGCCATTTGCTGTGCTGGGTTGCAGACCCTATCGTACTGCGTACTCGCCATTTTCCGAAAAGTCTAACGAGCATCATCTACGTGCTATCAATGTGCGTTATAAAGGCTGTGATGGAACCTTGGAGGGAAACCATACTTCATCTCAGTCTCCCAACCATCACATCCTTTCACACCTCATCTCACCTCACCATAAAAACAAACCTGTACCACCTTTCCCAAAACTCATATTCAATTGCTCTCCTGAGTACGAACCTACTCCCACCTCGATCTTTCGTCCCATATCCATCATGGACTCCGGGATGAATTTACTCGCCCGTGCGGTTCTCGTGGCACGCGATGACAAGAGCTTCTGGGAGAAGTATAAGTGGTTGATCATTGGAGGAGCAATTGCAATACCAATTCAACTGGTCGCATTATGGTTCTAGTATGTATACCGAATCAGCCCCCTTATCCTCGCTCCTTACCGAGTCAGGATAAGCTCATCTGAATTCAAAGACTAATCTCACCCGTAGTCTCAGATACCGCAAGCGCAAGAAGGCTGCTCTTATCCAGGCACAGGGGAGCGATCTAGAGGGTTCACCAGGAAGCTACAGAATGGAAGACAATGGAGGAAGGAGGAAGCCAATTCGTTAATATGGGATGGGAACCAGAACCGTAGCGTCGGTTTTGGAGGAGAAGTTGCAAAGTCTATGGGTGATGAATGATGATATCTTAATCCTCAGATACCCATTGCAACTCCAAGGATGACGTAAAAGATTGTCATGGTTACTTTACGATATGTTGCAGGGCGACTGAAGTGGGATTGGGGGTTAGCGATCTCTCCATTTGGTTTTATAATTTTATTGGATTGGGTGGTAGTCGCATCTTTAGGGGGGAGCGGGTGCTTTTTCTGTGTCTCTTTGGACGATATTATGACGGATGGATGAATGGCTTTAAATATTATTAGAACTCTCGTACTAGCCTACTATTTAGTATTATAACCCTGCTTAAAAGTACATGTTGCTTTTCTACCAATTTTATGATCCATTAATCAGTGTATCATGTGCAAACAAAGTCTTGTCCAGAATAGAAGCGTGTGTACAAGGCCCCAAGTCTAGATGACAAACAAAACTTAGGAATTAAGGCAAGAAACGAAGTTCAATGCTCTAGTCTTTCGCTGCAGGTATACTGGTAGAGTCAGTCCTTCAACAGTTCGACTTCACAGATACGGTGGTGGAAACCACATCATAATTCAAGAATTTTCATTGTTTTCAAGAAGATTGTGCATAATGTTTAGAGCTTCATCTCCTTCTGGCTCATGAGCGCTCTTTCCCTTCGTTCGCAAATTCCACAACAACATACTACGTAGAATTTCGAGCCTCAATCTTAGAATAATTGGTTGAGTATTAAAATATATAACAGGAGGACAGGAATTGAGATTGAACCAATTACTTTGCACCCCTTGTCCATTGCTCATCGCTCATTGGAAATATTGGAAATATTGCCTTTATTTTCTGCACAATGTCTGGATACCGCACAAACATATGGACGACAAACAATATAGAAACAATAATATTAAGTAGGAGGCCGAGTATGAATGCCCTATCAACTTCCCTAACTGCAACTTATCTCAACTCTCTTGTCTTTCTACGAGTTGATAAGGAAAATTATCGGAACGATAAAACACTCTTTCCTCAATCAAAAAGATATGAGCTTAAAGCGTTTCAAATACTACATCAAGTACTGTCATGTGTATTGGATAATAAATAGCCCGATCCTGCACGCAATCCCATCGAGATCTCGGGTAAAATCAGGCGTCTCGCTTAATTTACGAGCTCGATGCAGATTTCCACTTCATAATCATGAGTTGCAGGCATAAAGTCTGATGCGTCTAAAGGCATAGTACATATTTGTGGGATCTTTTGCAGAAAATTCTGAGGTACAGTTTTCAGCCACGAATCGTGCTCTTCCTGTTTGTCTAGTGATTTCCAATTCGGATTTTGATTTGCCTGCATACCATTTATGTGTGTAGATGTGCAATGAAAATAACAAACAAATTATTATCTCATTCTAGCTCTTCTGCATCTACTACAACTATTATAAAGTAATCAGTAAGAGCTCTTGGCTGTAGTAATAAGGATAGAAGGTAGACAACAGTAGGCTGCACCCCTTTACAAAGAACGCCTAAAGATATCAGTCTATAATACATGGAAACATAATACAATAAACCCAAAGCCCTCGCGATATACCTTCCTAGCTAGGTAGGGTACTTTAGAAGTTTTGGTCTAAGTATATAGTAAAACTATAGTAGGCTCTCCGACTATTAACACTCGAACCCAGGCTTGCTTAATTCTATTTTATTACCTTAATAGCCGGATAACTTGTAACCACTCAGGTTCTCTGCGCAGAAGATGTTGGATATTACCGGTGTTATAAATCTACTAAATAATTTCTTGAACTTTATTATTTTAGAAGATGCGGGGACTTGTAGAGTAGACAGCAGCAGGATTGAACTAGGCTTTTGGGAGTTAGATTGAATAGCATAGTATTAATTTAGTATACAAAATGTCATCTACAATATAAGTAAGTTATCTACTATAGTAACCTACAGTTAAAGTTGCTGAATCGTTAGGTTTATAGAATCATGTATCTATAAGTAGATAAATTTATCTCCGAATAGAATAATCCTCTTTATGGCTATATCCTAATATAAATTCGAGTTTATTATATAAATTGTTTAGGGTAAGAGACTTATATTAAAAGTACTACTAGATAGTGTAAAAATAGTATATTCTCTACTTTTAAAGGTTTGTATAAGAAATTAGTACCTAAAGAAGTAACTGCTTAAACTAATTTTGATCAACACATATAAGGATAAAAGTGTAGGACTGATTACAAGCAGAAATTCTTTTAGATAACAATGCATATATGTTCCCCTTCCGTGCCTAAATTTCCACTTAGAAGGGCCGACTGACATAAAGAGGACAAACCAGAAAGGTAAAATATAATTAATGTATAAGAACATTACAGGAATTATTTCCTAGCTCGACCTGACCATGTAGAGAAGATAGCACAAATTAGATACGCTAGGGTAGACAAAGACCAGAGCAATACCATCTATTTGTGAGTTATATCTTTTCAAGTATTGTGAGTACATCGCAAACTGTTATGCGTCGAAGATAACATAGAAATGAATTTGCAGTAGTACAACTAATCCTAGAAAGCACAGTAAGTATTCTAACAGGAAAAAAACAAACAAACTTGTAGCTGGTATTCTTAAGCCAGGAATTTTTTTTTGGAGTCTCAAAGCTAACTATTATCTTCGTTAAATTATTTCACCTGCTTATGTATCTCTCTATCCAAATCGTTATTTGGATGTGCGTAAAAACGGGCGCCTTACGAAGAACTCTACAATTGGTCCTTGAGCTCTAGATTCACAATGAGTTTATGTTTAGACTTTATGTTTAGAGTTAAGAAAGATCTTGGTGCATGTTTTAGTTTTGATCTACCTATGCACTTTCCCTGTTCCTACTGTATCTTCTTTAAACAAATACCCTAGTTTCAATTGGGCTCCTGTAGCTCATATGTTGATCGTGAAGGCTATATCTATTAGCGATGAACATGCTTCAAATCCAGCAAAAGGTAATCACATATCCTGACCAATCTGCGCGTTATAGTCTATAAAACAATCTCAACTCTAACAGTTTATAGAATTAAGGCACCGTGCATCTTAAATTTCAGAGGAAAATACTGCCGTCTCAAAATATTCAAACAATCCCCGAGTTAGATACGAACCACCCGAAAGATCCGTCCCCGAAAGGCACCTCGTTTCTTTCCCGCTTTGGGGGGTAAAAATGGCCAAGAACCTTCGTCCTGGGTACTCCGCACTGTGACTACCGTACCGTCGACAACAGTGGGTGAGTTTCAGCTGCCATCGGCAGAAGAAGGGCCTTCGACTTTTCACTGGCCAAGTTCTTGGCTCCTCGTAATTAGCCTTAGTTTATTCTTGGATTAAAGGCTACTGAAGTAGGTCCAAGAAAGGAAATGTTAATCAGGGCTCTTGCTTATCGTGTTGTTGGTTGATAGAGGGATTTTGGTGAGTGGAGAAGTCGGGGAGGAATAAATAAAATGACGGTTGCTTTGAGGGATTTATCACGGTTGGATTTTACGCGTACCTGCGGGAATTATTTACGTCTCTCAACTGTACGAAGCGTAAGTAAAAGTACCTATGGGTAGATTATTATCAAATATTTAATATATCTCACCGAAATATGTGTCAATTTTATACCTAATTCTAATTCTCCACAATAACAATGCATCTCCGAGCCCCACAAACAGCAATTAGTGTCACGGCGCCAAGGGTGTTCCGCAGCCCACGGATTCATCCGCCAGCTCGCTTGAGCATTAGCGACACAGCTGATCGAAAACTTAAGAAGCCAACTGGTGGAAGTGTACTGTATCTCCACACGGTAGTGGATATAATCCAAAACTGACGGAGGCACCGTAATAAATTCTTGCGTCATATATCTGGACCAAAGTACCGAGGAGGATTGGGGATCTAGGGTCTCTAGGCTCGGCACGAAGGGGTACACACGAATCAGAATGGTAGTTGAGATAGATCGACAAACAAGCAAGCTGCATCGCTGTTGACAAGGAAAATGGGAAAACAGGGACGGAATTGGGCCAAGTGATAGAGAAAATTCTTTCGGGCTTGAGAATTCTTCTACAAATGTCATTGTGTATCCTGTCTGTCTCGGAACATTGCCTCGCCATTGCCTCGCCATTGCCTCGCAGAAGCGTAGAAGGAAAAAGCTGTGTCTTTCTGGTCAATTTTAAGCACGACTCCGAACTGACAAACGACCACCACCATGTCAATCAATGGGGATGCAAAGAAGCTGAATGGAGTGAAGACTGCTAGTTCCAGCAAGTCGGATATAGAAGGCACTGTTGCTGATGGTGATGCAGCAAGACTCGCAGGTCAGTTTGAGTATTGAAGAAAATGGACCTCTGTGGAGAACTATTTCTTGGGGAAAAGCTAACCCTCATATTCAGAAATGGGTTACACTCAAGAAGTGCGCCGGAATTACTCCTTTCTCTCAGTGCTTGGAGTAGGCTTTTCCCTCACAAACTCCTGGTTTGGAGTTTCTGCCTCACTGATTACAGGAATCAATTCTGGGGGTCCTGTCCTCCTGATCTACGGCATAATCCTCATTGCACTTATATCAACCTGCGTGGGAATTTCGCTCTCGGAATTGGCAAGCGCCATGCCTAATGCTGGAGGGCAGTACTTTTGGGTCAGTCAGCTTGCGCCAAAGAAACATGCTCGGTTCTTGAGTTATGCAACTGGATGGTCTGCGTATGCGGGTAGCATATTTACGTCTGCAAGCGTTGCTCTGGGTCTGGGGACCGCGGTTCTAGGATGCATCCAGTTGGCTCATCCTGATTTGTGGGTTGTCTAAGTGCGTTCGTGTGTCTTGAAAGCTGACTTTAAACCAGAGTCATAAAAGCATGGATGGTGGTCGTTGCCTACGAAATTGTCAACTTCCTCGCATTCTTCTTGAATTGCCGTGCCGCCTTCCTCCCAGCGATAGCAACCTTCACCCTCTGGACTTCCTTGATATCATTCTTCGTAATCCTCATAGCCGTGCCATCCAAAGCAACAACCCACCAAGACGCCAAATTTGTGTTTGCAAACTTTGTGAACAATACTGGTTGGACTTCAAATGGAATCGCCTTTATCGTAGGACTCGTGAACACCAACTGGGCTTTTGCGTGTCTCGATTGCGCCACTCATCTTGCTGAAGAAGTGGGAGAGCCTGAACGAATGATCCCTCGCGCCATAATGGGTACCGTTGCTATTGGATTTGTAACTTCGTGGACATACTCAGTCTCCATGTTTTTCTCGATGAGCAACCTCGACCAATTATTTACCACTGCGACTGGAGTTCCGATCCTTGAGTTGTACTACCAAGCGCTTGGGAGCAAAGCAGGAGCCATTGTCTTGGAAGTCCTCATAATCGCCACTGGCATGGGCTGCTTGTGTGCTTCTCATACTTGGCAGTCCCGTCTCTGTTGGTCGTTTGCTCGGGATGGAGGACTTCCAGCATCGAAGTTCCTGGCTAAAGTTCGACCTGGCCTTGATGTCCCACTGAATGCTCACTTTGTTAGCACCGTCATTGTTGGTATCCTTGCTACACTATACTTGGGTAGTTATACGGCTTTTAACAGCATGGTTACTGCGTGTATTGTGCTGCTCTACATTTCGTACTCCATCCCAGTACTATGTCTTCTCTACAAAGGCCGAGATAAGATCGCCCATGGCCCATTCTGGATGGGTCGCCTTGGCCTATTCTCAAATATTGTGTTAGTAACTTGGACTCTGTTTACACTAATCATGTACTCATTCCCAGCTACAATGCCTGTGGCAGCCAACAGTATGTTATCCCACTTGCTCGTTCTCATATGCTAAGTCATTGATCAGATATGAATTATGTTTCTGCCGTCTATGCTGCAGTCTTGATTATTGTAGTTGTGGATTGGTTCATTCGAGGGAAGCACTCATACCGTTCTGCACATACATCCATTGACTCGGATTAGCCTTCTCATAACTTGATGTATGGGTTTGACAGATTTCTTTAAGTAGAACCTATACAATAAATTAATGACCTTAATGACAATCAATGGCTAGACTATGCACGGGTATTACTATCGAATTGGCTAAGACCATCCTACATGCAAAATTTGTAGTCTTGCTCTTGATTACCCACTAACCCGTAGATCAATGCCCACGGACTTATCCAGGACGCCATCGATGATCTGAATGAGATAGACTGAGGATTGCGGCCGAAGAGAGATTGTTGTCATGGAGTCTTTCATTACTATCAATACACGTGGACTGTAATGGACAGTGTTCGACTTTATGGCTACTAATTGTCAGACTTGTTTAGCCATGAACGACATGCTTAGCCAGTTGACCCAGTTATGCGCCTTCTCCGCTGTAAAATCCTCTGCTTCTCGTTCTCAAGCTCGGCATCACCAGGCATTGTACGAATTGCAGCTTCAATTGCTGTCTCTCCCTGAGTAAGGAAATCCAGTGTTCCAATAAGTCTACAAGCAACCGCTTCCCGGTAGAAGAGTTTCGCCACTTGCTGAGGAGAGGGTTCCCAACTGGTGTTTGGAAATTTCCATGTTACTCGTCGGGCGCTTTCAAGTTGCTGGAAAAGACCTTCGGCGAGTTGGCGTAAGACTTCGGGGTTCTTAGTATTTTCCCTCATCGGGTTGAGATAATTCTGAGCGCAGTTGGAACAAAGATCGAAATGCAATGCCGCAAGCCGATCGTCAAAATCTTCTCCAGCTTCCATCATCCTTTCTCCTGCCTGACTATTTACAACGCGGTGCATTTGCAGCAAGGCTGTGCACCAAGTGTCGCTAGCCATTCGTCCATTTCCATTTCGGAAATACTCATTTCCTTTTGCCTTCATTTCTTCTAGCCCACGAAGAAAAGTGTCAGGGTCCACGGCAATTGGGCGAGTGATTTCCGACACGGCAGCAACTCTGAGGTCTTTTGGTATGGCACCCTTGATTGTGAAACGTGGGAAACCTCGCAAGACGGCACGATATGGAGTTATGAGGGTCTCCTGTAGCTTCCGAGTGTAGAATGTAGGCAAAGTGGGCAAGGCTTCGTCCTCGTAGGGATCAACAAGCGTAACAATGTGTGAGATAAGTTCATCGTGCCGAGTGATTTGCCACTTGTATTCCGCGAGAGCTGTGCAGAAACGGTGAAGGTCTCGACAGAGAACCATAAAAACATGTGGTTTTTCGTGCATGGGGGTCAGCGGGCGGATTTCATGAGACAAGACGAAATCTTTGAAATCCTTGACTATCCTCTTGTTCATATGTAAAATGGGTACGCTTTTTGCTATGAGTAGCAACGAAACCTCTTCAAAGGGAATCTTGATGATGACTTTGACGAAGAGGTTTGTTCTGCGCATTACGTATTTACCCTCGGTGTAGACTGAGCGACATGTTCTCAATATCTGCGTCTCAATCCCGTGTCGAAGTCGGACGATTTTGGATGGGATTGTATGAAATTCTTGATCCGTCGTTGGGGGCTCCGCGGCGCAGAGAATGATCTCATAGACTTTGTTGCGAATCTCGCCCGGGAGATCGAGGAAACGGAAAGGCTTTGTGGAAGCTGGCCGAAAGGGCAGTGGGGAAGACATTGATGGAGTAGTATCTGCGATGTACAGGGAGGAGAGCTTAAAGAGAGCAGAGCGGACGTTGGCTTTGTTTTGTTTGGGGTTGACTTTAGCATTTTTGTGTTGTTATTGGTCAGGTGACTTGGCGCATTGAACTTCCAGGTTAACGGAGGTGAATACTTGTGAGTAGGAAATGTTGGCAGGATATTTAAAAATAGCTCTAGGTATCTAGCAGCTAATTTAGATTTTTGGAAGTCATTTCCATGCAGGCAACTAGAAGGAATTATTAAAGAGTGAAGACCATCGATCTTTGTAAGACTGCTCATGGTGTACAAATTGTATGTCGAAGTGTGCATAGCGTAGGTAATTGCTAACCGAGGATAAACCTAACTTTCTTAAGCTTGTCCTGTTTACGCTAGGTAAATATTTAGATTATCCTTACTGATGTACATGGTCCAAAAAATACATGCAATAAATAGTAGATGGTCGATCTTGATCTTACAAAAGTACTTTCATACCGGAGACTTATCTTGGGTAGTGGGGACTTATCACAACCGAGCACCCATTTATTAACAAGAGACAAGGCCATTGTTTTGTTTTGTAGGATAGACACAAGAAAACGTGCTCTAAACACGCTAATACTAAGTCTTCGTGGCGTACTTGTGACTCTTGTGGTTCTGCAAGTAGTTCAACTATTTGGCCATCCAATGACCCTGAGTTCGAGTCTTGCCGAGGACAACCCTAAACATATTTTTTTTTATACTTTTCTCGTTTAGCTTCTGGAAATCGAAGGTCCGTTTGCTCTGCCAACGAGAAAACCAATTTTTCTTTGGTGGGGTGTGTTGAGTTGGTTATTGAAGAAAGAGATACAATTAGGTCATAGATAATCAGCGGATTGGGCGGACTCAGCGAGAGAAATCCATGGCTGTCTTGTCTTACTAGTATGCATTACTTGTAGCTTATCATATTTCTTTCTGCGACAACAAAATTGGTACGCAATCATGATGCTTTTGTCGACTCCTGAAATTAAACTGGAGTCTTGTTACGGAGTAGGTAAAGCAAGAAGCAGAGCTTTCATGCTAATGTTATCCAGGCGTAAGACCGACGACATGACTTGTTCGCAACACAACCCGTTGTGACACGGGCATAGCGAATAACATGTAGAGTACAAGAGTCAGCAGTCTCCGTGTCTCTCCATCCTCCGGAGGTTCCATCATTTTTACTTTGGTATCGTCATCGTCGTCTCGGAATCATCGGATTTTCTGCTCGTCAATGTCATCGGTGAGGGTAACGTGACGGGGCTCCATTCGTCACAACACAGCCTCCCTCTCTCTCACGCTGCGTGGTTCAAATGCGAGGTCCCTGCTGCCCTTTTAAAGATGCAGAAAGAGGCC
This sequence comes from Pezicula radicicola, assembly GCA_003008705.1. Lineage (NCBI taxonomy): Eukaryota > Fungi > Ascomycota > Leotiomycetes > Helotiales > Dermateaceae > Pezicula > Pezicula radicicola. Next base: position 26,532 of record PDUO01000044.1, on the reverse strand, counting down.
AAATCAAGTCGATCAACTCAGATCAAACGAACATCCAAAGCTTCAATTTGTACAGCAATCCACTTGCCGTTGGCCTGCGCTGTCACTCACCATGTGCTCTGCGTCCAATTCTCCACAATCCATTCCCACTTATCAATCGACAGTTTCTATATGTAGATCAAACAAGCTAAATATAACCTTGAGATTGCCTCTGTTGCGGGTTTCAGGGTTTCATGTCGAGCTGTCGTCTGGTAATCGGCGGCATGTCCCAGGCGCTTGGTCGGGGGGAGCGAACTTCCAAATTGCCACTTGGCAGCCCTGACAATGATGATGCTCTCTCTCCATCTGGTGCATTCGTATGCGCTGCGCCCTATGTCTGGTGGGCAATTGCCGCGTAAGGAGGTATCGCGCGGTTACTTCTAGTAGGAGAGGAACAAGTGGTGAGCATTTTTCGTAGGATGTGCGGGAGTCGGAAATGTTGAGAGTCTAGTGATAATTTGCAGTTCCTGCATGCGGCGGTGAAATAATAATAAGTGAGTGGTTGGTCTTTTTCAAGTTCCAGAGGCCGCCAACCCACTGTTATTTAGTGATCCTCTCCCCCCCCCCAGGGCTTGTCGGTCATCGGATGCGCGCATGGAGAGACAGGGGGAGGAACGATGAACGCAGGAAATATCAACGGAAGGTTGGGGCAACAGGCGCGACGACACAGTTCATGCAGATGAGGCAAATAACAAGAATAAGAATAAGAATTAACCATGATCCAGTCTTTCTCTCTCTCTCTCTTTGTTGCACTCTCGCCTGAACTGCATTGCTTGATATGCTCGAAAGTCTTGAATGATTCGAGGACAAGCAACCAAACTTAACAACTTAACTACTACTGTACTGTACTACTCGTGCATGCACTACTCTTTTTGCGCTTGTGGTTGGATTAATGCTTCCAATCACCTATTACCTATGATACCTTATTATCCTTAAGGATTCCTGTCCTGCTGCGTTGAGCCAAGAAACTGAACTTTATCATCTGCCACCCCTCGCTGCTCCCTTCCAAGCCATTTGCTCTCCCCCCCAACCGCCACACCAAAAAAAAAAGGTTATCTGGCGGGCAGCAACGACCGGCGATACATCGCAACTTCTCTCGTCCTCTCCCCTTTCCTGCCGACCCTCCATCTCCAGACGCCTCGTTGCTTTTTTTTCTTCTTCCACACTTCTGTACTACGCACTACTCTGAATAATTTCTCCTTTCCCGTCGCCAATTCGGATCAATTCCAACAAGGGCAGCTCGCCCCAGTCTTCAAGTCGAATCGCCTCCTTGCGCAAGGATCATTCTGCCACCCACGCTCTCTACTGGCCCGATATTGTATCGCCTGCCATTCATTTGCCCAGCGTCCCTCCAACCTCCAACCTCCTACAGTCTTGTCGCTTCCAACTGATCTGGCATCGTGTGACAACTTCAAAAGGACCACCATCACCCTCCTTTGTCAGTTCATTTGGATATATCCCAATTGGTGTTGTGGCAGCTTCGAGACTACAAGTACAGCACATCAATCGCAGTTGCATAACAGAGACCCCGACTTTCCACAGACCCCTCGAAACTTCTTGGCGGCACATATCTATTATTTATCTACGCAACATCCCAACTCTCCCAAGTGCTGCAACAGCCACTCAACGTCAGGATGAATATCAACAAAAAGTTCGATCGCATCAAGCAATGGACCAACGAAAAGATGGGCGCCGAGGCCAAGACGGGCGTGTCCGAGGAATTCAAGGCCTTGGAGATGGAGATGACCCTCAGACATGAAGGTATGTGCAGTCGCCCACCCGCTTGCCACAGACTGCAGGTTCGCTGATATTTTCCCTAGGAATGGAGAAGCTGCAGAAATCTATGACCGTCTACGTCAAGTCCCTTTCTAAACGCAATGAGATTGAAGACAAGGAGAAGATACTACCGGTGGGGTACTTGGGCCAGACCATGATCAACCATGGGGAGGACTTTGAACCTGACTCGGAGTTTGGAAACTGCTTGATTGGTGTGTACAATTGGTAACATTGGTAGAAGCATTACTGACAAGATTTAGGCATGGGAAGAACAAACGAGCGAATTGCGCGGATACAGGAGACTTACGTTGTCAATTCTACTGCGGGATGGCTCGAGTCCCTGGAGCGTTCTCTGGCAATGATGAAAGAGTACCAGGTAGGCATATCATGCAGATTCCTAATTCTGCAGACACTAACTGCTGCAGTCTGCCCGCAAGAAGCTCGAAAACCGCCGACTTGCCTATGACGCGTCCCTATCAAAAATGTCCAAGGCGAAAAAGGAGGATTTTAGGGTGGAGGAAGAGCTTCGGTCACAAAAGGCAAAGTACGAAGAGTCAAGTGAGGATGTTCTCCGGCGGATGCAGGATATCAAGGAGGCAGAGGCAGAGAGTGTTGCTGATCTGGGAGCATTCCTGGATGCTGAACTTGAATACTATGACAGATGTCGCGATGAGCTGCTCCGATTGAAGAGGGAATGGCCTGCTGGGTATGCCACCTGATAATGAATATCGAATTAGAGCTAACTTCCACCAGACAAACCACTTCCCCACATAGAGATCACCGCCGCCCCGTCGCTCGATCACGGTCAAACACTGCACATTCTTACCACGAGAGATTTACAGCATACGAAGAACCCCCAACTCCAGAGCCAGAACCATTACCTGTTCGACCATCCATCCGCTCACAAGGCCGTGTAGCCTCTTCCTCCCGTCTTCAGGCCGGCCTCGATGCCCACGATGAATACACTCAGCCCGAATCTCCTGGCCGTCCAACCTATGGCCGATCAGCTACATTCCAAGGTCCTACATCTATCCACCGCGAAACTACCCCTGTCGGATCCATCCGCAAGAGCTCTGTCCCACCACCGACCGAGCGAGAAGTTGGAGGTCTTCGTGCCAACCTCCGCCCTACTCAGCGTATCAGCACAGGAGGCGGAGACTTATTTGGCGATCCCTCCGATGATTCCACGCTCAACAGCGGCAGTCCGGATAGATCATACGGTGAGAGGTCGGTGAGTCCGGCTACGAGCCATGGAAGTGTTGCCAGCAGATCCGCTAGCTATACGACGTTGACGAATGCGAGTGGAAATTCCAATGGAAGGAAAGGCCCACCACCACCTCCACCCTCGCGAGCCAAGAAGCCACCGCCACCACCGCCAATGAAGCGAGCCGATATGAGTTCGGCGAGTGCTTCTCGGTTTAATTAGGAGCACAAAATGTTTTGAGCGTTACGAGTTTCTACTTCATTACATTTCGGGTTGTATCCATTTTCGCATGGTCACCGCGACTGGGTCATGAGGGACAACCCAACGAAGCAATTCCTGCACATACAAAAGTTTCTTTCAATGATACATGGACCAAACACAGGATTCCAATTATTTCTTCGGCTCTTAAGCTCCTTTTTTCGTTTGTAGCATACATTGGTGGCTAATGTTTTTTTTGCATTTCGTTGTTCAGCGCTGCTGGTGCACCAAAGCACGGCAGAATGTCAAGAGTAGAGGCGTGGTGATTCAATGAGTGGCAGAGACCACATCAGTCTTTTGCTGGATTGTTACACTGGAGAAGACCAGATTGTATTCGCATTGGAGTTTGGCGTATGTCTGGTCTTCCAGCGGCGAAGAAACGGAGCGTATGGATGGGTGTATGGATGTTCATAGAATGGAAAGTTATTACTGCTGTACTACCAAATTGTGTGAAGAGGTAATGCTCTATTGAACTCGCCTATGTCCAGTGTACTTGCTTGTGTTTTCAACGTTATGCTTCACAACATGCATTTTCGTTGAAGATTGAAGGCGTGGCGCATGTCAAGTTATCGGTAGGTGATTATAATTATGGTGTACTTGACAAGTTTACCATGAAGAAGCAAAGGGCTAAGATAGTCATGCACGCTTACTAGAAGATGCAAAGCATAATAAAGACGTGGAAATATAAAGCTATTGCTTTATTCTTTTAGGTATTGGAGCAACACTTGCTTTGCGATACATGCCTTGGCTTAATGCTAAACGATGGCTATGATGAGCTTGCCTTGCTAATAATTTCGATGTTGGTTTGCAGCGTTTCCTGGTGGAAGCTCGACGCTCTGCTGTGCAAAAAGATCGCGTATACTCAACTTGCGTCCCAAAGCAGAGGGCTCTGGCTGGTTTGACATCTCCGGTTGACGTTCAACTATGTTCCAGCTTTCCGTGCTCGAAGCACCCGCCCTCTGCTTTCCGTTGCCCTCTGCCAAGACCTCTGCCTCCTTCGCCTCTACAGCTTTCTTCCATAAATCCTCGATGAGCAGCCCGTTCTTTTCGCGCGTGTCATCCTTATCCGCATGCATCCATAATCCAATGACCTTCTCGGGCCCATCCGGTCCGCCACCAGGCACCTTCTCGATGTATCGCAGCGTAAGTAGCTCGGGTGTGTTCTCCACCTCCATGAGCTCTCCCAGTTCCAGCATCAGATTCTCCAAACCGCGGCGATTTAGTAGAGCGAGACAGTAACGTTCCCCACCTGTTATAGGATGCGGTTCAAGTTGGCAAACGAAGAGTGAGCCATCGATTCCGGGCTTCTCCCATGCTGGCGGGTCGTCCTTGAAGGAGTAGACTACTGCATTTGCTACTATTGAGAGGGGAGTTTGGATTGCGGGGTTGTACCTCCGAAGAACTAATAAGTTGATCTCGTCGTTTGTGCGTTGTGGAGGAGGGACGAAGTATTGTATGTCGGAATCGTAGTCGGATGCTTGGGCTAGAGGTGTTGGTTGCGACTGGTGATTCTGTTGACGTTTGCTGGTCTTTCGTGGCGTCATCTTCAGTTGATTCCACTAGGTGGATGAATATGATGTTTGAGGCTTTGGCAGACTACGACGGGGGGAGTATGTCGTGTTGTGGTGCGAATTGAACGGTAAGGCTTGGGTTGCGCAACTAGGAATTTGGTTGGTCTTGCTGTCCAGTCTCGGTAGTATATGAAGTGAAGTGTGCGATGACTGACAGAGAGAGGATAGAATGGGCAGCTATAGGCGTATGGTGTATATGTGTTAGAATCGTGGATTGCGCGTATTGTTGATGTTGTTGTCGTTGTCGTTGTTGTTGCTGTCGTTGAAGGGACGAAGAAGCCGTCCATGAGATCTTCAGCCTTGTCTGACGTGCCGGGGGACTGGCAGGACTTGGCGGATGACCGGCGGCGGCTTTGCTCTCAGGGTTCAGCTGCTTGAGGTGCTCATCCCCCACACTGCACGAGTCGACACCAGAGTCCACCGGGTCTGCTCACTACCTGACTCTCGGCTTAGGCCCAATCTTTTTATACCCTTATACCCTTATACCCTTATCTTATGCCCTTATGCCCTTTTGCTATTTTTACAAGAGATCCTTTTCTTTTTTTCCCATCTTCGCGCTATTCTATTATCGATCCTTGTTTACATTATTATACCTTACATACGTACGCCCTCAGTATCCTCAACCTTCCCTCACATATACACATAAGATATCTACATTCCTCGAGCGTCCTTGCTTCATGTACCAAGTCAGCATACGACTGCAGCCCCACTACGTCATTTGCGCCCTGAATCTAGCTTCAAATCGCCAACCAAAAAAATGTCAACATGCCAGTGATTGAATAATAGGTCCCTGTAAGCTGTTGACGCGTCGTGCAAGCCCTCCAACATCTATTCACCTTTGCGAATACCACCACTCCTCAGTATGTCTTCAGAACCACGAGCCTCGGAGGAGCACGAGACCTCTGCTGTTCCCCATGCGACAACATCAAGCCCGCATTCTCTCTCGAAAGCTGTGCATGCACGCAAAGCCGAATATACTCGACCCAAGAAGATCCGAGTCAAGATTGGCTCATGGAACGTTGCAGCTTGTCCGGACACAGATAGGGACTTACGAGGCTGGTTTGTGGAAGGCAAAGGCATTGAGAAGAACTTGGTCGGGCACGAGATAGCTAATGCTATTACGGAGGACCAAAGCCAGGAGAACATTGAGAGTGTGGATGACCAGGAGGCTCGGAGGACAAAAGAGGAATCAACAATACCACGAGGGGACGAGGGCACGGGCACAATTGCTGGAGGAGAAGACATTGGACTCTATGTGCTTGGACTGCAGGAAGTTGTTGAGCTTACTTCGGCGAAAGAGTATATCGGTCGAGTATATACGGATGCTGGGCCAATAAATAAATGGAGGAGGGCACTGATGGACGCTTTGCCTCCGGGCTATGAGCTGATAGCAGAACAACAACTCTCCGGCCTTCTTCTGTTCATATTTGCTTCTCCTACAGTCGCACCAACGATAAGCTCAGTGAGCACTGTCTCTGTGGGCACTGGGATAATGGGTTATCTCGGGAACAAAGGAGCCGTGACCACGAGGATAGTGCTTGGAGAGACTACTCGGATGGTGTTCATTAATTCCCACCTAGCTTCAGGCACAGATCCAGCACATTTGGATCGTCGATGTTGGGATGTTTCACAGATACTGTCAAGGACGCATTTCGATCAAATTAGCTGGGCTGGAGCTTTGGATGACACGCATGAAGGGATTGGGGAGGAAGATTTTGCTTTTTGGTTTGGGGACCTGAATTTCAGGTTGGACGGTCTGCCTGGGGAAGATATAAGGCGTCTATTAATGCTACACACCAAAGGCGAATATGGTGCAGATTCCAAGTCAACAAAAAAGATGGACAATGAGGCCGAAAATCCTGACACGATTGTGGTCCACCATATCGACAGCGAAGACGACTCGTCAGAAAATGAGTCTGAACCTCGCTCAAGCAGTACATTTGACCATCTCGATGATAACTCATCAAATTCGCTTCCCGACCCTGATGATTTTATACAGGATCCACACACAGATCCTGCTTCTTTACAAGCAACTCTTGATTCTTTGCTACCTCACGACCAATTGCTCCATGTTAAAAAGGCGCGGAAAGCCTTCCATGATGGCTGGAGAGAGGGGCCTATTACATTCCTTCCTACCTATAAATATGACGTTGGTAGCGTGGGCATGTTCGATTCGAGCGAGAAGAAACGAGCACCTAGTTGGTGCGATCGAATACTCTTCAGAACCCGGCGAGATAAATTAGAATATGACAGAAAAACTCACGAAGAAGAAGAGGCAAGGGTGAAAGATGAGGAAATGAAAGCAAGAGGAATGGACCATGCCAGCGACGAGGAAGATGTTCTGTTTGATTATGACCCTGACACCGATGGCTCTGAAGAAACTCCAACTACTGCAGAGTTTGAAGATTATGACGAGGATGCAGATGCAGATGCAGATGAATCTCATCCACAGGAAGTGGTGACAAAGGAAGGCTTTTTGGATAAAATAAGTCTTGATGTGTATACTTCACACCAGAGGGTCCTCTCTTCGGATCACAAACCTCTTGATGCTGTGTTCACCTTGGAATATGACGCCGTTATTCCGGAACTGAAGTCCCAAATTCAAGCGGAAGTAGCCAAGGAACTCGACCGCGCGGAGAATGAAAGACGTCCTGGAATCACAATTATAGTAGACCATTCCCAAGATGCTGACGATGGCCTGAAGGACGGGAGTTCTGCTTCAAAGCGTCCAAATACAGATAGTGCTGACGGGGTCGACTTTGGAGAAGTCGGATTTCAGAGGCGAAAGACGCGCCATCTGACCATTGCGAATACAAGTCAGGTGGCAGCGCAGTTTACATTCGTGAGCCGTCCGACCCCCTCTGGACTCGATCTAGTCGCCCCTGAATGGCTCAAAGTGGTCTTTGCAGGAACCGGAAATGACGATGACGACCCGGAGCAGAAGCACGACAAGCATCCAGAGATGCAAGTGACTTTAGAGCCTGGTGATACCATCAATGTCAATCTTGAAGCCTTTGTTGGCGATGCAACTATGGTCAAATCCTTGAACGAAGGACTATCACAATTGGAGGACATCCTTATACTGCGCGTGACAGACGGCAGAGACCACTTCATTCCTATCAAAGGATCTTGGCTACAATCTTGCTTTGGTAGATCTGTTGACGAACTTATTCGAATCCCCGAGGGAGGAGTTCGTGCGCTATTGTTAGATTCCAAGGGCAAATATGTCAATTGCGGCCAGGAAGTTTGTTGGTCAGCACCAAGAGAACTGTTCAAGCTTACAGAAGTGGTAGAATCACTTACGGAGCGGTGTACCGCAGATGAAAGCATGGTGGATGGTGTTCAACTTCCGAAGGATAGTGTTGGGTGGCCATTTGACGCTAAGACCTGGCTCTTAAAGGACCTCGAAGTAAGACAATGGAGGAGAAGTTTTGTGCTCGAGGCCCTGGACTCTGACAAAAATTTGAATGAATCCTTTCCTCTTGAAACACCAGTCATCGAGAGGTTGGAGATTATGGCCGAGGTACTAGTTATGTTTCTAGCAAGCATCACAGATGGGATAGTCCCCGAAACACTTTGGGTGAAACTCGAAGAAGAAAGAGCTGCCAAAGATGTAAAAGCAACTTCAGTTGATGCCGAGGAAAAGAAGGCGTGGGTCCTGGATGTTCTCTCCACATCGCCAAACCACAATATTTCCTTCGTGTTCCTTGCATCAATGCTTTCCCGAGTTGCAGCCGAGCTTGCACCCATTTCGACCAAGACTTTTGCTGCTAGCATTGCAAGTTCTACACGAAGCAGCATGGACTCTGTTCGTCGGTCATTGAGCTGGCGCGGAAAACCACCGCCGCTTCCTTCGGACCCCGCAGTCGTCAAGAGACAGGCAATCGATACGCGATATGCAGAAATATTTGCACCTGTGGTTATCCGCGCGCCTGTTCCTGCGAAAGACAAGGATCGAAGAGCGATGGAAGATCGTAGGAGAGATGCGTTGGAAGTGTTCCTGAGAGGGAGAGGGTACTCTTGAGATAACTGTGGAGTAATGAGAGGTTTGTACGTCCTACTCAATTAATGGACAAAGACGTGAAGGAGTCCAGTTTTACTCTGGTGTTTACGTTTATAAAGTATTGTTATAAGATACCCAGGTGCTCTTAGAGCTCCTATTGCATTGCGAGAATTGATTCACATCGCGCCCAAGGCTGTGGGGCATTGGCATATGGGGTTGTCTCGCCATGAGGCTAGAAGGGCCGATGCTATTCACGTGGCTGTAGGCACACAGATGCGCTGTGGGATGGAGGCTGAATAAAGTGTCGCAAGGGCATCAGATGGTACTCCCCCCCCTAAATAATCCTTATTCAGTGGGTCAGTAACGTGGGCAGAGAATTTAAGCAGAGCCAGTAGGAAGAGCGAAACTATGCTAGAATTCCAAGATTTTAGTGTAAATTCCACAAAGTATGCGTTGAGTGGCCTTCAACTGCTACATTTAGTGCACGTAATTGCCTGAGCAAACCTACACCACCGACCCGCTGAATAAGGATTATTAGGGGAGGGGAAGCGGGGGGTGGGGGGGAAGGCTAGTAGCATGGTGACTATGTAAGAGCGTTATAGCAGAATACGATAAGGGAGAGAAATTGATACGTCGTTACAATGTTGAATTGTGTGAAAACTACTAAGTACCTTCAAAGATATTTCCTAAATCAAGTGACGTTTGAGACACGACTTCCATAAGCAGCATATTCTCCAACTAGCTCTCTTCTAAGTTCAAGACTATCATGGAAATATCACAGAGAATATATACAAAGTGAAAGCCAAGGTGCACAAATGATTTAGCAAAATCCTCACCAAATCCCATCCTTTTGCCCCCACGGACGTCCTCCAATTGTATAGCTTGTCTTTGGGGCGGTATCTGTGCACAGATTACCCTTAATAGTAAGTGTCAAAGTTAAGTGCCAGTGGTGGTGATTGGGTTAAGCGAGCAGCGAGTCAACGCACGCCACAATTCCTAGCCACGTTTTCTTTCCCATTTGTGTTCACTTGGTTGGGAAGCTCTATTCGTATATATGATTTATTGGTCAAGGTATTATATTTAAGTAGATGGTTGGCTGTGATAAAGAGGCTTTTTGAGGCCATTCGGATTTTGAGACCTGAACTGGAACTTTGCAAATGTTAATGTATGTGGACCTATAGCACAGGGCATCGTTATCATACACAACATAGTCACACGTACTGTACATCCCACAAGTATACCTTATCTGTGGATCTATTATAGATACCCGCTGCCAAAAGAAATTGCCACAAAAGCCTGTGGCGGTATATAAGGCTTGGCGGTTCAGCCTATCAGTGTCACTACCTCGGATGGCACATATGATGGACCAATCCCTGATTTCACATCTTATATTACCGCTTTCTAGATTCTTTCAAAGTATCACCTCTGGGTTTTAGAAAACGCCAATTTTCTCTCTCTATCTCTTATCATTTTGGCACCAAAAAGGAGTACAAATCTTGGGTCGAGGTGCTCGGACATGATATAGAATCAAGCTGAAAACGTGGATGCCACATTTTATCTGAGAGTTGCACGTGGCGCATGTTCATCCTTTATATATTATATCCGATTGCTCCTCCCATATTCACTCTTCATCTTCTCAGGGTCCTTGTTGAATACTAAGACCCACGGAAACTTGATTCAACAAAGATTCAGAGACTAGGCTGGCTACAGATTAGAGAATATGGCTTCTTTATATACCATTCCTTATAACGGAACCACGGAAACAGGATGTAACTCTCTCACCGAAGACTGCAACATCTTCTACGAGGTAAAAAAAAAACACAATCCTTCATCTCCCATCTCCCATTCTCATCATCTCCTCAAGTGACCTAAATAACTAACCAAAACTCAAACAACAATAGAGCGGCGACATAGCCTGGGTGCTAACATCCAGCGCCCTAGTCCTCCTAATGATCCCGGGCGTCGGATTCTTCTACTCAGGACTTGCACGACGGAAATCAGCTCTCTCACTCATATGGCTCTCCCTAATGTCCGTCGGAATTGTCTCTTTCCAATGGTTCTTCTGGGGTTATTCCCTTACATTTTCGCATACGGCTTCTAGTTATATTGGGAACTTGCAGAATATTGGGTTTAGGAATGTGCTTGATCAACCTAGTGTTGGAAGTCCTAAGATTCCGGATTTGTTGTTTGCTATTTATCAGGGCATGTTTGCTGCTATTACGTAGGTTTATTTTTTCTTTTCTTATTCTTTTGATGGTGCGGGAGCAGATTTGAGGAGAACAATGAAGATCCAATGACCTAGATTTGGCTCATGGGGATGGATGATTTTCAGATTTAAGCTTGCTAACTTTGATTTGTTTCATAGGCCAGCTCTTGCTATTGGCGCCGCAGCTGATCGGGGTAGAATGCTACCTTGCTGTGTCTTTATTTTCATTTGGACGACTATCATCTACGATCCTGTAGCATGCTGGGCATGGAATCCACATGGCTGGTAAGACTAAGACCTATTACATATCCTGTACCCTCCTTCGATCTTCTCCAAAAATGTTTCTGCGCGATCAGATCAATCTTCACTTTCAAATCAAAACTCTGTAGTTAAGTTAGTTCATAGAGAGAAATACTATCTGCTAACTATGTTCTCCCTTAAACAGGTCCTTTAAAATGGGCGGTCTCGATTTCGCAGGTGGAACACCCGTTCATATCACCTCGGGAGCAGCAGCTCTTGCCTACAGCATCATGCTTGGCAAACGAAGCGGCTATAACGATGTCTCAGGACTCCCATACCGACCCCACAACGTAACACATATCGTACTCGGCACGGTATTCCTCTGGGTAGGCTGGTTCGGATTCAACGGCGGTAGTGCCCTCGCAGGCAACATGCGAGCAGTAATGGCATGTGTAGTCACACATATAGCAGCATCAGTCGGCGGAGTAACATGGGTTCTCCTCGATTACAGACTCGAGAAGAAATGGTCAACTGTTGGATTCTGTTCTGGTGCTGTGTCGGGTCTCGTTGCTATTACACCTGCGTCTGGATTTGTTCCTCCTTGGAGTGCTGTTGTTTTTGGTGTTGTTGGTGCTGTGACTTGTAATTACAGTACTAAGTTGAAGTATGTTATTAAGGTTGATGATGCGTTGGATATTTTTGGGGAGCATGGTATGGGTGGTATTGTAGGGAATCTTTTGACGGCTTTCTTTGCTGCGTAAGTTTTTCCCTGCTCGATTTTGTTATTTATCTCGTTTTGGCTTTAGAGAAAAGGATCTACTAACGAAGAAATCTGTAGTGATTACATAGCTCATCTTGATGGTATAACAGAAATTCCCGGAGGCTGGCTAAACAGACACTGGATCCAACTAGCCTACCAACTAGCCGACTGTGTCTCAGGATTCTGCTATTCCTTCTTCGGCACCTGCATAATTCTATTCCTCATGAATCTTGTTCCAGGGCTCTCACTTCGAGCAAGTGCGGAGGATGAGGTTATTGGTATGGATGATGCTGAGTTGGGTGAGTTTGCATACGATTATGTTGAGCTGACGAGGGAGTTCCCGTCTTCTATCGTAGGTGAGGAGAGGGGGACGAGTAATGATGATGGGAGTAAGAGGAGTGTAAATGTGGGTAATATTAGAGATATTGCCGATGAGAAGGCTTAATATTTAGGCGGTTACTTTAGAGGTGGTGGTGATGGGAGATGTGATGTGGGTTATGTCGTTTGGAAGAGAGTCGGGTGCAGTTCTTTTGTTGTACTATGTGGCGTCTTGAAGAGATTGAGATATGATCCACATAATGTAGTCACTGCCATATAGCTATGTTAAATAGTCGAGGTAGAATAATAGTTATATATTACTTTTTAAACAACTTATTTGATTCAAGTAACTCGCTTAATTTGAGTTGCTCGCCTGGCTTGAGTACCTCCTTCGATTCATGTATTCAAGGATTTTGGTGCTGACTACTAAGAGCACCACCATCTATATCAAAACCCTTCATCGTCACATCCCACAAGTTCCAATCAATAGCCGCTTCATCTATAGATTCCTGATTGTGTTCACTCATACGTATACCTAAAAGAATAGCCGGATCGTTGTGCGCATCGAGTTGATCCGGCCCAAATCTTTGATGCAATAAGTAAGCTTCTAGAAGATTCAGGGCAATGTCTCCTGTGCGCTAACTTAGTGCAGTTGTTTGTGGCGCTACGGACAATCAAGATTCCAACCAATTAATTACAAAGCTGTGACTGGGAGTTAGTTTGCAGTACAGTAGGGGATCTCTCGAGGCGGTTCAGAGAATCTGCTAATATTAACGAATCCGCCTTGTGGAGAGCCTAGAACGTACGCCACTCCTGAGATCTGAAAACGCCATGGGGGGTAAGGGTGTATCATCACCTGTTATATAGTATTACTATTTGTACGCGACAACTTTATATTGATCCTGCCCATGACTTTGACTTCCTTAAACCGACGCAAAAGTATTTGCACTCCATTGTGAAGGTGCCACCTAAGAGGGGAAGAAGATAGTTATAGTTAATAAATTAATTATTAAATTATAAAATTATAACGTGGTTTATTAGCGAGCCGATCATATCACCGAGCCGATCACTTTTCCACTACCCTACTACCTTAAAATATAATAAAACTACTATAATACATTAAATTTATTAAAACTACTTGGAATCTAATGAACTAGATATATCTATAGCCTCTTAATAAGTTTATATATTATAACCAGTTTTCCTATAAGTACTATAACACTACCTAGTTAATTATCCTTTATCTTCCCTACCCTCCCTTAAGTACTTAATACATTGAACCTACTCCTCTGTATCCTTCTAGGCTAATCCGTCCTATATATCCTCTATAGTAAGTATACCTCCTTCTTAGATATAGGTCTTTTTAGCCCTCCGGTATTTACTAAGGGCTTCGTTTACTACTCGAAGTATACGGACCTCGGCTAATAAGAGGGTTACCTTATAGGCTAATCGCTCTATACCTTTTACTAATAAAGTAATTATCTAGAAAATAGGTATTAGTAAGCTTCCTTAGTAATAAGTAATATAATCCTTAATAAGAGTTGATTATAAAAGAGCTTCGGTAGGGTTATAAGGTATCTAAAAGACCTAAGGGGTAGTATTAGTAGAGGGGGGTCTAGTAGGTATAGGAGTCTATAACTTGATATCAAGCTTCGAGATTATAGTCTAGAGTTCTAGAGGTACTAGACTAGCTCCGCGGAACCTAGCCTTAGTATTTTAGGTTATTATTAACTAGTTATAGACTATATAAAATACTAGAAAGAACTTAACCTTAGTGATATAGTTTATATAAGCCTTAATAAAGGTCTTAATTTAATACCTATATATATATTTAAGAATATTAAAATACCTAATATTAAGTAGCTAGGTTAGGTAGAATAAATAAGAAGGTAGATAGAGAGTAATAATATTATTAGCTTTATAATACTCTTAGAATACTATAGATTTATAACTTTCGTATCTATCTAGAACTAATATCTAATATAGCCCTTTTACTTAACTCTAAGTATATTTATTAAAGTATTTAAACTATTCTAGACCTATCTTATTATTAGTCTATCTATTACTTATTAGTTTAATAACCTAGTTATAAGGAAGACTACCCTTAGTATACTAACTAGTAAGGTGATTTTTCTCTTAAACTACTAAGAATAGAGGGATACTTAAACCCTCTCTATTAATATAGATAATTACTATAGTCTATTCCTAATTATCTAGCTAGATAGCCTTACCTCTACTATATTAATTAGTATATATAATAACTATCCTAGGATAGATAATACCTATTATAAAGCTAGTTTTATTAAAGTTATAGAAATTATAGTCCTAGATCCTATATTTTATTTATATATTCTTTACTAATTAAAACTATACTCTAATTAGCTTAGGATCTTTATAGAGGGCTCTTTAGAAGTTATAGATATAATTAAAATATATCTTTAACTCTAGATATTATTATATAAATTAATATATCTAGAGTTTATTAATATATCCTTCTTAATATAACTTAAGTATATAATTTATTATATCTTCTATACTAAGTAACTAGGGTATAAATCCTCTTATATCTAGATTAAGTATATATTAAATAATTACCTCCTCTTCTACTTTAATTAACTTCTAATAATTAATCTTAAGTTTATATTAAGGTATTTAACTAGCTATTCTATTAGAAAGTATAGTATAAGGGATATTATAGATTTTTATAGCTTTATAATAACTTAATTTTTTAAATATTTAAATAGTCTTAATAGCTAGAATAATTTATACTTCTTAGGTTTAAAATTCTATAGTTAGTTATTAAGAAAATATATATTAAAGAGGGAGGATAGTAAAATAAGAAAAAGTAATTAACTCGGTGATATAATTAGCTTACTAATAAACTATATTATATTAATATATATTTATTATATAATTTAAATAACTTTAAATAATTAATAATTTATTTTAAACTTTAAGTTTATATATAAATTTTTATAATATTTTTAAAATATTTATATTATAATAAAACTAATAAGAAAATTTTATTTATATAAATTAATAATAATAAATTTTAAAATTTTAAAAAAAGGTTTAAAAAAGATTTATAATAATTTTTTTTTAATATATTAATGGCTACCTAGTATACGTCGATACTAGTAGCTTGAACTTGACTAGCTTCTAGATTACCAGTTGAGAGTTAAGCGTGAAATGTATAGTTCTTTATTACGAGCTGGAACTCCTGGTCGATGTACGACTGCCAAGTGAGGAGACGTTAAGAGCAGGGACAATCCTGCTAGTGGAACGGTTCCGGTTGGAAGACAGAGGTATGATTGTGGTTGGGAAAAGGGCGAACTTGGTACTTGTAGATGGCAACCTGGCGCACGATATCACTGTGACGAATGTGAAGAGGGTATGGGTTTCAGGGAAGGAGATTATATTGGAAGGATAGAATATTTCTGAGGCCCCCGTTTCCATTTCAGGTTTGCTTCTTTTTCTCCTTTTGCCAATATGGCATCTCCGAGGGTTTATTTGGAAGAGGATAATAGTATTTTAGCAGCTATCGAATACGCTAGTCTCGCCATAGCAGGATCTCCCTGACCAAAATTTACTGGGGCCGTGAGGGCTAGTCATTGTGAAATTATATGAAATTCTCTAGTCCCTCAAAAGCTCACCTGGACGTAGTTTCATTAGAGAATAACCCGTGTTCTTATATGTAATATTCGACTAGAAGTACTATGCTCGAATGTCACAAATGCGCTATGAGTAGTCTCTTTTGCGATTCTTATAGAGCAGATATGATATATTATTTCATAGTGAAGCAAAAAACCAGTTCAAACCAAAGTAGCAGTATACTTTCACTGCCATGTTACTATTCAGGCTATCAGGCCAGCCTTAAAGTATTCCTATCAATCAAATATAATCTCATCCCACATCTCATTTGAGAACCTAGTCTTGAGATCATCTAATTTCCATCCTTGCTTCTTCCCAATACTAGCAAGAGTGCTCTTGAACTTCGGAATAGCGTCTTTATAACAGACAGTCTTGAGATATTGACGCGCAGAAAGGGTGACACCTTTCTCCTCATTAGAAAAAGTAAGGTTCTGCCTGTAAAGTCGTCATAGTTAGCATAATGTCCCGAAGGTACTTATAGGGAGGACAAGCACATACCACTCCTTAGCCCAATGCGGCCTAACACTTCCCACAGGAATCAATCCCATGGTTTCATAACTAACCCATAGGTTTTTCACCTGCTCTGTGAATCTTTCCCATTCACCATCATTCACACTATCAGGAATTGTCAAAACCTCGATACTGCAAGTCCACTTATTTCCAGCCTGCGCTGCCATAATCATATCACTGCCATTCATGATTCTCATTTCCATCGTCAATCTCATTGGAGTTTCTTCATCTGCATACACCAAATTGATGACATCCCACCATGCTCTCTGCACAATTGAGAAGTCAGGCTTTCCACTCCCAGGTTTGAGCTCTGGGATAGGAATCTGGAATTCCATATCGCGGACTCTCATATTTTGTATTCCTCGACGGAAGTGGAGACCATTAGGAAGTGGGGTTTTGATGGGTTTCGGTATAGAACTTCCGGACTCTTGAAAGAATGGTGGAAGGGCTACCATGCCAGAAGTGGCTAGAAGCTGTGCTTGCCACCAGGGAGGAAGCCCTTGGAAAAAAGGATTGGAAGTCATAACGCCACCAAACCAATTCTCTACCCATTGAAGAAAGGTGTCTCCTTTAGATGGATAGTCGACAGCACCCGTTCCATCAGTAGTAGTCGACCAGGTATTGACCCAAGATTCTTTTTGGAATACGAACCAGAACCATTCTGAGTAATAATCATTTGCCGCTCGCGAAAAGAATTCGACCTTCGCGTTCTCGAGCTCTTCTTTTGTCCAAGGTTTCCTGAGAGCGAGGGGAACGTCATCTGAATGAAGAGGTGGTATGGCAAGTCCGATATCAACTTTTGCGGGTTGAAGTAGGGCATAAACCATCTTGTCAAGGGCAAAAGTGATGTGTGTTACGACACCGAGGAGACCAAAGCACCCTGCTGCTGCCTTGAGCTCTGTTGGTTCCGAGACAATTTGCTTCTCCCCGTTCGCATCGATATACTCAACCCTACGAACATAGTCCGAGACTGTCTTGTGAGTAATTCCAGCACCGTGACATATAGGTCCATTTACACCACCAATAGTTACTTCAACCAGGATGACATCAACTGGCAACGCCCATTTATTATTTTCAACCGCCCAACGACGAAATTGTTCGTTGGTGACGGCAACGCCGATCCGACATAGAGCTGTCTTGCCGTCACTGCTCTCTGATCCTGGGAGAAGCTCAATTGTTTTTAGCTCATTGCCAGACTCTTGCTTTTCCAAAACCACATTGGGGTCAATGGACAATGGGCTTGGGACCGCTGTAGCCATATCCAAATTGAGGAGAGATATCAAAATCTCATTATTAGCTGAGAATGTATCGCTCCAGCTATGACGAAATCCTGCACAGCGAACGCGCATATTATTTTGTTTCGCAAATTTGACCACATTCTGGACGCCGAGAACCGACGTTGGCACAAACGTCCATCTTGGTGCATTGTTAACGGTAAGCCCCCAATTTTTGAAAATTGTGTTTGGGTAGCACTTAGGGATATGTCAGCTGCAATTCAGACAATCTAAATATCCATACATACCTCCATCTTGACTTTCTCCATGGTATCTTCCCAAATTTCAGGGGTATTTTTCATCTCTTCTCTCAGTTTATCAACGTCGATGCTCTTGGTACCAACATCTGAGGTCCCAGAGCACTCAGCTAGATGGTTTATGAGGTCTTTCACATTCTGAAGCCATGAGAAGTGGTGCTTAGCAGCAGGACTCGGAGGAAGATTGAAGCCCTTAGCAGTGACTTCTTCGGCAGAAGTGTCGTTCAACCAGTTCTGAAGCATCTGCCGAGTATCAATATCCAACTCTGCCTTGGCATTTTGGTAAGTTGTTGTCTCTTCGAAGGCTCGTAGAAAAGATCTCAAAGTATTCTCCCTGTCGGCTCTATGTTCTAGGGCATTATTGAGGAGGTCTTTGAGTTCACCGACGTTGATTTTGGTAGATTTAAGTTGGTGGTGGTTGAGGTAATCGAGAATCTCTCCGATGATGTAATCATCATGGAGATTTTTTGGGTGTGGCCTTGGAAGGTCGATGGGAGTTATTGTAGGAGTTCTTGTCACCGAAGGCATGCTGAATAGATAGTAGCTGATCGGATAACGGCTGGGTGTTTTTAAAGCTTTGGCAAAATATATTTTAGGACTAATCAGTACACGAATATCACAGTCTCTTCAGAATGTATGGAAAGACGATTCTAGAGAGTTTTGAGCTTCCATATATAGTCATAAGCAAGACGCCGGATATGCTCTAGGGATCTCCATAGCCTATGAAAACTCTACTTCATAAGGCCGGATAAATTAGAAATGTTGGTTATACCCCATAGTATCTAGGGCAAGCGGTGCCGTATTTGGTGAGCTATTTTGTTTGCAAAGTCGTTCACCTCGTTTAGCCGCAACGAGTATAGAGGTATGTAAACCTACACTTTGATATTTGATTGGTTTAAGTACAACTGCTAGTTATAGTTCGTCCGCTTCCGTGTTGTTATTCTGATCCTAGCGAAGAATCATAAATATTATACATACTTTTGTTTAATAATTGGTTTCCGAAGAATTGTCTACTAACAACAAATATATAACGTAGCTTTTAAAATGCTATAGGAGTAAGATTCCTGTTTGCATACTCCCCCTCCTAGATTCAACTTAAATTCCATGCTCGGCCTGCTATAAGTAGGAAGTATCTATTCTAAGTGGTTAGAACACCTTGTCTGCCTTTCAGTTGGAAGAACGAGGGTGCTTATAGAAGATTCGAGAGGCCTGATAGTTGTTACGAATCGTAGTTTTTATTTGCTAGACCCCCTAAAAGCTACCCATACAACCCTTGTATTCGCAGGGAATTTAAGTTGAATCTGGGGGGGGGGGGGAGTATGAACGGCTAATACCGCATCTCTCGTCTTAACAACTACTTAGCTTAAAACTCAGTTTCAGATACGTATAAAGTTTAAATGTTAAGTTAGCTTTTTAGTTCGTTGGAATTACTCGTATTCCCTGTCATGTGTAACACCCTATCGTTTGCAACCGAAATTCAAATTGTTTACTATCAAAGGAAAGAAAGGCTGTGGAATGTCATCATCTCTCTGTCGTGGGGTCTTCTTAGCCTTTGGTTTATTCAGTTTAGAAACCTTTTACAAGGTATAACGGAGCAAATAGAATTATTACTCGGGCAAGCTATCCATAATATACTAACCGCTCTTTAAATGATAGATGTTAAAGGAGATGCGTTTCACGACTTAATCGTTTGTGTTAGTTGCTTAAGTTGGTGCGAATCCCTACTATATTTTAATTGATAAGCTAAAATTATCGTCGTTTAAACTATTAGATTAAGGTGAATAGAGAAGCAAGTCTCGCTTCTTATCCGATTATCTTTAAAGATGAAGTTATATACCCTGATCTAGTAGTCCTAAATCTACGTATATAGATAGTAGTTTCTGGATTATAGTTGTCCTAAAAGAAGATAAAAAAGTCTCTTTCTAACGCTATTTCCTAGCGTGGTGTAATAGTAGTTTAACATCCATTAAGCAAGAACTGTTTTGTATGTACCGCTGTGCAGATAGTAAGGAGATCTCTGAGCTTATGTATTAAGTAAGCTCTAATGCAACCAGATAGTGCTAGTGTTGATTTTTGATATTGGGACAGAGGAGAAATAGAATGCATAATTTCTCGGTACCGACTACACGTTAGTTTCTTTAGTGCTTGCCCCGTGGTAGGAAAATGTCCATGACTTCCGGAAACATTTCCACAACACCTCTCTATTTAGGCTGCCAACCCAAGTATTTTCTAGCCCTGGAACTAGTGCACCTCATGTTCACAGCGAACATCTCCGCAATATGCGAGGCCCAATCTGTGATCACGCCACTGTTAACACCTTTCGCAACCTCCACGATGTCAATCTGCTTAATCTCCTCTGAAGAAATAATCCCTCTGTTCTTCAAAGCAGACACCAACGCTTGCATATATTCCAAGAAAGAGACTTCTTCAGATTGACCAAAATAGTATGCTTTGGGTCCCCATAGGTCGTCATTGGATTGTGGTCCTTTCAAAGCATCATTGAGAAGAGATACGTAGATATTGGCGCAATCTTTGACGTCGATATAGCCTTGCATGTTTGAACCTGATGATATGATGAATCCAGATTTCAGGTAGCGAATGACGTTGGTAACACTAGGTATTGTGAGTGGTGTAGGATGCTCTTGCGAAACACTTAATCCTGAGATACCTGCTGGTGCAATGATAGCAACCTTATAGCAGAAGAGGCATTTCGAACCATTTTATCAGTGGTCTGGTGAGTCTTTGTCTCTGGAATTGAGGTGATATGGTCGATATCTGCAATGTCATCCTAGACTTTCTCATCTAACTAGTATAACTGAATCCCACTAGGGCTGGTGGGATTTAATTTCCTATACAACTACGATAACGATAACGACGATATAGGGCTGGTAGGATTTAAAAACTAGGCTAGTAGGATTTATAGAAAAATTATAGTTAGAAGTACTATTAAAGTACTATAAGTATATAGATAACCTAACCAGGGCTACTGAATCTATTATAATTATCGGATTTATTATATTCTAAGTTATTATTAAGGTAGTATAACCCTAAGTAATAGTTAGGGTTACGAGAATAGATATCTAGATAAGGTTTAGTATTAAAATATACTTGATATATCAAGGAGTGTTAGAATAAGAGGGAAGGGGAGGGAAAAAAAAGAGTAGAATATATATAAAGATTTAGTAATATATTTATTATTATTATAGAATTTATAGTTTATTTATCTAATTTCAGGGTTATAGTATATTAGAAGTATTAGTTTACTATATTACCTAACTAGATTAAATCCTATTTTATACCTAAATATCTATATAGTTTTATTAAAGAAATATATTAAAAAATCTAAGAATTTATTTATAGAATTAATAGATTAATCTAAGATAAGAAGGAGTTAAATTAGTATATATTCCTATTCCTATTAGATATATCTATACTAGTTATAGTATTAGTAGTCCCTAGAGCTAATAGGTTCTAGTATATATTTAATATAAATATAAATAAAGGATTAGAATATCTATTTATTTCTAAGATAGTATAGAGAATATAAGAGTATTATAATATAGTATATAAATAGAAGAACCCCTAGAAAAGAGGATAACTAAAGAAGAATAACCTATAGGAAGTACCTAATATACTATAGTAAAGTAGAGTCTAATACTAGTGATTTTTCAAGTAGGGTTATAAGTTAGTATTTTTTAAGGTTACTAAAGGCTAGGGTAATAGTATAAGTATACCTGAACTTAGGAGTATATAGGATAAAGTTAAAGAGGGTATTAGTAAAGGATTTAAAAAGGTAGAAGAGATTAAGTAGAAGAAGATTAAAGTTATAAATAAATCCTGAGAGTCTAATCTATAATTATAGTATTTAAAAGAGTCTAGGTATTTAAAAGAAAAGGATATAAAGAAAATATAAGTATTAGTTTAATCTATTAATAATAAGGATAACCCTATATTAGAAGTTATCTATTATTTATTTATATAGATAATCTAAGTAGCTTAGAAGACTATTAAAACTAAGGTTATAAACTATCTCTTATTACTTAACCAATCTAGGACTAGGTTGATTTAATTTTAGTAATAGTAGAATAAGATAGTTATAAGATATAGGGGTTAGGTTAGTTTATTTTCAGAGCTAGATTAGTTTATAAAAATAAATAGAAAGGAGGTTATATAAGAAGTTATAAATATCAAGAAATAATAAACTATATATAGTAATTCTAACCTTATTCTTAGAATCACGAAATTTAAAGTTAGAGGTATATTATAATTATTTATACTTATTCTTATAGTTTTAGTATTTATTACTCTTAAGCTTGGACAACCTAGGTAGACTTATATATATAGGGGTTTGTATTATATAGGAAGAAGAGAAGATATATAGAGGATAGAGTCTATATTAATATTATATTTAGAGTAAATAATTATCTAAGTAATAAAAGTAACTAAGCTATAAACTAGTTAAGCTATAAATAATCAAGTTATAAACTACTAAGTTATAAATAATCAAGCTATAAATAACTAAGCTATAGATAACTAAGCTACGAATAACTAAGTAATTAATAACTAAGCTATAAACTAACTATAGACTAGTTTAACTACCTACTAATGTTTAGAGTTATAGTCTATAAGAAGTACTAATATACTATATTACCTAGTAAGATCAAGGCCTACTTTAGTATAGATAGTCTATATAGATTTAGAAAGGAGGAGTAATAAAGGATTATAGACTAGATTAAGTATATTATAGGATTAATTCCTAATCGAGATATTCTAGTTTAGAATCCCTTCCTATTCCTAGTAGATATATCAGAGCCTATTTAAGTATTATTACTACTATAGATAAATAGACTATAGTATATATTTTATAGTATTAATAACTAATTACTATACTAGTATATTTATAAAGATATATAGAAAATATAAAGGTATTATAAGATAGAATATAACTAGAAGAATCTAAATAAGAAAGGACAGCTAAAGAAGAATACTAGCTAGGTTATAGTATCTATACTATAGTGGAGTAGGGTATAATACTAGTAGTTTTTTGTCCAAGGTCCAAAGTCAAGGTATTTCAAGATTAGTAGGAGAGTTAAGAGCTAGAGTAGTCTCTAGAGTAGTCCCTAGCTCGAGAGTATATAGGATAGGATAAAGAGAGTAATTGATAAGGGCCGGAACCAAGTCTAGGTAGCCTAATATTAGAAGATTAAGACTATTAATAAGTCTCTTAAGCTAAATCTATAACTATGATTTATAGGATAGGTCTAGTACCTAATCTAGTTTAACCCTATAGAATTATATTAGTTAGTTAGACTAATTAACTAGGATAATAAAGCTAAACTATATATTATCTATAAGGTATTTAATAAGATAATTTAAGATAGGTAGAGTATTACTATCAAAGGTATTATTAGAAAGGTAGTACTAGTTAAGACTAACTAGAAGGAGTAAGGGAAGAAACCCAAGAGGCTATTTAACTATAAGATAAAGCTAGGTACTTTTCAGAAGTATACTACTATTTAGAAGTAGCTTCTTAGCTATATCATCTATTATAAGGACCTAGAAGAGGATAAGTAACCTTATTTCAAACTAACTATATAGTAATAGGTCTATCTTAATATATTAATAGAAGTTATAGATTAGTTAATTAATTACTAAGAGGAAGAATAATACTATAAGGATGAAATATATTAGTACTTCTGGAATAAAATCCAGAAAGTACTATTATAGCTCTATATTACCTTACTCAATTATAACCTCATTAATAATAAATACTAGAGTATAGTTATTAGTAGTCTAGTTATTCTAGGTATCCAAGAAGATAAGGGCTAGGAGATACCCAAGGATTATACTCCTAAACTCTCTACTATTATTAAGCTCGCTTAGTTAATAGTTATCTAAAAGGTATATTAGACCCGGTAAGCTAGTATTACTCAGAAGCTGACCTAGTAGTAAAGCTAAGAAGAGGCCGAGGAGTAGAGCCCGAGCTATATCAAGCTTATATAAGGGATATCTCATTAATTCATGATATTAATAGATAAGTATAGGAAGTTAACTCTAATAGATTAGATATTTAAGGCCTGAACCTATAGTCTCTATATCTAATATAATACTACTACTAAAGGGACTATATAATAGAAAGGGGATATTCTCTTATATCAGGGAGTCTAATTCTATATAGAACAGGTCCGGAAGATAGTATATAGACTAGTAAGCTAGGCCCGGGGCTAGTTGATTACTAAGTTACTAATACTATAGATAGATTTATACTATTAGATCTAGGGTATACCCCTACCTGAAATCTACTAGGATAAGATCTAGGATAACCCTATTAAGTAGAGTATTAGATAGTTATTCCTTAAAGATCTCTAGAACCAATTCTCGATTAATAGTATAGAAGGTTCTAAATAACTAGTAAAGAGGGTTATAAGTAAGCTAGCCTTATAGAGGGATATACTATAGCCTAAAAGACCTGGTTAACTAATC